>VZTG01008129.1:285758-397708 GCA_013397845.1 Melanocharis versteri | reverse complement strand
GGGAGGCGGGAGCCGGGCGCCGGGCGGAGGTGTGGGGTGAGGAGCGAGCCGTTCATTCAGGAATATCCTGGCCTTTTCCTCCGCCTGCAGCCAGCCCCCGGCACCGCCCAGCCCGGCCGGAGGTTGGGAGGGCGCCTCGCCGCCCTCACCTCGACTGCATCCTCGGGCTAGGATGTGGTCTCTCGGCTCAGAGCATCCCCGTCCCAGCCTCGCCGCCTCCTCAGGGAGACTCGTCCCCAAAACACACACAGAGGTACACTCACACTCCGAGAACGGATCCCAGGGCAGCAAGGACCCAGGGAGCACCCATGACATGAAATAACCACGGGAGTTGACTTGCACTCTCGCTCCTGCCCTCCTGCCTTTGCATCCCATTTGGTCCCAGAGCATCACCACAAAAACCTCACAAAGCCGGGACCAAACTTCTTTAGCAACAGTTTTTCATTTTGTGAAAGTGGTTTAGCTCCACATCCTCAGGTGATGAACTGCTTTTGTGTGGGAACTTGCTGCTGGGACCCCTCTGGACGGCAGCTCATGGTCCAAGGGTGCCGCGGGGTTTTTCTGCAGAGCATTTAGCACGATGCAGCAGGCCCTAAGGGTTGAGGATGTGTAGAGCTCGTCCTGGGCGCTGTAAACGGGGAAGGGAAGCACGGGTGATAGGAAGGAAGAGGAGAGAAAGGCCGATAATGGATTAGGGTAAAGCAGCCAGGTGCGCGGGAGATATCATTGTGTCCTGGCACTTTTGAGATTTAGGGTTATCCTGAGTCTGGGGAGTGGTATGTTTTCCTTCAGCAGCAGCCTATGGTGTGTCAGGGACGCCTATCTTCACCTCCTTCTCCCTGCTTGACACGACTGACAAAAGCTGAGGCAGTCCCTCCGTTCTTCTTCCTTTCCTCCTCCTGCGCTGAAGGCTCAGCGGTGTCGGCTTGTTGGATCTACACTCTTCTAATTTCTCTGCCTGAAGCATTCTTATTCTCTCAGTAGTAGTAAAGTTGATAAAACACCCTTCGAAGTGCAAGATGGATCTCCCCTTTTCTCTTTCCCTGGTTTATATTGATTAAATTGGACTTTCCAAGTTTGCCATGCAGAAGAAACCTAACATGCAAGGAGCAACTTGGAGGCTGCATTATCCATCTCAGCTACTGCCAAGCTACAGGGGATGACTATTAAGTATCCACACTGCAAGTCACTGTGAGCTGATGAATCTGTGCCAAGAGCTGCTGGCACACTGCAGAAAATACTCTTTAGGAAGATTTTGCCAAAGACAAGAAAGACCCCCACAGGAGCTCTTCACAGAGCAGCCCAGCTTACAGCAGAGCTGCTGGCAGACCATCACACAGCCAAATGACAATGGCAGCACAAATGAGGGAGACAGAAGGTTGGGTATGAAAGACAAGGGCTCACCACATATTTATCTACCTAATTTGCATGCTAAATACCAATTCAAGAGTCAAAAAAGAAAAGAAAGTCATATAAATCCAGTCAGAGAATAGCAGAGCTTATTTTTTTGTTTGTTTGTTTTACCTTATAGTGACTTTGCTTACTCTGAGGAGGAAAGAGTAACATTCGAGAAGTGAAAGATCTGCAACATCCTGGATCTCACAGCATAGGAGAAATTCTGCCTATTTTACCTGATATAAAAGAACACTTACATCCTTTTAATCAAATGGAGTATCAATATTCATAACAGATATAATTTTAAAAAAACACCAAAATCCCCCAAAAGCTGGAAAGCAATTCATATTCTAAAATAGTTTGGAAGAGTAAGAACGCTTTTTAACTTAAGATGCATTTAGAAAAGAGAGCTGAATAACTAAAACATTGCTCAAAGAAATGGTCATTGTTTTGACAGCAAGAAAGCAATGCTGTTGCTATAATACCTATTCATTTTTTTAATTTAAAAAATTCATAGCACTTTCCCCCAGGTGGAAACATAGGAAGGGACAGAAAAATGATAGGAAAGGCATGCTTACTATCTGGTCTTCACTGATACAAAGCACCTGAGTACTGATACAATTTTGTGTGTTCCCGGGGCTTTTAATTTTCAACACAGTTTTACACACAGGCTTCTAAACACTTCCCTCTCCAGGCTGAAGGTAAAGAATAGCATTTCCAGAAGGGGAAGTTGAGACAATTGGATGATATTTTAAAGGACTTGCAGGACAACTCCACTGGACATGTCTTAGCATTGTGCAGATATCCATGAGATTACTTTTCCTATCAAGGTTACAATGATATTTTACTCACAGAGATGGGCCATTTTTGTAGATGGATATCACCTCTATCTTTAGGACAGAACTTTAGCCAGTTCACTGTTCTGTGCTTGTAAAGTGTTTTCCTGTGTGATTTCTGTTCTTTTTTTTTTTTTTTTTTTTTTAACTGTGCTTGATATTTTAAATGGCTTAATGTCATTTGGAACCTAATTTTTGCAATAGCATTTACAGAGCACTACAGGGCACTAACTGCAACCATGCCAAGTTGTTGCTTGGCAGTCACAATAATTCTATGCTTACAGAGAGGGGAATGAAACATACAAATATTAAACCCTTGCATTGCAGTAATAAATCAGTAGTAAATCAGCAATTGCATTTTGTAACATTTTAACACTAAGCTCTCCTGCCTTTGCATTTTGACATTTTGTCCCTATATCTCCCAGTTTGGCTTAAGGACAATATGTTTAAAATATACATCTGGAATGCCTTCTGGCAGCAATTTTTAAGGAGCTTCTACTTCTTTGGGGTAGGGTGACAAACCTCCCAGAAAAGAACTCTAAAAAAAAATGTGTGCTGGTATGACCATAGCCATCTGACTCAGCAGTGACATGTGCATCTTTCTCAGTGCAGTGGATTTTTTCCAGTAACTCGGTGTACTGAAGGAATTCTTTGCGGGACATTGAACAAGTGTTAACATTCATGTGGAGTGGAACAGCTTTTGATGGTGTCCCCTCTCTTTCGCCATTTGTCCTCACTCCAAACACCATTCATCCCACCAAACACTTATTCTATTGGCCTGTTAGTTCCCTTAACCAGCACCAAAACCTTGAATAAAGAATTCTTCAGCCGAAGGAATGAAACACATTCTTATCACATCATATGAAAACAAAAGATAGGAGTAAGCTGTGATAGAACTGAAGTAACAACATTTAATACTAATATTAATTATCATTACTACTATTATTAGGATTGTGGTGCAGCCTTTAGGCTGTACCAATACCAGGCACTGTTTTCCCACAGAACAAAAATGTGGGTAATTTCTGCTCTGAGGAGTTTACCTTAGAGTTAAGTGTTTTTCCTGAGGGCCTGAAATGCCATTAGTTACACATTTGGGTAGTGGCGAGTGCAGTGGGACCTAATTTAATTGCAGCCTTTTAGATATGTGTAATATAAATTTTAAATAATGTAATAATTGTAATAATAATTCTGACAGGAGACAGTGCAAAATCATTTTACTGTGTCTATAGGCTAACAGTCCTTTTGGAAATTAGAGACTTTGGAACATGGAAAATGAGCTGAAGTGATAATTGAAGGAAGCAATAAAACATGAATATGCTAAAATAGAGGATGAACTCGTAGGCTCTGGCTTTTGTAAAAGGAAAATATGCTTTCTCCAGAGCATTGTTTTTCTTTACCTTGGGAAGAAATGCATATTTTAAAGCATTGCTTGAGATTTCTGGATGTCCTGAGCAGACAAATATACAGCAGTACAAAAGGACTGGAGTGCCAAAAGGACAGAGGCCTTTCCCAGCTCTGCTGGCTGCTTCTCAGAGGCAGCTCCAGATGGGCAGAGCCACTGCGGCAGCAGCAGTGGCTCGAAGTGGCTTTCAGAGATGAGGGACACAAAAAGTTTTTTGAGGGGAGGAGGGCTTAAGAGGGAGCGCCGTAGTTACCAGGTCCGTGGTATTCTGGGGCACACTCAGATTCACAACCTTCCTATTTCTATATTTTTTTTTGTTACCACATTGGGAAGACGCTGGTGTTATGAAAATCAAGCATGTAGACATATGTCCAGACTTTCAGCTGACCATTTAACAAAGTAATTATCAGAGGTTTATAAAGGCTTCTACCCAAATTTGCAGCAGGAGAGAAGGTACTGTTGAGCATTCAAAACTGCCAGAAAGCAGATTGGGCTGCGATGTGGTTGACTTCCAGCACGGCCAGGCTCATGCCCACCTTTCACCATGTACTGCCGTGCGGAGACACCACAGCCACTGGGAACGAAGCAGGGAAGGAGCCTGCTGAAAAACAGACAATTTGTGGGTTGGGCCACTACAGACGTGCCTGACTGTGTTTGTATTCACTGTGTGGGGCAGTGTAGATGCATCCCAAGTCTAAACTCCTAATGGCCTCCTGTGACAACATGGAATCGAGGAAACAGCTGAGTTAAAAGGGCTTGTTAAGAATATTATTGATCCAGAAAGGGGTAAAATGATATGGCAACATACAGAATGTGTACCATTATTTAATTTTGTTTACTGTTGAAGAGCCTCAGAGACAGTGAAGGGAAGACTAACCCAAGGAGCTGAATAAACACCACAGCAGATAAAGGGATTAATGCTCGGTTAGCATAGAACTGGATGGCATATTTTGGGTTACTCACACAACCTACTGGGACCTTAATTGAGTACAACTGCTCAGAAAAAAAAAAATCCTGGCATTACTGTGGAGAGCTCAGTGGACATCACTGTTAAACAAAATGCTAGTGGGAAATTAAAAATCAGTCTGGAAATATTGTTATTCCCAAAGGTTGGTTATTTGATAAGTCATGAGTACTTTGTTCAGTTCTGGGAACTCAGCTGCAAAATAGATACAGAAGATACAGAGATCATCTGGAGACAGGCAATGCGAATGATTAGAGGCTGAGAGAGAAAATTTTGTATCTGGGTGGCATGAAGAAAGGACATGATAGAGCGTTATAGAAAATAATGAATGGCACAAAGAAGATAAATCCTGCATTTCTAGTTACCTTTTTTCATAATTTAAGACCAAGAGTTCGTCCAGTGGAATTAAAAAGATATAAATTTGAAAGTGATGAAAGGAAATACTAGCTATTAAAGTGAAAGCATTCACTGTTACATGAGATTAAATTTAGAGAAAGGACTAGATTGTGTAAAACGTGTAAAGGGATAAAAACTTTAATATTTCAATGCGTAAGCCTGTCATAAAGCCAGAGGGACAGGGAAAGAATCATTAACAGAAGCTCATCTTCAGGAAAATTATTGAATTTCCTGAAGCTTCTTCTGAAGCATTTACTGCTGATAGTTAGGGGAAGAAGATATAACAGATGATACTAGTTCTCTTTTGAGATGCAGATTCATTCTTTTATCCAGGAAGGACTAATGTCCCACCGCCACAGTCACCCATTTGTGCCCGAGTGAACACCCCCTCCAACTGCACATTTGGGTGTTTCTTTTTCCACAGTTTGCCAAGGACAACATTGCTGGGAAAACGCAAAATGTTCTTTTAAAATTCATTTGCATTAAACTCATTCCCTTTAGGGACTCAGATATTGAAAGACACATCCATGTGACAGGTGTAGATCTGTATTTGTATGATCCGTGATCTAAGTAATCCTGCAAAACACCCTCTCATTCCAGTTTGGAAACCTCGCGATTACTGGTGCTAGTAATTCGCCGTTGTGGTTCATACTCAACCCAGCTCAGGGGTAGATTGAATATGTGACCCATTAGTGTTTCTTCAAATAGACGCAAAGTCACTAGGTGAAAACCAACAGAAGCTAGGTTCTTCAGAGGCAGAATATTTCTGGTTTTTTTAATATGTTACAATCCCCAGTCAACAAAATTTTCACTTCAAGCCTTGCAGTCATCAGTAACACAAAACTCCCAAGTGGAGACACTAAGAGAGTTTTTTCCCCCATAATAATATAGATTCACCCGTTTTAGATATATATTTTTCATGTTCAGTACAACAACATGCTAAATGTGCCTGGCAAAAAGAGTAGGGACTTCATATATCTTGGGAAAGATGACAATGTGACAAGAACACTCATATCCCAAGATGTTCAGCCAACCAACCAAAAACTACTTATACCTCACAGAGATTTATTTACACATAAACCTGAACTATGCTTAAATTTGATAGTGAATTATGATGCAGCACAGAGCTCAACTACACCTGTGACATTCTGTCCTAGTTTCAGCCAGGACAGGGTTAATTTTTTCAGCAGCCTGGAGGGGGGCATGGCCCTGATATTACTTGATACCACCTCATGTTGTTGCCAGGGACTGGGGAAAGGAACTCTCTTTTGCTTCCAAGGAGAAGGACGTCCTTCTCCGGTTGGGTGAGAAACATGGTCGGAAAGAGCCGGTCAGTATTTTTAGTGGTTTTCTATGTAAATAGTTTCTTTGTCTTATAACTTTTGTTATTAATATTGTTGCTGTTACTGCTTGTTTTCTTATCTCATTGCTGTTTCCAGTAAATTGCTCTTACCTCAACCTGTGATCTTTGCCTTTGGTGCTTTCATTCAGAGGCAGGGGAAAGGGGAGTGAGTGGCAGCGTGGTTTTACTGGGAATACTAAATTGGAGAATACATTCCTAAACCACACCACCTTCTCACTCTTTTACAAACTACATCATCCAAACAAATCCTCAGACTAAAGCTCTCTGTTTAGTACGTGGGAATCACAGTTTTTTCAGGGCTTATTTCTGTGTTAGACCAGTCTGATTTGTTCAAGTAGATTCACCAAACTATACTACACTTCAACAGATTCAAAATGTGCCCATCTTTTCTTGCCTTACATAAAAAAACCCAATTACTGGTTCACAGAAGGAGTCTGTGCAGTAATTTGGTACCAGCAATGGCTGTTTCCTTTCATATTTCCCATCCACGTCACAAAATGTGATGGCACAGCTAAAGCAACAGCTGAAAACTGTATCAATTACATTTCAATAGTCATTTGCCATCAACACTATCTATATAATGTTTTGTTGTTTTTGTTGTTGTTTTTTAGAGTCAGGACGAATTTTCATAAAAATGTTGATGAACCATTACATATCCCACCCCTGCCCCAAACAACAGTAAGGAAGAAAACAGCAATCACGTAGTAGCTCAGCTTCCTCTGGGAAGTGATTCTGTGTCTGTCAGTGGCATGACAGTGATAGCATTCACACTATGTTAGGTCACAGGTTGGACTCGATGATCTCAAAACTCTCTCCCAACCTTGTTGATTCTGTGACTTTGTAAAGTTTGAAAAAATTAAACCAAGTAAACCAAACCAAGAAAACAAAACACTGCAGCTTCTAGGTTTAAAACCCCAAAAACTGAGAAGCCAAAGAAAGACACTATAGCTTTTCCTTTCAACTTCCTCTTTACTTTGAATATATTATTTTCTTGTTTATTGGTTAACGGCACATAAAGGAATTAATGATGCATATAGTAAGAAGGCCACTGCAGGCAGAATAGGTTGAATTAATGTTCCTGCATCACTAAGATCTGTAATCCTCAATAGTAACTTCAATATCTGAATCAATGATTTACCATTAATTAATGATTAGTGTCCTAAAACCAATTTTGCATATAATAAATATAACTCCTACGTGAAATGTTGCTTGCCTTGTAGAAAAAAACCCCAAACCCAAACTTTAAATTATCTTATGGTAGAAGTCAATTGGAGAGTCAAAGTGAAAAATGAAAACAGAATAAAAGTTTTTGAAGAGAAAGTAACTCTAGGAGTTGAAGGGAACTTGAGTACAAGGGAAGTAATTCAGAAAGATAAGTTCTCACTGGGGAGGGAAAAAAGAGTTTTGAAATATTATTTATCATTGAAAGAAGTCAACTGGTATAATCTACATTTAATTTGGAGTTTTGCTTCACTCCAATTTACCTGATAAGCACAAAACATAAAATCTATTTTTATTTGTATAATCAATAAAAGTCCAAGGCTGGTTTAGGTCTTCTCTCTTCTATAGCTTGTGGAGAGAGTTTAATACAGATCAACCACAGAGAGGTTTTACTTTCCAACTCATCTGCAGTAACTAGGGTTGTATTTAGGATTGTAAATCACAGTGGAGACTTGTAATGTGGAAGGAAGAAGAGAGTAGCTGTTTGAAATAGAATCTCATGCAAACAGCCAAATATCTCCTAGAACTTGTGCCATTGCCACTGATAGCTATTCTATTCCATGCTGGCGGTGCTCTACCAAGCAAGATTTGGGTAAAGCTGGTAGAGGGCAAACTCCTGAAAAGGCGATAACTCTTTTGCCAAACAGAACTTATTTTGAAATGGATACAGCTGTTGAGAATAAACAGGGAATGGAGTGACTTCCTTTAGGTGGGTCAAAAATAAGGAATCTACACTTATGGGACACGTGGACATTAGGTTTTGTTTTGAATCTTGTATTCTGTGGATTCTCTGGAACTGCTGATAGAGAATAACATTTCATATTGCACCCAAACTGTTGGATTGTAAATGTGAAATGGTTTTATTTAGAAAATAGGATGCTTTAATCTATACAAAGTAATGTCTGACCCTATTCGAGAAAAAACTCAACAAACTCCAACAAATAACAGAAGGTTCTGAAAACTATTTATTATAGGATGCCTCATCTTAAAACATAATTTAGACTCTGACATGTCACTTATGGGTTTGATGTTTCACTGTCTCGTTGGAGAGACAAGGCTGTTTTTTACCACTACGTACATGGCACTTTTAGCTTAGGTGGATTATGATCTTTGATTACTGCACTGGTTTGCAAATTTCAGGGAACATTTCAATCATCAGTGGAAAAGCTTCACCAACATGGATGACAACCAAGGTGGAGGGATGCCCATAGGGTAAAAGAATGGTGAAACGGACCCCTGCACAATTTTATACTGAAGAGTTAGAGAACATATAATTTAATACTTACCATTTCCTACACTTGAATTCTCACTGCCTGTAGTCACACTGATTTTGCTCATGTCAGTACAGGGTAAGACTGTGGCATATGTCCTACCCAGCTGCAGCTGGAAACCCACTGGCTCTCAGCAAGCCACACATTCCCCCACTTTTGCCGTAGGGACAGCTGGCATTGACAATACACTTCCTAACCTTCCAAAGAGCCTGGTTGATGGCAGAAAAATGTGTTAGTCCCAATACACTACTCATTTTATTTTGGCCCTGTATGCCAAGTGTGTTCAAAATGCTGACGTCTTTAAAGAGAAAGAGAAGAGAAAGGAGTAAGAAACAGGAGGAGGGACAGTATGTCATCGACATAACCAATTTTTCTAATTGCATTTCCACTACTTTTGCCATCATGTCCCCACTTTTTGAAAAATGTGTAATAAAACTATTTCTTAATTGAAAGGAAGAAAAACTAATAAAAACAATAGTTACACAAAGTACCTTGACACAAAGTACCTAAAAGGGTTAGTGAATTCTACTTTTCCTTTTCAGGGCACTCTCATCCTAGATAGTTAATATATTCCTAGTAAGAACAAATCCTGATTCATTTATAAATATATATTTTAAAAATCAGCCTACAGGGTTATAGAGTATAAGATATTGATTTAGAATACTGTGAATCTGGAAATCTGATTCAGTATAATTTAAAGGGAAATCCCACACTTTGGTAAGAAAGGAAGAAATTGCTTTCAGGAGATGCATTTTAACATTTTAAAGGACAGTTCCTATCTTTGAAAGCAGCTTAGAGGATTGAAATACTGGAGGTAGCTCCAGAGGAGATTAATTGACAACACGCAGGTGAATGGGTCAACTACACAAACAATCTGATTTAATCACAAGTTTACAGCTTTGTCACTTTGACAGAGTAATAAAGACGTTTATCATATCCTGTAGGTGCCATCAGACGCTTTGGCCTGCTACAAGCATGTTTTCATCACACTTGAAAGATTTTCTACAGTCATTATTAGTATATAGTGTGGTTACAGTGACAGTTTTTTTCTGCAAGGGGTAATCAAAGCTAATATTTCTCTGCTTTCTCCCTTTGCATGTGAACACATCAATAACAGATTTAAATATTTCAAGGTCAGTGGAGTCAAGCTGACTTCGGAGAAAAATGTGATAATGCTGCAGGCCATCATACTCGTAAGAATTTTTATATTGTTCAAGTGTTTGCTTAGCTGTTCCTAAGCCCAGGAGGCTGGCTATGTAGTGAAGATGGAATGACATAGGGCATTACAAATCTCTTGGCAGATAACACAGTGTTTTACACAGAATATGTGTCAAGCATTTCATAGGTATCTGTGTGGCTGTTTTCTTGATGAGGTGGTGAAGTGGCATTTCAGGAATATCCTTAGTGAATGCTACAGAATTGTAGTTGTACATATCCATCTGTGCACTTTTTACAGGCATCATTACAAATCAGGATGATATACACGCTTCCTGAGATTGCCCATCCAAGTAAGATAACAGAAAGAGAATAATTTGCTTATTTTCCTGTGCACACCTGCAGTATTGTGGCTACAAAATGAAACATGCAGCATCTTATTCAAAATACGTGTTGAAAACCAAGTCCCCTATTACAATGAAAACTGGCAGAATCTGGAAATGTTTCTAGCAATGAGCAGCTGGTGTGATCAGCTGTAAAATTTTCTAGAAGCGGTACTGAAAATGCTATAATTTTTTTCCCTCTGTAAGCAGCATTAGTCTTTGCCTGACTAGCCTCTAGTAAGGCTACATAGGGTGTTGTTGCCACCTAGAGTCAGTTCTTCAAAACAGAAGTTCTGCATGTCTTTTTTTCCTCCCCTCTTGAAGAGAAGGAATCCTCCAACATACCCAGATACCTCCCATCACCCTGTCACTTAGCCCTGTTGGGTTTTTTTCCAGTACGAAAACTAAACCACCCAGAAAAACCCCAAACCTAAAATCTAAAAACCACAGAGGTACGTTTCCAACAAGTTGCCTACCCCTACCTGGATTTGTGGAGAATGCAAGGCAGCCTGTAGCTTTACTTTCCTCAGGGTCTGCAGAGAGACCACTTGCACCTCTCAGTGATCTTGACCTTTGAAGACGGAAGCACAGCTCTGGCCTCTTCAAATAACCAGGACTAAAACTAAACCAACTAACTCAGGAGTGACAAGCACATGGGATGCTGGGCCAAGGCTAGATATGGAGCTGCTGGGCTGCTTTGCTGGTGGATAGTCTGGATCTAGGACTCCCATCCCATCCATCTCCCCTTTTTTTTTTTCTCCAAACCAAACAGCTCACACACCGTTCCTTTTGGTCACATAGAGATACACAGGGTCAGGAAGGAAATGAAATGTGGAGATGAAAACTGGTGGAAAATAAAGTCTCAGTGAAGGTTCAACAACAGGTGCACATTCACAACTCTTATGTAGGTAGAGTATCCACTTCTACACTGGACAATAAAATTCTTACTTCTGAAAAAAACCCAGTTTATTCACTTCTATATTTTATTCCATTTTATTCCCAGACTAATTGGAAAGCAGAAACTGAACAGAATTTTGACTAAGATCCCAGTATTATTCTCACTGTTCTCTTTTGCATCCATTTTTAATAATCTTTACCAGAAAAAGAGCTCCAAAAATGAGCTTTTGTAATCCATAAGTGCTTGACCAGACATTTCACAAAGATAACTCCTTGACTCAAAACTTTAGAAAGGTAAAATATAAGGACAAATAAATAATGAGGGTGAAGTGGTGGTGGAAAAAGTTGAGAAGCCATCTCAGGAGAAATTCACATTTTCCAAATGCGTGGAAAAAATATTACAGATCTGTACTGAGAAACCATAGATAAAAGTAGAAAACCAAGGGCTTATGAAAAATATTAGTTCCATCAATTTCTTCAGGCTGAATATGCTTTTCAGAGCAGATTTAGAATTCTGCCAGCTCGGATCACTTGTTCTTGACATTTATCACTCAGAACCATCAAGAATAATTTATAATATAAATATTCTGCTTCAACCACCAGTAAGAAACGTCTCAGTCATGGCGTATGTAGCTACGTACTGAAATATTTGTGATATTTTTAAATTAGCGTAATTCTGCTTTTTTGCTGAGGGAAGTTGACATTTTAACAGACCACTGCAGACAAATACTCTGTTCTCTCCTGGAAATATGGCCAGGCTTCCTACAACTTGTTATTCCACACATTCACTTAAGAAAACCACTCACACTGACTAGTTAACTGTTGCTCAATCTTTAGATGAATAGCAATAAAAGCTCTTCCTGGGGGAAAAAAATATGTATTTCTTTCTCCCTTCATCCCCCCTCAAACTGCCCATTCCCTTTCTGAAAATAAACAAACTAGAATTCTTAGTTTAAGATACAGTTTACAGAATAATCTGTAAGGAGAGATCATCACAAACAAGTAACACATCCACTGCTTGTTAGGGTGGCTTTGTCATTTTGAACGCTCGTGAGACATTGATTTCTCTCCTGCTTTTGAAATACACAGAGTAAACTGTAACACCCAGACCAATTCAGAGGGTGAGGAGGGAACACAAAGAGCTTTTCAGTAATTTCTCCTAGCCATACACAGCGACAGATCACAGCTTTTCTTTCACCAACCTGTTTTTACTCCTCTGCTTAGGGCCACCATGGAGCATCATGAAGGGAGGATTTTTTACTGACATAATTGGCACAACTCCCTGAGGTAACCGAGCCTCCCAAGGAAGAGAGTTCTTGTCCTGGGCATGAACACCATAATTTTAAAGCCAACGGCAATGAGATTAGTTAAATGAGGTGTTTTACAATAAGAGTACAGTGACCCGCAGATATGACAAAGCCATTTCAGACTTTAATTGGAAAGAATCTTAAGTCTTGTGGGAAATGTACTTCTTAGAAGGGCAGAACTGTAGGCATGGCTGGTAGTGAAAACCACTCATAATTCTGCAGTGAAAGCTGCAGACCAATTTATTGGAAGACTTGGAATTTTCCAAATTATGCAGTACTGTATGTAGAAAACCAGCCGCTATCCTCTGAAGGCCACCAAAGCAAAATTTTTCAAAACCTGAATTTCAGTAGTTTGTAAAATTTAAATAAAAATAAATATAATTACTTTACAGTTCATTTTATAAGCCTTCATTACCAAAATTGAGAACTCATGGAGCAGTTTGTTGCTGGCTGAGGAAGATTGACCTTTGGCTCATGTGTGCTCTCTAGAGTGTGTTTAATCTGCCTCATAGGAAACATTCAAGCAGCATCTGTTCTTTCTCAAAAATGCATGAACAAGTAAACCAAAACTCAAATCAATATAAAATGTAGATCTCATTACATTTTAAATAGTCCTAAGGAGAAATTACTCACAAATGTTTATATCTAAACCTTTAACTTGCCTGAGAAACAAATACTTTCATAAAACAATAAGGTTTTTTTGCTATTGAGAAGCTCAACATGAATAAGAGAAGCAACCTCTGCACATTCAAGTCTCAAAGTAAAAGAAGGGAAAGACTAACAGGGGAAATGGACAGAGTGGGAGGGGATTTAATTCATAAAAGGTTGGAGAAGGGAAAGATGATAACTGAAACTTCGAAAGATCTAGAATTGGATGTGCAAAGCAAAACCCTTAGTCTCTAAAGAATATTTATATAAGCCCTCCTGCCGAGTCCTGACCCTTCCATCACTCCTTGCCAGAGAAGAGCATCGAGGCATGAAGTCTAAGCAATGGCCACTTCTTTCTGAGCTCCTTTACCTTCTCAGGCTGTTTGTGAGGCAGACTTGCACAGAAATGAAACATAATCCTCCTAATACTACCCATTTGCTGGATTTTAACATGATTTAAAAATCTGTGTTGTTATAAACTCGAGTGCTTTCTTAATACGATAATGCTTTGTGTCTGTCAACATTCGTACAACCATCTAGCTGTTCCTAATAACTTCTGAATCCATTGGGCAATTTCAGCTAAGATTAATAGAGAAAGAGCGGTTTCAAAAACATTGAGTTCCTACCAGTTTTGTGGAAATAAGTGGCTAAGGAGGGGAAAAGAAAGCATTAATGCTCCCCATGGAAGTGCAGAGGTAGAAGCTCACCCTTTATTAAAAGGGTGATTATCTCACTGAGCAGCAGCCATTAGTTGTTATTCTAATGGGACTATTTGCCATTTATTAGCTGCTCCTCCTAGCACACGCAGGGATTGCTGTAGACAGAGCTACAGCAAATTTCCAGAAGCAGTCCAAAGCTGGCACCAAGTGTAAGGCTGGCATCTTTTTATGCTCTGCAGTGGTCATTTGCTCTGTGGATATTCAGAGAACATGACCATGGTAACAACGAGGAATTTGATTACAGGGAATTAAGCTTGGTTTTGCAACTCATTAGCTGGAGGAGGTTTTTCTCCAGTTCCTTAATATGAGCAGAGATGATCAAAAGTGTCGGACTTGGCCAATGACATTGTCAGGATGCCAAGGGCACCACCAGCCCTGCTTGTCCCTGCTCCAACTGCTCTGGGGCTCCCCCAAGCCTGACCAGGGGCCAGGACCCCATTTCAACTCCTCCAGGGCTCCACTCCACTGTGACCAAGGTCCAGGACCTCTGCCCCCGAAATGCCACAGCACGACCGGTCTCCAGCTCCCCACAGCCCTGCTCTGCCTGGCCACAGGCCCATTTCCATGCCCATGGAGGTGCTGGATGCCTGGGGCTGGGGCTGCCTCTCCCCAGGCAAGCCTGCTGCTGCCGCCACCCTGGGATTTCTCCCCGCCCCTTTTGCACCCTGACAGCCACATAAAAGTACAAGTTCTCTTCTCTGAACCACGTCATGGGATCACTTCTCACCTGTACTACTCAGTCTGGCATTCAGCTCCCTAGAGGAAAGGAGACGCCAGAAGAACGAGCTTACAGGGCTTCTGAAAACCTTCTCCAATGCCTTCTGCAAGCTAGGGGGCAACAAAGGAGTTAGTGAAAAGCAGAGAAAAGGAGGTCTAAAGACAAGAAAACCGGCTAAATTGGTATCTCCTGGTGATCTCTTGGCCACTTTTGGTGCTTGTCTGGTTAGGCTGTGGTGTCTCAGGAGGTTTCTGACCTCAACTGGTCACCTATTCAACTAAACCTGACAGGGATCAAGAAGAAGATGTCTTGGCCACCACAGTCCACCTCCTAGTAAACTGAATTAGCCACAGACACCTCAGTTACGCCAATATATCAGTCTGGTGCTTGTGGTGTGGGCACACCACTACTTCTGACAAGTCAGTGACAGGGCAACAACCCGTGGTAATGGGTGAGCAACGTGGACCAGGAGCTTCTTAAAATCACCTCAGCATGAACCCTCAGAGCCTGAGAGTCAGGGCCCCTAGGACATTGGCCACTTTAGTATCTTCACATATTTGTCATTCCTTCCTCTTCTAAAAGGCCGTCAAGTTGTCTCTGCCCACTCTGCCGTCTAGTTCTATTAGAGGAGTCGCATTTGTCACAGCTCTAGTGAAAACTTTCCATTTTTCATTTCTCCATTTCTCACTGCTCATCCTCCCACCACATGTCGTCACCTGTTTCCTCAGCCTCCCCCTCAAGAAACAGTGGTTCCCCTTTCCATCCCTTATGTGCATCAGCAGGGTTGCAATAGTTTTGCTGCTGACAGCTTGTGAGCAGAGCCCTAGGCTGAAGGAATGAGGGAGTCTGTAGGAGCTGAGGTCTGGGAGAGCCCCGCGTCCTACTATTTTGAAGAAAGTGGTTCCCAGAGACTTCATGGGAAGTCACATGAGTGTGCTCCCTTGTCTAGATGTCCTTGTCCCTCACCTCCAGGCAAGCTAGGCTCCATTCTAGGCTACCTCCCACAAAGCTGCTGTTCCAATGGCAACTACACTACGGTGCTTCACAGTCTTTGTTGGGTGTTGCTGCTCTCCATTTTGCTGGGTCTTGTTTTCTTCCACGAGTGTGGAGCTCTCAGGCAGTAGGTCTTTTCTTTGAAAGCTTAAACAGAACGAGGGAGTAACTGTCAGTATACAGAAGAAATGTAACCAAAAGGAATGAACATCCTTCAACCCCAGCAGTGCTTATAGTGTAAGGTCCCTTGTTTCCAAGTCACCATTTCTGACTCCTGTGGAATGCCTCTGCTCAGGGCCGTTGAATGAAAGTGTTTGTAAGGATGTCCTTCCAACAAAAAAAAATGAAGATCCAAAATGTACCAGAGGGCAAAGCAATGTAGCAGTATATAGTTACCAATGGCTGTTTATTCCAGCATCCCTTGCACTTTTCCCTCTCTGGATGTCAGCGACAAGGAACAAGAGAGAAACCAAAGACTCGCCATGGCACCACTGCAGGTCCAGACCAGTGGTACTGGGTGACATAAAAGGAGATCTACTAGGGGAGGAGTTTTGCCTGTCTCCTTGGTTTAGGCACTTGAATGGCTCCTCCCTCAGGAATCTGTGCCTGGAGCTGGGCACGGAGCCCATCAGACCCCTTCTAATCTAAATCAGCAGTGGCTATTTACATAATGAGTGGGCCAGGAGTTCTCAGTTTGCTCCACTGACCCCTGTAAATAATTTCCTTGCATAGGTAATGGCAATGTGCATCCAGTGCAATTGGCCCAACATCCCGCTCCTTTAGGCTGTGACACCTGAAGTAAAAGATTTCAGGGTAACACACCGATGCACTGACAATCTCTTCAGGATCATCACTCAACAGACCTATCTCCAGGCTGATCCCAAGCTGCTGAGGTGGGGGAGGGCTCTGTGAGTGGCAGTCTTATCTGGGGGAGGGGCAGAAACGATCTCATATCTTGAGGCCACATTCACTTTTGCAGTGAGTTTTCAGGAAGATACAGCGGTAGAGGACCACTGATGCTCTATCAGGCATACATCCATGTGGTTTTGTGATACCAAAAAGAACTGCATGGTGATTAGACTGCTGGATGCAACACCTGCTTGCTGGATGATGTGGAAAATCTGGGCAGGCTCTTGGAGAAGGCTTGAGAGAGTCTCTGGACACAGTTTTTGGAGCAAAGACCTCGGGGAAGGGAGGAGACAGACAGTTTCAGGGGGCAAAATGGGTGCAGTCAGATGGTAAGTTGGAGGCCAGGAGTTCATTAGTAGCTTCATCTGAAATGCCTCCAATACCATGAGCAAAGCTGAACTGGGAGAAGCAGAGACAAGCTGTCAATGTCTGGCTAGGAACTAGCTGAAGACAAAGGATTTGAACTTGTTAGAAAAAGGGAAAACTTTCATTATGCATGAGTCAGATTCAGGTAAACTAAAATAAAACCAGTGGTGGCATCTAAAAAGATGTTAGGAATTTTTTTTTAGATTGAAGGAAGGGAGAAGTTGACAAGTGCTAAAACATGATTCAGGATGGCACATATTCAGAGCAGGAAGTCAGGAAAACTTTATCCTCTGCTGAATAACAACAATTTGGTGAAACTTTAAAAGGGAGAATGAAGAATAATCAAACAAGAAGAATCTCATAGTATAGCAAGAGAAAAAGAAAAGATGCATTATTTATGAAAGATAGAGGTCTAACAAACAAGATGACTTTAAACAGAAACTTGATGGGAAGAAGGCAATTCATCAGATGCTTTAGAATTGGGGTACAAAGCATAAAAAAGAGAGACAGAGGAGGCAGAAGCAGTAGAGAAGTGGTAGCATATATTAGAGAAACCTTTGTGCCAAATCAAAGTAACATGCTAATTTTGTTTACAAGCAGCTCAAAACCTATATAGCTTGACATTCCTGGCCTAAGTCAGAAATATGCCATATCATATCAGTATTAAATCAAATGTCTGTATCTGTTACATGCTGAGGGAGATCAGAGTTGCTGACAGAGCAAGAAATGCAACAATAGCAGCAGATATCAATTTCCTACTTGTATATTGGATAAATGTCACATAGGGGATTGATGCTGCATAAAGTGAAAATATTGTTTCTGCATGAAAGAGCATACAAAAGAAAAAGGAACTTTTATATTAGCCCAGAGCAACATGCAGAACCTGGTTCAAAATGCCCCTGCTCAACATACTTACCTACAAAACAAAACAAAACAAAAATGAAGCACCCAAACTGCAATAGAATTACATAAGAACAAGGAACTTTGTTAAAAGTAAGCTAAAATGGAAGTCTGAAGGCTAAAAAGTTTGCCTGGTGGCTATTTAAACATAGCATGTAGGAGTACATTTTCTGTCTCCTCTGTGTATGGACAAAGACTTTGGAAAAGACAAGCTGACACAGTTAACAGCAGGATAAAGGAATTTATTAGAAGCAGAAGACTTTCTTCACAAAATGGAAGTTGTGTCCAAGAATGGAAAATAGAAATGATCATAAACTTTGGCAAGTTAAACGAAAACCACAACAAGGTCAGCCATATAGAAACCCAGCAACAATTTATGAAGCCATAAAGGTCCATCAGTAAGAAGCCTGAAAGAAATTAAGGCACCTTGGGGACAACAGAAAAAGCCTTCACGTGAATAACCTATTAAAAAAGGAGGGTAAATGGCCATCGTCCACATTTGAGGGAGGTCTCTAGTGATGCTTGAGGGGGTTTTGTTCTTGGTCTCCTGCTGTTTAACCTATTTATAAATGAACTGGAAAAGAGGGCATATGGTGAGAAGACAATTTGGTGAAGGCACAAAGTTATTACACATAGTCGGAGTGAGTTGCCTTAACTCTTTTCAGGCTAGATGAGTGTTCTGTTGAGGTGTCAGCGCATGCCTGCACTGATCTTACACTCTTTGAAGGGCCTGGGGAAAGATCACGAGAGTCAGCAAAGGAGGGAAGAAAGGAAGATCAATGTCGAAAGGTCAGGAATGCACAGAGAGGGAACCAGAGGAGGATGCACCCCACCCTGGAGGCATCTGAGGAGCCAGGGGACAGTTGTCACTGGTGCTGTGCTGGGGGACTTCAGAGGAAAAGGGAATGGATATAGGCACTGTGGTCAGCAGGACTCTTCACCAGGCTTCCTCTTTCTTCTGCTGGGGGCGGCAGGGGAAGTTGATCAGGAAATCCCATGACTCAGTGGGACCACAGATGGGGAAGGTATTAAAAAAAACCAAACGAGAGGTCTGGAAGGCGCCAGGAGAGGGGCCACAGCTCGGCACAGTTGGTGTGTGTACGTGGCTGGGTCCCTGGGCGGCACACCATGGTCAGGGCATCCTGTAAGACTTGCTGTCAGCACAGGCTGCTCCCAGGAGGAGCTCCTGACTTACATTCCTGGTGGGTCATGGAATCAGCTAGGAGTACAAGGTGATCTGCTGGGATCCCTAACTTCTTCCAGTGCAAGAGCCCCGTAGAATGTGTCTAGGGAAGTTGTACAGGCAAGAGAAAAGAGAGAGGAGCACCAGGAGGAGTAAACATTTCCACAGCATGATTTGGGGGCAGACATGCTCAACTTTAGACCTCTAGTAAAACAATGCTCGGCTGGGTGTAGCAAGGAGATGCAAGATCCAAGAAGGACCTCTGCAATGCAGAGACTGTGTGGGGACTACTGTAGCAGAAGTAGAAATGTCAGGAACAATAATCTGCTCTTTACCTTCTGGAGAAGGCAGTATGGATGACCCCACGTGGAGGGCAAGCAATGTAGAGTACACTGAAATCTGCAAAGATTTCTGTCCAAGATGTCCCCAGGCCTGGTGACACAAGCGCCATCTACCAAACTGATGAAAGAAGAGGATCCAGGGCCCTGTTAAAAAAGAGATTTCAATGTGTATCTCCAGTGGATACCGCAGTTTGAACACAGCACCTTGGGCTGCTTGGCTACCTGATAGCTCACTACCTGCTGCTGCAGACAAGATGCTGGATTAGGTGCAGCTTCAGTACAGCCTTATCCTAATTCTTACAGTCGTGTGTATAGACTTGAGATAATCTCTTGTTCCCTTCTTGCTTAAAGGCAATTCCTAAATTCCCAGGCCAACACTATCTAGAGAGGTTTCTGATTTTGGACGCCTCCATTTTGGATCTGTGCTTTGGGTCACACTTCAACTTCTATGTGAGTATGCTTAATTCCTGCTTTAACAAGCAGGGCTGGCACATCTCAAATGGCTCACTCCAAAGTCCAGGCATTTCAGAGGACAGGCTGTTTGTGTATAATTAATTGGGTGTTATTTATTGAGCTGGCAGCAGCAGACAGTCTGTAGTACAAAGCTCTGTGCTGCCCACCAGGTCACATTTCCAGTGTTTTGGTTTCTCAGTATTGCTGGATCGTCACTGTTCAAATAGCAAAGTCAGCCCCTGCCCCAACATCTGCCATAAAGGGGCAGAGAAGAGAACTTGTCCTTAAACTTTCCTCACTCCAGTTTGTGAGTAATCTACATACCTCTCATTAGCTGCAGTCTGGAAAGTCTCAGTTGCTTTTACTTGCTAGTGTGGGCAGTGTCAAGATCAAAGCATGACAGGAGAATAAACGCTGTGGCTGCAGCTCTGTTGGGCCCCTAAAAATACATGACTGCTCTGCTTTTGTGGCTGTGGATTCTCCTGTCACTGTTCCTTCAGCTGACATTGCAATATTACACACAGTATATTATTTTAAAAACAGTTGTCTGCTAAAACGTATAACAAAAGGCTTCCAGTTTTGTCAGCTGAACTGAAGCAGACAATTTTTATTGCTGCACAGGAGATTAATAATAATAAATAAACAACCCCCTTCACCAGAGGCTTCGCAACAAACATGAAGCACATGGACGGACCTTATTCACAGCAAGAACTTTAATGCAGTGGAACAAATGATATTTGATAATCACATCCCAAATACAGAAAAATCTGTGCCTTGACAAAAATGCTAAATGCTGTTTTGACACCTTTGTCTTAACCTTTGATCCTTCATTGTGGAGAGCTCTGTATTCTTTGTTTTTTCTTAAATGCTGTGCTTCCTGATGAATGCTCACATCCAGGGGAAAACAAATGAAAAAAGAAGCATTCTGACGTATATTTTGCAGCCACACACTGGAGTGAGAAATCAGAAAACTCTGCTACACAAGTATCTGAGGGATGTAGTACCTACCTGGTTCAAGGAAACAGGATATGATTCCATGAACAGCATTCTCAAGGCTCTATCAACACTGAAAAAAATATACACTCTTGACTTTTTAAACTTATCCTATGAATCCATCCCACATCCTTGTGCTTCTAGCCTCATTTCCCACAGAGAATGAAATTTCTGTGATCATGCCATCTGGCTGTCTATCAGCCAGTATGTTCTGAACCTGCTTTCTATCAAACTGACAGAGGGATCGAGGCTCAAAGAGAATTAAGGGCTTATGAAATTCATGAAAATCAGCAGCTGGGTCAAAGATGAAGATCCAAATGAGTGCCCTTGCTAAGGGAAAGGTAGGCAGAACGCAGCAGTTTTACACACTGCTTGCTAATGTCAGTCATCACGTGTGTGGCTCTGGACTCACCGGAGCAGATGCTGCTCCTTCCTCACCGAGATCAAGGGTTTATGGTTGGTGCAGTGAGTGGTACAGGCGAGGGAAGGAGAGCAAAATCAAAAGGACACACTGTACAAAAGCAGGTCTCATTAGGTCCACAGAGCAACGCATTTAATGATAAATTTCCACTTATTCACATAACTGTGCAGCTCCTGCAGTTGCTGAGGGCCCTCAAAGATGTGGATCTGTTTCTCATGGAGAAGGCTGACAGGCAATCACTACCTCTTCACTCCCACACCCAGACCCGTGCCGCAGAGCTCCCATTGCTTCCACTGCTCAGTGAAACTCAAAGCAGGTTCCAGGGCTCTGGAGACAATAGACTTGATCTTTGAAACCACAGAAAGGATATTAAAAGTTAGGATGGAAAGTACAGCCCAGTTCAAAGTTTCCCTAAAGAAAAAAATCCCTACCAGGGAAAATTTAGAAACCAAATTATTTCTCCTTCCCTAGCAAAGGGAGTTTCAGCTTTTGTTTTTTATATCTTGCTCTCCTGCTTCACGTAGTGTGCTGTGGAACAACAGCTGAGCTTGCAAATACTTCTGGAGGAAAAGGGCTGTTTTGCTGGAAGTTATGCCTGTCCTGGAGGGAAAACCCACGTGTTTTTAAGAGTCCTGTATTTTAACTAACTGAGGAAGAATGTTGTTTAACATCACCTTGGCAAGTGTGTGTGGCATGTACATTTCCCAGTGCTGAAGCTTGACCCTTTACACTTACCTTCAGTGCACTTCTGCGTGGGCAAACTTTGACCCCAGCCTCAGGCTTGCCACAGCCCCCCAGGCTGCTGCTGGCCAGGCCACCAGGGGAAGGATTGCTGTGGTCTCACCCACAGCGGGGGCAGGAGCTTGCTGGGGTTTGCTCATGGGGGCTTTCCTCATGATGAAAAGGGAGACAGAGAAAGGTTTTGCTTCTTGATGGGTTTACGAAGGGTAAACACGTAGCTCTGCAGGACTCACAGAAAGAGGCCCTTGGGTGAAAGCTGAGTGCCCTTCTTGGAGATGGGCTTGATGTGTGACTGACTCATGGGGGCAGAAAAGTCATCATTTTAGTGAAGAACAGATGTGAAATATATTAACTGGAGCCCTCTTCTCTCTAAGATTTCCTTCAGCAGCCCCCCTCTCACTTCTGTCTTCTCAAGGACTCTATTATTTCACACAGAAGAAGTGATTTTCTCTCACTCTCAAGAGATCCACTGAGTTTTATATTTTACTTGCACTTTCTAAGTAATAGATTGAGGTCCTGGTCCTTGAAACTAGAAAACATAAAGAGAAAAATAAAGCTTAGAGCCTGTTATATTTACCATTATGGTCAATGAAGATAGAAGCAAAAAGCTTTAAAAATAAGTGGGTTGTTTCAACAGTGAGGCCCCCTGCAATTGCTGTCTGACTTTCTTCACAGAACAGACTGGAGTTTCTGAAAGTGTTACCCACCCACAGCATTTACCCATTTAAGTAGGACTTTCGCATGGTGAGCACTTGTCAAACCGACTTCTCCTTACAAAGTTTTCTAGAGGTGATTTGGATTTAGGGTGCCCAGTCTGGAGTGGCTTCCAGAACCCTGGTTTTCAAAAGGGG
Organism: Melanocharis versteri; assembly: GCA_013397845.1. Lineage (NCBI taxonomy): Eukaryota > Metazoa > Chordata > Aves > Passeriformes > Melanocharitidae > Melanocharis > Melanocharis versteri. The sequence goes on along the minus strand of VZTG01008129.1, from coordinate 374,882 downwards.
CTGATGATACATTCTCCACCCATCAAATCTCAAATCCCCCCTCCTAAATAACTTCTCTCCATCATGATCTCAGTAGCCTAAAGACAGCAGCCACAAGTGTTTTCCAAAAATAACACCAGCAACTTTCAGTTTCGGGATTTGTAAATGCTTCTGTGATCGACCTCGGACTTCCTCAAAAATTCTCCAGGGGTAAACAGCTCTCACAGATCAAAGGAAAAGGATTTCCCCTCCCCCTTCCAGATATCTAGAGGGGATGTCCAAATGGTTCCTCTTCTGGGAGCTGCCTTGACTTTTTTCCACAATGAAATTTTCTGGCATATAATTTGTAAAGTTATGTCACTCCAGATGCCTTTGTTTGTCTTGAAATTACAAAATATACTAAGAAGAGATGATGTTCTACATCATGTGCGCCTACCTGCAGAGTTAAATGTGTAACTCTACTGAAATACAGTTTGTTTTGCTCAGACACGCTGGTAATTCCTGTTTAGCCCTTAGCCCCAAATCGAAGTGTTTCCGTGGTGCTATGACCTGAGGTCTTAAATGTGGTTTCAGAAATGTCACGTCATGAGGCCAATGTTTGCACAGGCACTGTGTCGTTAGAGCTGCAGAGAGAAGGTTGAGAGGGGATTTTGAGCTGACAAGACCTTTCCCCTGACATTTTGTCACTCAAGAGAGATTTGTTCAGTGCTGATTTTGATGGCCTTCACACCAACCCACAGTGCCCCTTGGTCAACCTTAACTCTGTTCAGATCAACACAGAGGGGGAGAAAAAAAGAACCAAGGGTGAGTTGCTGCCAGTGCAAGTGTTTGCAGAAATGGGAGTGACCTCACAGATTTAGGGGGAGGAGCCTTGGTTCATACATGTAGGGATTTTCCCTATGACGGAGAACCTCAAGATAAGTCTGGGGGATTCCCCAGCCTGCCTTCAGAAATATCACTCTAGAAGCAGTCACAGCTTCACTCTGCTCTCACTGGCCATCTTGCAGAGAGGCACGCTGCTGCTGCTCTGTGATCTGAAGCAGTAAAAGCCATGTCTCTGGGAGTCTACGCTCTGCTCATCATCCTGTGCAACGGTAAGTGGGCAGCCCTGCATTTTTCCTTCTGGTCTTTCATGTTTGTTTTGTGGGGATATGTTTTGGGAAGCCAGAAGGGATTGCATAAGCAATCTCTTTTAAAAGTGATGTGTACCTGTGCTTTGCAGTTTGGTGCTTGATCCGTGGGACTTCTGTGATGATCCCAGACCTTGTTGTGAGGTGCGCAGAGGAAGCAGTGCTGCCCTGTAAAGTTCTCCAGGACTCCTCAATCTCCTACCAAACAGCGTCTTGGTATAAAGTAAGAAAAAAGCCTAAGTTACTTGAGCAGTCTGCTTTGCTTTCCCACCTGATGCTGGCTTGTCTTGTACAAAATGGGTTGTTTTCTGCAGAGACATCCTCCTGTTAGTGCAGCAGTCCAAACCTTTGAACTGACCATGGGAAACAGGCATTTTCTGTGTCATTGGAGACATTCTATTTGAGCATGATTCCCTGTATTGCTCTTGGCCTGCTTTTCTATCTAATTATTGCTGGCTTCTGTGGGTCAGAATTCAGGTGACGCCCCATGTACAACCTGCCAAATACTGCTCTAAAGAGGAGTCTTCCAGGATTTTCTTCAGAGCAAAAAATGGTATTTAAGCCTTGCAACATCAATGATGTTGCTCTTGTTTAATCCCCTCCAAACAGGAGCTGATTTTTTCTTTGAAATAGAAGAACTAAAAAAGTACTTGCTATTCTTTAGGAAGATTTGACTAGTGGGGTGGGCATAAGAGCAGGGTGTGTGCATAAGGCAGATGGAGAGCAAGAAATTCTGACTCATCTCTTTGCAGTCATGCAAAAATGTCATGAAAAATCACATCTTGACTACTCTGATTCAGAGTTTCTATCTCCAGAGCAGGAGAGCCCTGCTGACCATCTGTGTGCAGGAGGGGTTACAGGAATCAATCAGCTAATGAGCAGAAAAGTCCTGCTCGACATTATCAAGATGAAATTTCTTAGAGAGGTAGAATTGCCCAGTGGTGGAAGAGATGGCTGTTGACAAGCTGTACAGCACCGGGAAAACAATGAAGGTTTTGTTCTCCTCCATTCCCCACGCCCAGCCATACACTCCTGCTGCTTATTGTGGGCCACTCCTAGTGGTGCTCTTGTTACCTGTTAAGTCAACTCTCTGCTGCTTGTTATAACAGTGGAAAATCAATCTGTGAATAAAGATTTTGTGGGTTACAGAGTTGAATTACTTTCCCATGTGATGGTAGAGCAATGGAAGGGAAAAGGAAAAAAACTTATTTATGGGTGTTGAAAACTGTTAATTTATCTCTGCCAGAACCTAAAGCCACAGCCTGGTCTTCCTCAGCAGTTTGGTCAGATACAGTTTTAAACTCATTTCCTACAGTAAACCAACAAACAGTGTTTGTTATTAGATAAGGCTTCTGATGTTGAAACTTGCAATGCCGCTGAATTTCATTGCTGGTACAACTATGAGCATCTGCTTACAGACTAGATGACAACTGCACCTCAAAAGAGTTGTTCTGAACATCTGACTGCCAACCCACCAAGTGCAGCATCATTTTCCAAATTGTTGAACTGAGCACAGGTGGTAGACAGAGAGGAGAGAATAATGCATTTGGTTGAACTTTACCATGGAATATGAGTCAATTTATTATTTTTTGCTTTCTGCCTCAAAAGCTGGATAAGGATCTGTATTTTCCATCCAGATATATGCTAATTATTTAAGGATCCCTTTCTCCCACTGTGTCCAGGAAGGACAAGGGAGCTTATTGAAGGCAAACCATGCAGTCTGGTGGACCTGGAAGAGTTGAGCAGAAGTGGTAGGGGGTGGAGGAGGACTAAACAGAGAGGCTGACTGGATCCCAGAAAATTCTCCCCCATAGCTGTGGTGGAAGTCAAGAAAAACAAAAACAGGCCGAAGTGTGGGGATCCTCCAGAAGCATGTGCTTCCTCAAGTTTGGTGGGAGCTGGGAGGGCCAAGCAGCAAACAGCAGCCAAAAGCCATTCCCTGATGAAGAAGTGTAAAGAAAGCCTATAAACCCAATTCTGTTTTGCCTCACAGCTCTTCGCAGTTCTTCTCTTGCATAAAATGACTGCATGTGCACAGGAGGGTGATATTTGAGGATGCCTTTTGTGGGGGCCCTCTCTGGTGCTGCTTCCCTTTGCAGAAGTCGCGCTGTCACAGTCTAGACTGCCACTGCATGTCCCCTGCCCTGTCCCTACAATCCCCACTCCCTCCATGGTCTCCCCGCTCTTCCTGCTTCAATTGCTTTGCTCAGGGAAAGACTGGTTTTCCAGTGTCCAGCATGACAGAACCTTGCACTTATTTTCTCTGCTGACACAAGAAATAACAAAAGTCTATCTATTGTCAGCTCTTGCCACAGTCCTCAGGGGCTGACGGCACCAACCATGGTACTGCAGTCTTCTGTTTGCTTGTCCCATGAAAGAGGTGGGAAGTGGGGACAGGCAGGCGGTGACGCCAGCCCAAGCCACACTTGCAGCCATATTAGGAAAAGCAGAGCACCAAATCCAAAAAGCCTGACTCTCCATAGGGAAAAGTAATCTAGGCTCAGTGTTATGTGCTGAGCAGGCAATACTTCTGCTTGTGGGGCTAGCTAAATAGGCAGCAGCTTGAAGATCTTTCTCCTCCCTTCTTCACTTTGGCTCTGGGCTGCTGTCCCCACCCAGCACTGCAAAAGGAGGGTGAGGGAATGGTGGAGTGTGACTGGGCTACCCAACACAGGTAATTACTCTGTTATTCAAAAACAACTACTGAAGGATTAATCAATAAACACCACGTATAACCCCAAAGGACTAATTAAAAGGTAATTCCAACAAATGGTATGAAATTTCAGGCTGTAAAGTTCAAGCAGCTGTTAGGCAAAATCTTTTGTATGAGGTCACTTTGAACTGTGAAGTAAATGCAAGCAATTAACCTTTGCTTCTGTTGCTTTAAAAAAAAATGATGGTGGCAATGTTACAGTGCTGCTTGTGCAGCTGTTTGCGCAGGGTGAATGTTCTGTGAGCAAACCCCTCCTTCCCACTGGCACCTCTGTGTGCTCAGACCAATTAAGGGCCAGTTTGTTACAATCTGCTAAAAAAAATGATGTAATTTAAAAGTATTTGCTTTATAGAGAAGTAATTGTCTAAAGGAGTTAATATTCTCATATCAAAATCCAACTGGGTGTAAAAAAGAAGGTTTGCATTCAATTCCTTTGCTTTTGCTAATATCTCATACTGCAGAAAAAAAAAAAAAAAGCATGGATGTGTTTGACCGGCTGTGCATCCAGGATCATTGGAGTTAATTATTCTTATGCAGGAAGTCACCTGTCTAAGTAGTTCTGTGCAGAATCAGGACCACAGTCAGTCAGCTCAGACAAAATGAATTTTACTTAGAAATATATGAAGTAGGCTGGCTGAACATACTGGGGAGAAGGTGGAGCACTAAGTCCTCTTCCAGCCTGGTACAGCTCTCATCCCATTCTCTATGAGGCCATGGAAAAGAATTCATAATGATGACAGTCTTAAAGTGTGGTACATTTTTAGGAGTGCTGGGCAGCCTGCATGCCATAAACCCATATATGAGCCGCATGGAAGTTTGTCAGCTGAGAACTGAAAACTAGGTCTTTTTTGCCTAAGCACCCAGGCACTGGGAATTGTCTATGGAAATGCTGGTTTGAGTCTCTACAGCCCACCCACAAGACAAGAATCTGGGTAATGAAACTTTACTTACCTTTCTGCCTCGTAGGGCTATTGAAAACTGAACAGTTTCTCTTTGTGCAGCACATTGAAAATGACAACCACTTCATAAACCCCCACAATTATCACTTTATATCCAGTTTGAAAATCAAGTTTAAACACACAAATGAAGTCCCAGTGGATATTTCACTATTTTCTTCATGTGATAGCCGGAAGAGTCTTAATCTAAAACAAATCTTGAGGAAGAGGAAAGAAGGCTGTGCTTCAGTGGAGGGAAATCTTAACTTTATAGCACTTCCCTGAAAAATATAAAATTGAGGCAGAATAAGAGGGGGAAGTCATATCACAAAATAAGAATAAACATTATAGACATATAATATTGACTGCACCTTCCTTCAGAGAAAACTACTTTTGCTAAAAGTGCATATATTAGCACAGGTAAATATTTGCTAAATTACTTCAGCCTAATTTCTAACCTATGCAAAGAAATGCAGTCAAATGCTCCTCAGACATCTATTCATCCCCAAGTAGCTTCATCACATTGATGATTTAGACAGGAAGGGAGCTGTGGAAATGATTTCATGACCAAAACAATTCTTTTGCCTGACAGGAGCTGAGGCTGGATGCCCTTAGCTAAAAAGAGATCAAACCAAGCCAAACCAACTAAACAAGAAAGACTCTGTGTGAATGAGTCAAAGGGCTTTTCCAGCTGGCTCATGTGTCACACATAGTTCCTTCGCTGTTGTTTTGGGGTTGGGTTTTGGATTTTCTTTCCTCATTTCCCTCTCCCCCCGCCTCTTTTACAGCATACTCAGAGTTCACTCACATATGCCCACAATTTACGTCTGTTATTTTCAAATTTAACTTTGGTATCTCTACATGACACTGTATAGGAACCATATGGATGCACCTTTAGCACTAATCAAATGTGGAAGCACTTTCGTGCTGAAAAATACACCTATTAAGCAGTTTCAGCTCAGTTGTGTTTCATTATGTTGGCTATTGGGCATAGCCAGAATTCTATATATTTTGCTTCAGAAAATAAATTCCTTCTGGCTGTATGTAGATTTTTAGCTCTCTATAACAGTCAGAAATTTCAACTTGGCCATTATGCCTGGTATAATTTCAAACAAAACCATTTTTACAATCATCTCACCCTCACTAGAAAATAATCTGATGTTAATATGTTCCACCTTTAAACTGACATCAGTTTTGGACCTCAGAAAATTTTTTTTTTAAATAAAAATTTTCTTTTATGGGAAAAGTGGTTTATATTGGCACTTCGATTTACATGGAAGACAGTGTACCACCTTAGTGTGGGAAAAGTTTGATGAGAAAAGGTATTTAATGAGAGCAGAGAACATGAGTTAACATGAGAACTGCTCACTCTCACATGTTCATGATAAAATTAAATATTAATGTATTAGTTGGGTGTATGTACTACAGCATGGGTGAATTGCCTTTTTTTAGGGTACTACCATGTAATGCTGTAGCAGTTTTCAAAACAATAGCTAAAACATAGCCAGCTAGAACTGAGCAAAGTGTTCCTCCTCCTTCTTCCACCTTGTTTTTAGTTCTCTGAAAAAGAAATACTTGCTGAAGAGCACTTAAATTTTGGGGGCCTAATTGTTCTACCTATTTCGCATGATTCATCTAGTCAGAGAACAGAAATATATCAGCTCAGTGGTATTTTCAGTCAAACATATCCCATTTTAATATCCACTGTATCACCACCACTGTTCTTATCAAAAAGCTCTGGGCTAGGAGAAACTTAATAGGAATCAGTCAATTGACTAGAGAGTATATGTGGGGGAATCACAACCTCTTTAGACCATGTGTTTCCAAGCTTTTGGGAACTAGAATAACTTTCAATTAAACTCACTAAAAACAGACAACTAGAGCTGGCTGCTCAAGGCTGTGTCCAGTTTAGTCGTGAATATCTCAAAGGATGGAGACTCCACACCCTCTCTGGGAAGCCCATTCCAGTGTTCAGCCACCTCCCACAGTAAAAAAGGTTTTTCTTTTGCTTAAGTGGAATTTCCTGAATTTCAGTCTGTGCCCATTGCCTCTTTTCTTGTCTCTGAAGGCCACTGAGAAGAGTCTGGCTCCAATTTCTGTCTCCCCCTGTTAATCAGGTTGAATCAACACGGATAAGATGATCCTGAGCCTGGTCTCCTCCAGGCTGAGCTCTCTCTTCCACCTTCTGCTCATGTCAGATGCTCCAAGATATTATTCATCTTTGTGTCCCTTCACTGGACTCCCTCAGATATGGCCATGTCTGTCTTGCACTGGGAGCCCAGCCCTGAACCCAGCACTCCAGGGTGTGTCTCAGCAGGGACTGAGCAGAGGAGAAGGATCTCCTCCCTTCAGCATCTGCTGGAGATATTCTGCCAGGTGATTTTTGAAAGTCTGCCACAGACGTTGCTGAAGGACAGTATGTGACACTAAACATAAACTTGCATTTCTTCTGTTTTTTAATTTTCTTAATGGGTAGTTTTGTGCAGATAGGCAGAATGATGTTGCCAGCAAGTCCCTGTTCCTCAGCAAATTTCTGGGGGAATTAACCCCCAGCAGACTGTATGGTAACAAGGCCCTTTTTATGAAAATAGATTTAGTAGAATTTTCCACCTGTCCCCACACAAGTCATCATTTGCCTTTTGAATTTTGGTAAAGCCATTAACAGCGGACATGGGAGCAGGAGCAGACCTCCTTCCTTTTCTCCTCCATTTGGAGGTGGGCAGCAGGGGAAGCTGGCGTGCTGCAGTTTGCTCAGCAGTGAGGTGTAAGGGAAAAGAAACACAAATGAAATGTGGGAAGAAAAGATTTTTTCACTGATTAAAGAAGAGGTCCCTACACAAGTGGATTGCTGTCTCTGGCGGTGCTTGCTTTGATCTCGCTAAGCTTTTGTGGAATTAATTAGGTAAAACCCCCAGCATTTACCTTAGGCTGTGGTATCACCTGGAGGACACTTGGCATGAATTAGAGCTGGTTTATCGTAGAAGCTTGAGCCGCAAAATGATCTGTCTAGTGAGAGAGTCTGCCAAGTAATTCACAGGAGGTGGCAAGCAAAGTGGCATTTTTGTAATTTTAATTAGGTTTGGGGTGGGAAAGAGGTTATCTTGAATAGGGCAAGAGGCAGAACGATGACCTTAATGAACATCTCATGGACTTCCTTTTATACAGCTGGGATATGAGGATGCACTCTGCAAATTTGCTCAGATGTTTTCTCACTACGTAGAGAATTTAAAAAGGGAAGGAGTGTTTTTTTTTAATGAGATAACAGGAGATAAGATTGCTGTGGAAAAAGGCTTGGTTCAGGCATCAGAGAAAGGGTTGCTGTGGCCTCTGAGTAGGGGTGGATGCAGTGCCTGTAGAGGCTGGAAAAATGCCACCAGATGTCTCTGCAGCCTAAAAAATGTTGGGATGCTGCTGGGCACACAGCACCCCTGCAGACTGCCTTGCCTGCCCTTGCCTTTCAGCAAAGAGGAGATTTAATGGAGAAAGAAAGGCGTGTAAACCCCAAATTAAACCCGCACATGTGACCCCTTCCTCCTCCTCTTCCTCCCCAAGTGCAAGGTTTGCAACCCCATCCAGGTCAGGTCACCTCTGGTTTCTCCACAAGTGAGGGAGCCAGATTACGCCACAAAGTAACTTTTCTTCTTGTTTTGGGGAAAAGCATGTTGTTAGTGCAGTTTCATGACACTGCTTTGCCTTACACAGAGCATGTCTGAGGCAAAACTCTGACAGTCTCGTCTGCAGGGTTACCACCATTGTGCTTGCAACAGCAACCGAGCACCTTAAAAAGCTTTGGAGGCGATAATCAATCCTATCCCTCCCTGTTCCCATGAAATAGGGAAGTTAAATCATTTACCCAAAATCTCACTTGGAAGAAGCGCATGGTCAGGCATGGGATGCATGGACTTAATTGGGTTCTCCCTTATAGGAGCAGTGCTGATTGCAATTGCATACAGAAAGATCAAAGTGTTTTCTCATTCACAGATCTCAGTCACAAGAATCACACCGCCATTTACCACCCAAGACAGCAATTATTTATGCTGCCAGTAAATTAAAGGAAAAAAACAAAACCAAAAATCCCTAAACAAATCTAATTTTTTGTGTGTAGCTCAGACCTCCTATCTGCAATTTAGGGCAATGCAAAGGGCAGCCAGGCTGGTTCCTTTTATTGCCCTGTGGGCAGTTTTAAATTTCACTGAGGAAGGGGGTGGTAAGGGAAGGGAGAGTGGCAAAAATTAGATCTGAGGGAGGTCAACTATATCCACTTAACTGCTATTTACCTAGTTGTAACCAGAGCTGAGCCCAGCCTGGGTGTTGGAATTCCTCTGGCCACATCTCTGACAAAGTGCAGGGCCTGAAAATACCTAAATCCCTGTAGCACAGTGGAGTCCCTACAGCCTGAAAACCACCGAACATACTGCTGGTCTTGTATCTGCTTGAGGCTGAGTGTAATAAGAAAGAGAAGCTGGGGTAAATTTACTGGGGGATTAAGGGGAAGAAAGTACTTTCTTTCCCCTTTCTGGGTAAAGTGTGGAAAGCCCCAAGAAATTACTGCTCTGTGTTTCAGTTGATGTACTAAAAAACCCAAAACCTTTCTGAGAAAGACTCTTTACAATTAAGGAAATCTTGTGCTTTAGTCTCATTCCTCAGTTCCTGAAAAGTTCCCCAACTTGCAGCTTGTTTTACACCGTTTTAGGCTGCAAAAATAGCAGCCTAATGTATAATGGAGCATCAGACCCATATTTCTCTCTAGACTCCTGAGTGTGCTTTCCTCCTGCAAACACATGAAAGGGAAACCAGATACTCCTAGCCCCAGTATGAGAAAATTGTGTTAATTTTAATAACACTGTAACTGTTATACCCCGATGCAGTAGCTCTGCTGATAGAAAGTAAGCACCAACATATGACCCAAAAATGTGTCTATTAAAATAAAATAATAATAATAAAAAAGCCTTGGCTTACATTAGTTATACGTTTGGCTGAAATGCTGAGCCTTGGACTTATGAGCTGGCTCCGGCTCTGCTGGTCCACAGAAAGGTTGAATTCATTACTTGGGAAACCTTCATGGAGGGCAGGCTGCCTCGAATCCCAGGGAGCAACTTCGATGAATAAGAATGGACACGGGCTAATTCAAACCCTTCTTCCATCTTTCAAATCAACTTAGTGATTTCTCTTTTCTTTGTGGTTCCCAGCCAATTGTCATTTTCAGTGCATCCTATAACCCCGCAGTACGAACCGTTCTGGGAATACACTTCATTCCTCCAGCAGCCTCTCAGCAATGCCAAGGAATGTAGCTCTTCTGGTTACAATTAAGAAATTCAACATACAAATGCTTCCCAAGTGCACCAGAACCTGCTTGTGACCTTCACGCAACTGAATCTAAAGGAATCGAAGCAATTTTTTGTTCTTTGGTTCCAATAATGAGTGGAAGGGAGGGAAGTGGGTTGGGGGGAAACTTCCATTCCTCCAGAGAGGCAGCATGGTTTCAGGGGTCAGCTACATAGAAACTGGCACAGGAAAGCGCAGTTTCCAGGGCTGCATTCCCACAGGGAGCTCTGGCCTGCGGAGCTGCGGGGAGGATGCCAGCCTGTGCTTGGCGGAGTCCTGGTGCAGTGGCACACTTGCTGGGTTAGCAGGTTTAGTTGTCACCACTGCGTGGCAGAAGGTGTGCTGGCACGGCAAGCCAGGCAGCAGTGGAGCCTCCCTGTCTGCTGCTGTGCTCTCCTGGGCACCTCTGGTCCCCACCGCTCAGCACCTGGGTAGGGCTGCCTCTTGCTGCCTCTGCTCCATCCCCGTGGACTGTCTCTCTCGGTCTGAACTCTTCTGGGGCCTCTGCACAGGCCCACTGAGAGCAGACTCTACCCCTGTCTCCTGTCATGTTGCTGTCCAGGTGAGGGAGCTTCAGAAGTTATGACAAAATAGTTCTATAATTCCTATTTATATATAGAGTCCATTTAAGCAAAAGCCCATATGCTTTTGGATTGCGAACATGAACATATTAAATGGATTTGAGGTTGTGCTCCTCCCTGCCTCTCTTCAGCCTGTGCATTTTCAGCCATAAGCCAGCTTTAAATTTTCTTTACCCTAAAACTGAGGATGACACTGTTGCCCAAGAAGAGAAATATATTTGTGTTTTCCAGATGACTGGAGACAGCGAAGGAATAGCATGGGAAGTCCTTGATGTGGAATCTCATTATCCACGAGAAGTTGGGGGGTCCTTGGAGCTCTCCAATGGCACCTCCTTTTCACTGAGGATCAAAAATGTGACCAGCCGAAACAGCGGCACGTACAAGTGCACTTTGCGGGGGCAGAGCGGAGAACGCAATCTGAGCAGCACGGTCACATTAAAAGTAACAGGTAGAGTAGAGAGCTTTAAATGTCCCATGCTCCACATGGCATGTCAGGAAGGTAACAGTTCTAAAATCTTTTACAAACACCAGAGCAATGTAACACCTTGCTTTACATTTTAGGTTGCCCTGGAATAGAAGAGGACAAACTAAAAAAATACAAAGGCGAGCTCTTCATGCTGACTTGCCTTGGGATTTTTTACTTGCTTCTCATCTTCTTTACCTGCGTAAGTAATTCTCTTTCTCATAAGCAAAGCAACAAAACCAACCAAAAGACACACATTAATTTTCTCCACTAGCACTGCTGTAACACAGCTGGTCTGAAGTTGGTGTCCATACTCAATTTGTGATTAAACTCAGGTACATGAGGATGGAGTTCCAAAGAGAGAGAACGGCACCTTGACCTAACTCTGATCTAACTCAAACTCTCAGTTATTTTCCTGCACTCTCACTGCTCATTTCTGCTTCCAGTTACTCAGTGTAAACTACTCATCAGTTTAAGGGCACAGCAACAGGTCTTCTGGTCCAGTACCTGAGAACAGCATTTGTCCAAGGTGGAGGCACAGGCCCCTGGGAGCCCTTCCCCATCTATGGAATTGCTTTGTATGGTGGCATGATGGACATGTCCAAGTCCACCTGCTTTTTGCCTCAGTTTCCACACCGTTAAATTGGTGACAACCCCATTTCAGAGGAGCATTTTTGTGAAGCCACGTCCTTCTTGTTAAACAGACATTTTAACATACATGGAAAAAAACCTCTTTGGGAGGCTTATCCACACCTTTACTGCTGGCTGGTAGCTCTGGGAAAGGAAGAGAGAGGAGGTCCTTGGGAAGCTCACTCCACAGAAGCAAAACTATGCTTTGGGTGCAGTGGCAGTGAAGACACCCCTTCGTGCAGAGGTCTGCGCCTCCTAGCTCAGAGGCAGAAGGAATCTTGGGTGCCAGTACAGTGCATCACTGGCTGCATTTGTAATAAAAACCAAAACAAAAGTAGCCCCAGCATTTTGGGAGGTCAGATTTAACTTTTGCTGCTGTTTCCTATTTGCCTTCTTGTTTTGCTCCTCAGCAGATGAATCATAACTGTTGATCAGAGTATATCTAATTAGCTGCGCTAAATGTAGCTTTCCGTGTATCTTCAGGGAGCAATTAAATTTATGCCTGTCTCTTTTTTAGATTTACAATTCTGCCAGCAATTTGTGCCGTTCAGACTAAAGTTTGACAAGATAAATCTTGTAGGAATTTGTTAGCATGGAAGTATGAAAGCAAGGATATCACTCAGAAGAGACAGATGCCCCATGTTCTTCTCAGTGTCCTGAAAGAATTTCAGATCTCTACAGAAATCTCTCCTCCCCTTGTATAAAAAAAAGTCCCAGTTTTTGTGGTGCAGTTATAAAAAGCAGAGTTGTGTAGTGAAGATAATCACTCTGGTGGAATTACGTGTATCTTACTTTTGGGTGAGGCCCTGTCTCAGGTATCAACCTAGCTTTCATCAAAATTTAATATCGACCTGATCTCACAAGTGAGGTTCATTATTTAAAATGCTTGTTAAGTTCTTACAGGTTGCCTTGTCCTTTTCTTTAGTGAAGACTGTGCCTTATCTCCACAAAACTCAACAGCGACATTTACTTTAGAACTGGTTGGCAGGACTGGGGCTTTACTTTGACAACTTAATGAAAATATTTCAGGCACTGGCTTGCATTGAAGGCAAGTGGAAGCACACTTGCAAAAGCTTGGTGCAAGGCCTGTTGAGATGAAAATGTGAATCAAATATAAATTTCCTTTTTTGACTAAGGCTTTTATCCTATACAGTTCATTGATTTAGCAAGAAACAGCAGCTTTTATTGGTACTGGGTGCTTCCAGTGACAAACAAATCGGAAAGGTGTAATGAGCTATGGTTAGCAAAGAGAAAAAGGAAAACCTTCAAAAGATTTTTTTTTAAATTGCCTTTCATAGGAATTCTCAGTTTTAAGCTTTCCTTTGTGTTTTCTCTTTTAGACATGTCTAAGAAAAGAGAGTATGTCTCCCAATTACCAAAAAACTAGACCAGATATGAAGCACATGCTCACCCTCATCAACGTACATGAAATGACAACTTTCCAGCACTTAAACAGCAACAGCACTTGCAAAAATGAGCTTACTTCAATTTCTGTGTAAGTTGATGTTGATGGCACTGTGGACTCATCAGTAAACACAAGCTGGATGGCTGAGTGGTATGGAGAGGAAATAAATGATAATACATGGTCTCTTCAGAACAGCCTGGAAGTACAGGTACCTTGTCAGTGATCTGCTTGTGCTGGACAAGCCTTCGACAAGCACTGTTACGCACTACAGTAACTTTTGAGAGTTGGTCAGCTAAGAAATACCTTTACAGCTACACAACAATGCTGTTGTGTTACAATGCTGTTATGAGGTTGGTATCAACTTTATTTCACTCTGCTGTGAAGCCCTCTTTTTCTGAGCAAGAACACGCTTCTAACATGAAGACTGAGTTAGAGGGAGGCCATGGCCGTGCAAAGCCAGCAAATTAAGCTCTTCACTGGACTGCTATCTCCCACCTTTCCAAAGCAAACACAGCAGGTGCTGTGGTATAAAAAGATAATTGTGCAGGGCTGTCTCTGCTCTCAGCCTGCTCCTGGATGGAGTTCCTTTACTGCAAATGAGATGTAACTCATCATGTGATGTTCAAGCAGGCTGAAGAGGTAACTTCATGCTCTTGCACTGGATGGATCAAAGCAACATCCACTCGTAAATCTTAGAGTGACAGGCTGAGAAGGGAGAAGATTTTCTCAAAATCTTTCTGGACTGAATGAATTTTTTATCTCAGCAGGAGAAATACAGACATGTTTTTCAGGTTAATCTATAGGAAGGTTCAATGAGACTATTAAATAAGAATGAAGAAGACTGTGATATTAAGGACACGTAAAGATGACTCCTTTTGTGGTTTACAAAACATGGAGCCAAATGTATGCAACACTTATGTCAGCCAAGTTACACGAGTGAGGACCAAAGCCATGGCTTGGAAGAAATCAAGCAACCACATCTTTGGGATGTACTAAGTTAGCTGTGAGATACAGGAATGGAAGATGGGACATATGAGCACCTGCTTTTTGTGTTGGCAGTGTATATATGTGAAAAAAGGACATGAGAAAAGCTGAACTCAGGCACACAGTAAAGGGGAGAAAAGATTTGTCCTTTTGGACCAAAGCGCAAGGGAGATCCTGGAGTGTGAATTCAAGGAACCTCCCTCTATTGGATTGCTACTGCAGAAGGTGAAGGAAAAGGAATCTAGAGTGACTGTGGGTGCTCATGCCATAATGTCAGAATTTGAGTCCAAACATCAGAATTTGCATACTCTGAAGAACACAATCTTAAAAAAATACTTCAAGAACTGACCAGCAATTAGGATTTTTAATGCAGTTTGGAATTCCAGGCTGTTGACAAAAAGATCTTTCTGTAATCCTTTGACTAATTTTAAAGTGTTGATGGGAAGAAACCTGTTCATCACTCAGCACTGGCTCTGTCAGCAGAGTAGATGTCTGCATTGCTGGAGTCCAAGTGGCTTCCGACCAGAATGACTTCTAGTTACAAGGGATATGCAAATTACTTAGAACATAGTAAAGTAATGCCACATTGCTTTTATTTTTCTGTCATTTTTATGTTTAAATGTGTGTAGGATACTTGAAATAAAAATTCAGAGATAACCTACCATTTGGTTTTGTGTGCCACATATGGCAAATAAACCCCGAAAAACTCCGTATCAATTGCATTTTATTTTACAGCTAGCATAATTACACCAAATAAGGTAGAGATGTGATTCAGCCTCTTTTGTAGGAGAAAGCATGCATGTGTGTATAACTGATTAAGCAATGGATAATTTTATACACTTCTAAGGACCTAACACCATTTAAATTTTCCTCAAATTTTCACTTTCTGTCCGAAGTACATTATAAAACACCTGTTCCCTACCAAAAGGCAAGTCATTAGGGAAAACACAAGGGTGTTTCAGTCTGCCCACAGTCACTTTTAAACATGGCCCACCATCCTGGGTGACCTGTATGTTTAGGAGGCAAAAATATGAACTGATGGTGTGTGTGTTTCTCCATTTGGTCAGAAAGGCTTAATACCCAACAGTCACAGTTTGTTGAGGTTTATTATCACCGAATGCTAAGAGGTTGGAATTGGTCTTAGAGATCATCTAGTCCCAGCCTTCCTGCCATGGGCAGGGACACCTCCCACTAGACCAGGTTGCCCAAGGCTTTATCCAACCTGGCCTTGAACACTGCCAGGGATGGGGCATCCACAACCTCCCTGGGCAACCTGTTCCAGGGTCTCAGAACCCTCACAGTAAAATATTTCCTCCTAATCTCTAACCTAAATTTCCCCTCTTTCAATTTGTACCCATTAGTCCTTGTCCTGCCACTACAGTTCCTGATAAAGGGTCCCTCTTTGGCTTCTCTGTAGGCCCCCTTCAGATACTGGAGGGTTGCTATGAGGTGTCCACAAAACCATCTCTTCTCTAGGCTAAACATCCCTAATTTCTTAGGCTGTCTTCGTAGGGGAGGAGCTCCAGTCCTCTTATCAATTTTGTGGCCCTCCTCTGGACTTGTTCCAGCAATTCCATGTCCTTTGTATGTTGGGACCCCATAGCTGGATGTAGCACTCCGGGTGGGGTCTCACCAGAGCAGAGCAGAGGGGCAGAATCCCCTCCCTCACCCTGCTGGCTGCTCTCCTTTTGATGCAGCCCAGGATTCCATTGGATTTCTGGGCTGTGAGCACACACTGCTGGCTCCTGTCGAGTTTTTAATTAAGTATCACCCCCAAGTCTTTCTCCACAGGACTGCTCTCAGTCACCTCTCTGCCAAACCTATGGGTGTGTCTGGGATTGCCACAATCCAGGTGCAGGGCCTTGCACTTTGCTTTGCTGAACTTCGTGAGGTTTGCACAGTCCCACCTCTCAAGCCTATCCACATCCCTCTGGATGGCATCCCTTCCCTCCAGCATGTCTAACACACCACACCGCTTGGTGTTGTCAGCAAACTTTCTGAGGGCTCACACTCAATCCCACTGTCCTTGTCACCAACAAAGATGTTGAACAGCATTGGCCCCAGTACCGACCCCTGAGGGACACCACTCATCACTGGACAATCAACCATTGACCACAACTCTTTGTGTGTGGCCACTCAGACAGTTTTTTATCCACTGAGTTGTCCATCCATCAAATCCACGTCTCTCCTATTTGGAGGTGAGGATGTTGTGTGGGACAGTGTCAAAAGCTTTGCATAAGTCCAGGTAGACAACGTCAGTTGCTCTGCTCCTGTCCACCAACACTGTGGCCCCATCACAGAACGTCACCAAGTTTGTCAGGCATAATTTCCCCTTTGTAAAGCCATGCTGGCTGTTACCAATCACCTTTTTGCTTCCAATGTGCCTTAACATATTTTCCAGGAGAATGTGCTCCAAGATCTTACCTGGCACACAGGTAAGACTGACTGGTCCACGGTTCCCTGTGACTTCTGCTTTCCCTTTTTTAAAAATGGGGGTTATATTTCTCATTTTCCAGTCATTGAGTGCTTTACCTGACTGCCATGATTTCTCAGAAGTGGTGGCTTAGAAACTTTGCCAGCTCCCTCAGGACCTACAGTTGATTCTTGTTGAGTCCCATGGACTTGTGCATATTCAGATTCCTTAGATGGTCTCAAACCTGAGAAGACTCAGGGTCTTCATTTTCCCAGTCCCTGTGTCTGTCTTTCTTGACTTGGGTGGTGTGGCTGGAATGCTTGCTCTGGAAGAATGAGGCATGGAAGTCACTGAGAACCTCAGCCTTCTCTTTGTCCAGGGTAGCCAGGTCTCCTGTTTCCTTCTGGAGAGGGCTCCGTTGTTATCGCTGGTTTTCTTTTGCTTGGAACATATTTATAGAAGCTCTTTCTGTTATCCTTGATATCCCTGGCCAGACTCAATTCTAACTGGGCCTTGGCTTCCCTAGCCTTGTCCCTAGCTTCCTGCACAATTTCCCTGCATTCCTCCCAGATCTCCCGTCCTTATTTCCCCTTCCTGAAAGCTTCGTTTTCCTCTCTGAGCTTGCTCAGCAACTCCTTATCCATCCATGGAGGCCTCTTGGCATTTTTTCCCAATTTCCCTCTTGTTGGAATCCAATGGTCCTTAGCTTGGAGGAAGTGATGCTTGAAATTCAGCCAGCATTCTTGGGCCCCTCTGCTTTCCAGGGCTCTATCCCATGGGACTCTATGGAGCAGGTCCTTGAAGAGGCCAAAGTCTGCTCTCCCGATGTCCAGGGCAGTGATTTTGCTGTGTGCCCTTCTCGCTGCCCTGAGGATCTTTATCTCCACCATCTTGTTGTTACTTACAGTGCCTTGGAGTACTGCATTCCCCACTCACCAGCTCCTTCCCGTTGGTGAGCACAAGGCCCAGCACCTCTCCCCCTTGGCTCCTCAGTCACTTGTGTAAGGAAGTTGCCTTTGACACGTTTGAGGAACCTCTGGGATTGCTTTTGCCCTGCCATGTTGTCGCTCCAACAGACATCGAGGAGGTTGAAATCCCCCACGAGGGCCGGGGATTGAGAGTGTGTGTGGCCGCACCCATCTGCCTACAGAGGGCTTCATCCACACCATTCTCCTGACTGGGTAGCAGACCCCACTATCACATCCCCTGTCCCTGCCCTCCCCTTAATCTTGACCCACAAGCTCTCAGCTGGCTCCTCATCCTTTCCCAGGCAGAGTTCCAGACTCTCCAGCTGGTCATTGACATAAAGGCTACCTTCCCTTCTCATCTCCCTAGCCTGCCTTTCCTAAAAAGCCTGAGACCTCCCATTGCAAAGCTCCAGTTGCAGGAGCCATCCCACCACATCTCCGTGACGCCGATGATGTCATCCCCAAGCAGGTGTATGCACGTCTCTAGTTCTTCTTGTTTGTTTCCCATACTCCATGTGTTTGTGTAGAGGCATTTGAGCTGGGCCCTGGATAAAGACAACTCACTGGAGTATCTGGGATGCCTCTGCATCATCTTTATATATTTTTAAAACATCTTTAAATATTTTTTTTAGGAGCAAGGAGAAGAGGAAGGATGGGAAAATTCACTTGAAAGGAGTTGATAATTAGTCAGCAGCAAAGGCTCAAACACTTTTAAAATTATTTCTTCAGAAGGATGAATAAGATCAAATCAGATAGAACAGAATGAAAAAAAAAATGGGATTTTGTGCGAACAACTATGCCCATTATTTTTTTTCCTGAGCCAAACTGTCTGTAATACAGAAGATTGGGCCTGAGGCATCAACACTGTGAGTCAAATTTCAGGCTTAGAAGTTTCAGGCTGGTTGATTCTGGGGATTTGCTGTAGGCCCAGCTGTGCAGTGGAAGTGATCATGTTCAAGGCCACTTAAATGTGTTAAATTGTTTAGAAGAAGTAAAGCAGAGAGAAAGTCTTATGTCAAGATGCTTCACTGCATCACAAAGCTGGAGAGAAACAGGCAACTTCCTAAAGCAATGAAGGTGCCTGCACATCTGGGGTGTAAAGGACATAAAGAAACTTCTGTGGCATTGTAGGACAAAAACTAACATTAACTGGAATTATTACGAATCAGAAAGAATAATGTAAGTTTATATACTACAATGACTCTAGCACTAACTGGAACAAAATTTTTAAAAAATCATGTATTGCCTGACAATCTTGCAAAATGAGATACACGTGGTTTTCAGCAGAGTATCTCCAAAGGGACAGTGCTTTCTTTGCAATATGGATCTGTGGATCTAAGTAACCTGATTCAAAAATACTGCCCCAGCTAGCCCAGCATAAAGGGGATGAGCATATGCACATGTTCTTTAGACTTTAACACTCCATTATTGAAGGGAACATGTTTCTCTATTGCACAATCTAAAGCCTGTTTTGATTACACAGGATATTTGCTCTGTTGGACAAAAAAATTTGTTTTATTTTCTGCCACTCTTCTTCTTATCTATGTCCCCAATTTTGTAAAATAATGTAATAGCATAAGAGTGTGCCTGGACCACTCTTGATAGTACTTTCTTACAATACTTTTTAGACTGAGCAATTCAGTTACTGTTGATAAATCCATGAGGTGGGAAAACCCCTAATCTTTGTTTTATGAATAAAAGCTGGGCATCTGGAAAACAGAAATCTCCTGCAAAAGTCTAGATCAGAATGAGGGAGATGAGTTTTCCTGACTCGCCTGTGGGTGCCTTAATTACGGGAGCTTTCTTGTTATTATTTCTTGTGGGTTTTTACCTTTTCCGTTGATTTTTTTTGCCCCTGTGGCCTGCATTTTTCCACTGTTTTATCCAACAGTGAACTATCTGTGTTCAAAGATAACAATAAGCATTATATATAAAATTACTCATCCAGAGTGAGTTTGTACACTTGTGATAAAGAAATATTCAGGGAAACACTGCATCACATGGGGAAATTACCCCAAAGAGAAATCGCAGGAGTCACACACTGGAGCTAAATGAATATCCAAAATGGCAATGAGGGAAAGCTAAAGGACATAATCTACAAAATGCTGAGTGTATGAATTATAGCCCTTAGCTAAGCCTGATTTGTGAGGCTAGTACTTACACAGCAGATAACCCAGGCTGACAGTGACCTTGACAGCACTGCAACAGTAATATTTTCTGTAAAGGCTGGACAGCTTTCAGCCCATTTCTCCTGAGCCAGAGCTACAAGCACGCTTGTGTGCAGCAACGTGGACCAAAGTAATCCTCGGTATGTGCCTGTCAATGATACAAACAGAATATGGCTCTTTGGGCACGACAAATGCCTCCCTCCCTTCTTTCTTCTGCCCTTGATAAGACCCATTTGAGGAGCATAAAGAGCTTTTCCCTAGAGCATGAGTCCCCTTTCTTCCCTCTTTCAGTGTGGAGCTGAGCAGCGATGCAGTGCAGAGGGGATCTGGTTCCAAGTCTACTGAGCAACTGCAAGTATTTTGTGACCTTCTCAACCAATACATCTGCCTTTTGGGAATTGCAATTGATTTTCTTCATTTCTACATGTGCAGGCAATGCTTCTACACTATGTTACAGCTACATAGGTAAATTGTAAGCGCTTTCCCCACAGCTCCTCTTTAAATAAATATTAGTGAAACTCTGGTTCTTAGTCTTTTGTGGAACCAATTGCTGGGGGGATTAAAAAGTTACAAGTAAAAGCAATATGAAAGTTTTTGGTTGATAGTCTGTTCTCTCTTCACTTTGCTGCCAAGACTTGTGTTTGCAGTACTCTGCTTTTCGCTGGCTACAGCTGATATTATTTCTGCATCAAGCTGCGAGAAGTGCTGTTAACTCTCTGGAGCAGTGACGTAAATCCTGAAAAATCCACCAAGGGAATGGGCGGTGGCAAGACCAACAGATTGCTGCAAGGAGTGGTGGGTCCTTTGAAGGCTTCATCTTATGTCCCACCCTTTGATGAGTCTTGAAACCCTTTGATGGAAAAGCATGCTATGTCCTTGTAGCTGAGTTTCAAGTGCATCTGTTACACTGCTGATGGACAGCCTGGGATGACTCTAAGTGTTTGCTCTGTCACAAGACAAAAAAGCCCTAACAAAGACACAAACCAACCCCATGGACAAATTGAAGGCAAGGGACAACAACTGAGAGAAGAGACAGATCCTAATGGGGAATGCAGCTTGCACAAGCCCGGGACAAACATGGGCTTTGCTCCCTGCAGAGTCTCTCAGTTGCTTCGGTGAAGGGAGTAAGAACCACTTCTGTGTAGTGGCTGGGGTTTATTATGTGTTTGCTTTAAAAAATATTTGCACTGTGTGCCTCAGTTTCCCTGTCCATGAATGGGTGCAATTTAGTTCAAGTGTTGCCCTGTGTGAGAGGCAGGGAAACTGGCAATATTTGCAACTATTCTGCTTGGAGCTGAAAGGAACTTTTTGCCCAAGTTGTCCTTCGGGGTAGAGAACAGCAGGCTTAACAGTAATGTCCAGAGCTGCTGGACATTACTGTTAAGGGGAAAAGGCCCTGCAGAGAAGAGAAACTGGATTAATAAGAATTAGTAAGAAGAAAAATTCAGGAGTCTCTGTAAATGTTGGGGTCTAGACCAAGCACCTGTAACACAAATGTGTGACTGTTCCCACCCACTCCCTTTTGCTATTTTTGTCCCATCTGAATTCCAGCTCTGCCAATTTATTCTCACATCTGTTCGCAGACTTGGTATCAACACCGACTTAATCACATTCCTTCCATCTACTGAGCTGGAAGTGTAGGGCTATGTAGAAGCCAGGACAAGTTAACCCCTTCCCTTCATCAGCACCAGCTAGCACACCTCTCTTGACATGTAGCTGCTGGTGTTTGGGCGGGCAGCAGGGTCGGTGGGGCTGTCAGCTCCCCAGGTGGAGAGTGTGCTGAGCACATTACTGCCAAAATAGCCTGGCTGGTGCCCACTGACTACCAGAGGTCTGCAGGGGCAGCAGCCTCTGGGGCTCTGTGAACAGGAGCACAGCCAGCAGATCAAGCACAGCCTCTCAGACCACACCTGGCTCCATCACCCAGTTCCAGACCCCCAAAACTGCCCCCAAGGCAGTCAGGCCTACAGTGCTAGTCCTGTGAGGAGAGTTTGAGCAACTGGGGCTTGCTCCGCCTGGAGAAGAGATGGGTTTGGGGAGGCCTTAAAGCATTGTCCCAGCAAATATGAGGCAGGTATCAAGAAGAAAAAGCTGGCCTTTTACAGTGGTGCATGGTGGGAAGATGAAAGGGAATGAGCACAAATTGAACAAGAATAGTTCAGAAAGGAATATTGTTTTCCCTTTGAGGACAGCCAAGCAGTGAAACAGATTTTCACAGAGGCTGTTGGGTCTGCATCCTTAAAAGTTTTCAAGACCTAACTGAACAAAGCAACTTGGTCTGATCCCAAAGCTTACCTTGCTTTGAGCAGGAGGTTGGAGTAGAGACTTCCTGAGGTCCCTTCACACCTCAATTATCCTATAAATCTACACTTTTCATGTCAGAGAACATTTATTTATTACTACTCTTCAAGTTCATTGCACTATGAATGGACCACTCCAAGACATCTGCCCTCTCCCAGTAATGACCAAAAGTATCTCAGACAAAATTTTTAGAATACAGTATGAAAAGTTGTTGTGGGATGAAAGAAAAAACAAACTATGGACAATTTATGCCTCCAAAATTGGAATACAAATAAAAGGGCAACAAACATGATTTTTTAAAGTTACTTCTTCACCCAAGGGCAAACACACAAGGATACATGGGATGCTATCAGAGACATTTCTCTGTGTTCTGGCTTTTCTCAATATGAAATAGATCTGATGGTGGCCCTTGCAGGAATTCACAGTCTCCAGTACATCTTGTATTTGAATTTCCAAAGTGTTCATAAAATGTGACATTTAATAAAGACAGTTTTTGTCTTCATCACATCCCTGAGTCTCAGAACTATGTGACAGCAATGAGCAAGTTACTGCACATGCACACACAGGGGCTCAAGGAACGAAGAACATGGTCTCATCTTTTTTTCGGTCAGTGCAGCACTTAACCATATTGGGTTTTACATGTGGATAAAAACAACCAAAATAAATTCCTAACCTGTGGCACACTGTGGAAAAAAGAGCCAGCCTCACGTTTACACAGCCTTTATCATTGCAGACATCAGGTCTTGGAAACTGCTGCCTTGTGGAGCAGTTCAGCAGGATGTTCGCTGCTGAGGGAGCTGTGGATCCACTTTCCTGGCTGGGGGAAGCAGCTTCCCTTTCTCCCTACTGTCTCACTCAGATCCCATCCTCAGGCTTGCAATTGTGGCCTTAGTTTGCCAAAAGATGAGATCCCAGATCAGATGCTGGGACCTTTGTGCTAGGATGCAAAACACTGGTCCTGAGGCTACATCTTTTAGCTAAGCTCTTCTAAACATGCATTTCCCAGGACCTAACTTACCCAGAAACTCCTTATTGCTGCCTTATTTCCTAGAGATGGTAGCAAGCCTATATTAAGGACTATGAAATACCCTTATATTACAGTAAGTGCCCAGGATAAACAGAAGATCTGTGTGGGACTTCTGGGAGGACACCTGGTGCCCAAGAAGAAATGAGAGATCTGTACACGGTAGGAGCTCTTTTGCTAAGTGCACAGTGCAGTATCTACAGGCAAATCAGGTTGCCAGGCCCTCTGTCCTACTTGCTACATAAATACAGTCAAGTGGATTACGACCCACACCATTGTCACTGGTTTACCGCTTTCTACTTAAAAGGACTAGTTAAAGTGTTCCCTCCCTTGAGGAAAAAAAAAAAGAAACTAATCTCCCATGCTACTCCCCCCAGAATACACCCAACATCAGTAAAACAAGACAAGTGACACTTCTACAGCTCCTAAACAACCAAATTTGGCAACGTTTGCAATGACCCTAGAATAAGAGATTCTCCCCTCAGTTCATGCTTCTTGTCACCTAAGCAGGTGTCAGATCTCCTGGGTTTGTCTTCACACAGCTTCTTTCCATTTCACTCCATCTTAACAGCTTAAGTGTCTCTGGTAAATTGTGCTAGTACATTTCCATTAACATTAGCAAAAGGGAAAAAAAGCCAGCTTGGCTGACAACAACTATCAGAGTATGAAGATTAATCTTTATATAGCATGCAGAACACGGATCTGTTCTACATCTTCCAGAACAGCCCGTACTTTGTTTCTACTCCTTCTCAACAACAGCCTTCATGCAAAAAAGAAAAAGAATTAAAAATAAAATCACTGCATTTTAGCATTGCTATGTTCACACTGCTATTCTCTCAGGCTTCACAATTCATGCTGTAGTTGGCAAACTATTTCTCTTTCTGCTAGCAGCACAGGGGACAAGTGGAGCTACGCACTACAAGTTCTTAGGAAAGACAAAATACAGCTTTGTTCCACTTTGAAGAAATAGTCACAGGTTACCTTATTAACATCTTGTAGTATAGAAAGAGTTAAAGCTTTTTCCACATTAAATAGCAGCACGTAACCAAAAGCATGGGAGGCCTACCCTGACATAAACACAATGGCATGGCAAGCGTTAAAGCTTTGTGTATGGTAAATTAGAGCTTTGAAAAACATCTCAGTTGGGAGCAATTTTGGAAATTTTTGAAACATGAATTACTGACTTTTTTCCTCCTCCCCCCTCTAAATGGTCTGTAAGGATTGGTCGCCTTGGAGAAAAAAAATAAAGTGTCGACACTTGACATACTCAATCCATCCATAAACGTAAACACGCTTGAACTGCAGTTGAGTTTTTCTTTTACTGAAGAGCATGTGGAAGCAATTACCTGAATGTAGATGTGATAAAGAATGGATGAAATGCAAACCAAATGATGCCTTATTACTTAATATAAAGAGACTGTTCTGCGAGATCAAAGTTGTGCAGCACAAAATGTAATGGGCTTCACTGGAGAGAGAGGCTTCGGAGATTTGTTTAAAACACAGATGCATTTTGATGAAATGCTAAGTAGACAAAATTAGGGTAAGTTTGAAGAGTTTCCCAGTACCTGATCTATGATCTTCAATAACATCTTTACTCTCCTCCCACCTTTTGCTGCTCTGTGCCATTCCCAGATGCTGTGAGGCTGGCAGTGAGAAACTTCCCTGGCTTCATCGAGGCTGGGAATGAGACCTACTCTGTCCCGAGATGTGGAAGAAATATCACCATCAGCACCCCCTGCAGACACAGGAAAGACCTTCTCTGTACATTTGCATCGACCCCTTGTGCTGCAGCCTCCCCGTGCCTCAGCCATCACTCTGTGCCCGGTTGCTACCTCAGCACATATTTCTCCTTTGAGTTAATGTGATCAGGAAGGGCAGCGAGACAACCTCTCCCAGGCACAAAAATACTGAAGCAGAACAGAAATCTCAAGATTAATTTCCAAATGTTTTCCTTCCAAGGGCCATATAATAAAATACAATTCCCATCAAGATCTTGCTTTGTACTTTGCCACTTTCTCTGGTGTTAGATTTACTTCTCTATTTCTTTTTAGTGATTTGTATTTTTAAGAAGCTGCATGCAACAGACAAGGAGAAAGCATGTTGGGAAAGTGGGGTAGCGGTTTCTGTATAACTCCACAACAACATCTGAACTTGTTCTCTTGCCTTGCCTTGTCTTCTCTCCCATGTGCCCCCACCCTTCCCCTGCCCGGGAGCTGCTGCTTATTGCTTTTGCCCCAGTGTTGTTTCTGATCATGTAGATTTGATCATCATCTTTGTCTGAAGTCTGTAGAGCAGCTCAATGATTG
Organism: Melanocharis versteri; assembly: GCA_013397845.1. Classification (NCBI taxonomy): domain Eukaryota; kingdom Metazoa; phylum Chordata; class Aves; order Passeriformes; family Melanocharitidae; genus Melanocharis; species Melanocharis versteri. Next base: position 349,557 of record VZTG01008129.1, on the reverse strand, counting down.
ACAGTGCTGGGTCCCCCGTAACATAAATCAATGAGCAATAAAGTTAAGTATCCAAGTCAAGCGTAGAGAAAGCGAACTGACATTGAACTGTAAGCATTAATTAAAAAGGAGGAAAAAACCAAAAGTGCATTTAACTAGGAATGTTGGGTCTTGAGTTATTGAAAGGATTAAAAAAATAATGCAAGTTAGAGCATGTACAGAATTAATGCTGCCTATCTGCCACAGCATTAGGTCTTTAAAAGAAATCATATATGTTAAACTCCCAAAGAGACTATTTTCTTTTGTTTTTCAATTACACGTGATAATGGGGAACGTTTTGTGAATGACTCTGATGCTTACGCCTCCAATAAAACACAGGATACTGTACCTCGTTCATGCTTATTTAACGATCTTGTAAAGAAAAAACCCAACAGCACCGTAACAAAATTATGATTGAACCGGACCTTTTCCCTTCTCACCAGTTGAAGAATTGTTAAGTATTGCTATTGCAAACTCATTGTTATGCACTATTTTTGCAGTGGCCACAGTGTTCAAAGCAGCTTAGGGAGCAAATATAAAACACACTTGCCACCACAGAGAACACAGAGTTTACACTGACTTTGATCATACAAGCACTAATCCTTTCATTTTAGAGGGGTTATTCACAGGCATAAATATTAAAATAATACCAAGTATTGGCACTGTCAGATCATAATTAGATGTGAACATGACATATTGCAAGACAAAAGAAAGGTGAAAAAATGTAATGATTGAGTACAGCTCACCTGGGTGCTGTAGCAGCTTTTCTGGTTTCCCTTTTTTGTCCTTTCCAGCTTGCTTGGAGTCAGAAACCAGAGGCCCAGAGAGAGCCAGAAGCAACGGGGTGGGGACTGGTATCAGTGTTAAACTGGCAGCAGCGTGGAGTAATGGCAGTCTGGCTAAAACAACCATCAGCTGGGAGATTCACTTTCGTACAGCAGAAATTCAGCTTGCAAAGACGACCTTAATTGTTGTACTTAAGCTGTTTAATCATTCCTTTCCACCACTGTTTTTACCTCCCACAAAACTGAACTCCTGACCAGACAAATGAAGGATTTGAAGCTGCTCTTTTGCTAACAGATGAGCAACTTGTCATTGCTGCAGTGGGAATGGGTTCACGACAACATCTCCCACTCGAGACAAAGGCTGGGCTGGCAGCACCTCGTTAGCTCATTAGCTTCATTACCTGTGGCTAATGGTCAAGCCAGAATAACTTGTGGTTATGTGGATCATATGTTTTGGAGCTCCTTTTGTGCCCCGCAGAGCTCTGTCAGTCCATCATTTCATTCGCTGCTCAGTTTTAAAATCAAGACCTGGTAATTATGGGGAGGATGCACCACCACCTCTATTCCTGCTGGCACACAGGTTTATTCTGGGAGATCTGCCTCATTCAAAAGACACAGTGTGCCCTGGTCTCTTCCTTCCTACAGGGCTGTATGAAAGTGAATCATTGTCCTTCAGGATTTTTATTTTTTTTTACTTTAGTTTGATATTTTCTTTAAAATTTAGGGGTTTTTTTCTGAGTTAATATTTGGGCTGTGAGGTTTTTGTTACTCTTCCAGGGTTGAGACATCAGCGATTTTAGTGAAAGGGAAAGGCTTTAGTTGTGGAGATGGACTTCAGTTTAGGATGCTGGTTACAAGCTTAGTGGGTTTGTAACAACACATACCTCAGGGCAGGACACCTCTGTCACTTAAAAAGCCCAAATACACAGAGTCAGTTTTGTTATGCCATTCACCTTAAATACCCAATGAAGTAAATGTGTCTTCCTGTGGGATTAATTCACAGCTCCAAATCCACAGAGCCTGCTCCATGCATGCAGCACCTGGTAACTGCCTTGATTTGACACAGATGTAACCACGAGCAGAATCTGTCCTCAGCCTCTGAATTTCTTGTGAAAATAAGGGGTTTAATTACCTAGAGAAACTGAAAAGCTTCTAATGACAGCAGCTGGAAGACCTTTCATTTGCGAAATGTGCCAGGACCCTGAGTATGTCCATTTTAGGTGGCTGAATTCATTGACCCGAGAGACAGATTTCAGGTGTTTTCACCTGACAACACCCGGCACTTCCTGGCAGGGGAGACCCGTGTGGTCTGACACACAATTTCCATGTTAGCAGGTAATGGTTGTGCTGGCAGACCGGCAGGCAAAAGGAGGTCTGCCTGTCCTGCAGAGGAGCACTCTGGCTAGTAGCAGACCCACTCCTCCAGTCCACAGCTTACATTAATTAGAAATTAACTGCGTCCAGCTCTGGGCCCCCCAACATAAGAAGGATGTGGACTTGCAGGAGTGAGTCCAGAGGAGGCCATGAAGATGATCAGAGAGCTGAAGCACCTCTCCTATGAAGACAGGCTGAGACAGTTGGGGTTGTTCAGCTTGGAGAAGAGAAAGCTCCAGGGAGAGCTGGCTGCTAAGAGCAGCCTTACCATGCCCAAGGGGGCATGTAGGGATAGAACAAGGGGAATTGGCTTTAAACTGAACGTGGGTGGGTTAAAATTGCATGCGAGGACAAAACTATTTACTGTGAGGGTGGTGAGGCTCTGAACAGGTTGTCCAGAGAAGCTGTGGCTGTTCCATCCGTGGAAGTGTTCAAGGCCAGGTTGGATGGGGCTTTGAGTAATCTGGTCTAGTGGAAGGGGTCCCTGCCCACTGCAGGGGGCTGGAGCAGCTGTTCTTTACCAAATGTCCCTTCCAACCCAAATCATTCTATGATTCTATGTTTCTATGAAATCTTTGTGCTTGCCATGTCCCCTGCGGACTGATGGTGCTTCAAGTGCCCCAAGAGTGGTCCAGGTGGCCTCACTGATGCCTGTGCTTAATTACTGAGTCTGGATTTGAGAGAATGCTGGGAGGGATGTGTGAGGATGTGAGGTGACCAGGGCTGGGCATCATTCCAGAGACTGGATTTGGAGCCTCTGCGCCCAGCTAAATAAAAAGCATCAGGTTGTGAAGGCTGCTGGAGGACGTGCTCCATCACTCTCTGACATGGGGTGCTTTTTTTCTGCTCTCAAGACAACTCCCATGCCTGGCAACTGCAGTCAAGTCAAATATTAGACCCACTTCTGCAAGCAACTGCTTGTCAATCCCACATGCCCCAAGAGGATCTGCAGTATCTGTTCTCCACAGCTGTGGAAATGCAATAGTGTTGTGGAGAGGCAATCTTTTGTCACTCGGAAATTCACCATTTCATTTCCTTTTAAGGCATTTTCAGGTTTTTTTTCGCCCCTGGGTATTGAGAGCTTTCTTTAAGATAAAATAAAACAAAACAGGTTCATCTCCAAGGAGATGCGAGAAGCAGTTTTGGGGAAAACTAACGCTCAGCAGAAGTCTCAGCTAAAAACACGAACATGTGACGGAAGGCTGTGATGGCACACGTGCCATCTCAACTGTGTGTGGGGTGCCCAGGGAGTGCCCGAGACTCCAGAACTACTCTGTGTTTCCTTTCAGGCCACTTCATTGTTCTCATCTGCTTTTTACAGCCACATCACAGCTTCAGAGAGCAGGCCTCACCCTCTTTTAAACTTGACCTGCGCAGCCTACTTGCGTGAGGACGCGGCCCAGTCTGCAACATCGCAGCCACTTCCGTGGCGAATTGGATTTGTCAGTCTCTGGGCTGTGGTCTTATAATGTGCTATATTATTAAGTTTCTTTGCCTTAAGTTGCCAGCTAATGGAATAACCTCTTTGTCTTTATTAGAAAGAGTCCACAGCTTTATTAAGTTACATAATTCACAACCAATAGCGTAATCAATAAAACATTAACAAACATGTAACCTTAGACAAACCTCACATATTGATTTCTTTAAACATTCTCACAAAGCCTGTCTTTGGCTGAAAAAACACATTCAGTCCCAGTGGCAAGCCCCAAAAACACTTAATGCATTAAGTTGTGGGCACTGGAGGACAAATTGAATTGGCTTCCTTGGAAATAAAGCTGGCTCTCCCCTGGTCTTTGTGCATCCACCTCAGAATCATTATTTTTTGCAATTTGGAAGGAAGCTCCAATTTTCTCTTTTGTGCCTCATCTTTGCAAGGAAAATACTGTGTGTTGCAAAATACAGTGGTTACTACGTAGTTAAAAATGCACATAAATAACCTCTTATTGCATGGACAAAAATGGATACTGCAAAACTTGGATTACCTGATAGTGATTAACCCTGGGGATTCTCAGGTGAACTGTAACTAGCTGTTGTAGTATCAAGCTTGGCCTAGCCCTGTGTCTGCATTAGGTAGGAAGTTGTGTTTAACACCAGGTAAGAGACTCATTTTTCTGACAAAAAACCTCATGTAAATTTATTTTCCAACTGTAAAAAAAAGTATCTAATACCTCTTGAGTGCAGTTTAGTGGATGATACCGATACACCTGCAGTTATGCTTTTGATGCAATCAGGAGAGCTAGTGTTGTATTATCCGTACTTCTCTATTCTCAAGACTATGTGAAAAAAACCCCAAATCATCAGACACTGTTTTCCAGGGAATCTAAGTGCATTATCGCACAACAGAATTGCACCAATGATAATTTCACAGGTAATTTAGAACTAGGCTGGAGGAAGGAGCAGAAAAAGCATCTCAGGGATGCACCAGCAAGGAAATAGAGCAGATGTGCATCTGCTCCATCTTCAGTTTCAGTTATTTGGTGAAGACATACATATAATTTCTGGAACAATTAAGTGCTTAATCTTTTTGTAACCTATATCCTTGGGCGGTACATTTATGTAAGGAAATTTTTTTGACTTTGCTTTCCCTTAAAAACAGGATCATCTACTCATTTTGCAAGACTTTGAAAGGTTTCCTTGTCAAAAGGGATGTAGGTGAGATGGAGGAATAAAGCTTCCCAGCAAATGTTGGGGACTAGTGTGCAGAGTTCCCACGTCCCCTTTGGAGACTTTATCATTTAACAGCCACAACTCTCCTTTATTAGATCACTATAAAACAAGTGCCTGGAGGGAGTCAGAAATGAATTGAATTTTGTAGATTTAAATGATTGTGTGGGACCTTTTTGGCTTAATATATACCCTGGAGAGCTTTGCTACTAGAACTTGGGAACTTTATAATAAGAATAATTCCTTAGCTAGAGATCTTTATCTTGTTACATTAATGATTCACTGGGGGGTTATGCTGGAAAATGAAGGGAAATTTTTAAAAAGGCTATTAGATCAAATGTTCTTGTAGAGACATGCACAGAGATGGTCAACAAAGATTTATAGGCTGGTGAGATAAGGAATTTATTGCCTTTGTGCTGCGTGCACAGGGCAGCCGGCCATTTCAGGAGGTCCCGTCTGCACTCCTGCTCAGGATTGTCTTCAGCTCACAATCAGCGCTCAACTAGGTGAGGTTTTGCAGGCCACCTCCTGCTTGTGCACTGCAATATACACACACAGCAAGGGAATTTATGTAAGTGGAGGGTATAACTACCTTAGCTTCAAAGGTATGGGCCAGAGTCTGCATCCAGACCTATTTTTTACATCCTTGCCTTTATCCCAGAGGTTTTGCAACAACTGTTCCTCAGCTCCAGCTCTGCTACATCAGTCCCAGCATGGACTATTTATAGGGCCCACAGTTCCTGCGGGATTCAGTGGATGCTCAAGGTCTCTAAATAGCAGCTGTGTGGTCTCCAAGGATGTGCCATTTGGAGAATGCAAACTCTGCTTGTACTTTGTCCATACAAAACATTTACCACATTTCTGCCATTTGTAGCTGGCACTGTAAAGGGCTTTGAAGGCTGATTTCCTGTATCACGTGGTTTTACCTGTGATGAAGACCCACCAGTTTTAATGATAATATCAGGGAATTGAAGAAACAACTACAATCCCCATGGCTGAAGCTAAGCATCCAAAAACAACAAGCTATTAGGCACACGCAGAGTGGCATTTTAGGCCTGAGGAGGGTGATTGTTTTCATCCAGCTAGGGTGAATTCCCATTGACAGTCAATAGAAAGGAAAATTGAACAACACTGTAGCCTTTGCAAATCCAGGCAAAAATGGGAAGAAATGCAGATCACAGGGACATGTGCTTACATTTTGCTATCAAGTCGCCATCATGATTTGAGAAGAAATTGCTGGTAATGGTGAAATATATGATCATAGCCAGGGCCTGGAGCTTGAATGTGACAGTGGGGAAAGAGGAAGCATGATGGCTTTTGCTTGACAGGGGCTGCAGAGAGACTGGTAGCCACCAGAGATGTCTGAGAAGCCCTGTTTGGCCCATCCACAAACAGCATCTGCTCCTACATCTGTATAAGTGTGGATGTTGTCCCAAGTGCCATACACCAAGCACCCTTTGGTCCTCTCTTTGCTGCTATTATCTCATCCCCATGTCCATGATGGGTGAAAGGTAATTCCCTTGGCCTCTTTCTCTCTCCTGGGCACAAATCTTCCAAGACAGCTGTAAAGTTGGATGTAAGAACCCCGGGGGGACCTGTGGAGGAGAAGAGCCCAAGGCTAAACTCTGCTGAAACAGATATGAGGAAAAGAAAATCTGTACTTCTGCTCTGTAACTCACTAGGAGTTGAGGAAATCCCATACCTCTTGGGATCAAGCCTCCTGAGAGTGATTTTGGGGTAATCCTGGACAAAGAGCCCTCCATGCTTAACATTTTTATGAAGGCAGAATAAGAACATTGTGAAGAGCGTAACATGCACTTAGTATAGATCTGAAAAAAAAAATGTCAAAGGAAATTAATTTAAATTCCTCTAAATGCAATTAGAGGTGACAAGATTTCTCATGGTGAGAGACTGCGTTAAAGCAAAAGCTAAAAGTGCCCATCCAGTTCATAAAGCCTTAGGTAGCTATTGGTAATATGAATTAAATTAATCAAAATGGGTAAAAGCTAATGATCCTCTTGGGAACAAAATTAGCTCCTTAATGAAAGAAATGGAGTTCAGAAATTATAATAGAATATTAGCAGATGTGCCCTTTGGAAATTATAAATTTGCAAAATCCCCTTATGTAGATATTAGTTTGAGTCAAATTATCACTAAATCTGACCCTGGAGATGTGATGAGAATACACACACTAGGATCTGTTCAGGAGGGCCTGGAATCCTCTGTCAGCAGTTCTGCTGGGCTGGGTTGGGTGCCACAAAGCGCTTTCTCAAATCAGCAACAGGGGACAGTCAAACCCCCAAACTTCTACTTGTAATCTGCTAAGATCTTGCTGAGTAGTCCTACTGCCTCTTGTGGTCTCTGGGCTGCTGAGAGCAATTAGCCAATAGGAGAGATTTTTTGGAAGACTCACATTTCAGCAGGACAGAGGTGGTCCTTGTCCTTGTGGCCGTCCCAGCCAGTGGATGTTCTGTTCTGGATGTAGGTCACCACCTTGTAACCAAAAAACGAAGAACAGTTGATCAGTGTGGATCAGCATGTAGTGAGGAACAAGAGACTCATCAGAGATCCAAGACATGTCAAAGTCACAGAAAGCAAACAAAATCCCAGAAAACAGACAAACAAAAATATGATTAATTGCTCATGTTGAGACTACAAAGAATTTATTACATGTTTTTATGACTCTTTCCAGCCAAGAACTTTTCTCATCCATTTATGGAAAACATAAAAGCCACTGGGAGTTAAATAGGATAAAAACTAGATTTAAATCATCCTTACACATGCTGCTCACATCAGCATACAGCTGTTTTTCAGCATTTGGAGTCCTTGAAACTTTTAAGCCATTTAGAACAGCATGTGATTGGTATGAAAAATAGCACAGGCTTTCTTTTTATAAAAAGAAATCACGCTCCAGGGTGCTGGATGCAGGGACTCCAGAAGCCAAGAAAGATGTTTGAAGTGCTTATTGGCATTCCAGGATCCAGAAAACTCTTTCTGCCTCACGCTATCTCGTAGCCATCCTGATGCATCTGTCCTGGGAACAGAACGAGGAAGACATTCCCTCTGGTGCAGATGGCTAATGTACAGCACAAAGCATGCTTGAGTCCCCAGTCTGAGGATGTAATGTGTGTAGTTTAGAGGATGAGCTCTTCCTTTTATTTTTGTATTTATAGCACAAGCAGCGTCGCCGTGAACTTCCTCATATTGTCCTGCCAAAGTTGATTCAGCTCTGCTCGGGCTGTCAGGAGTTTGCATGCTCCTCTCAATAAGGCGCTAATCATGAAAAGATATTGGACAAGGGCAAATGCAATAGCCTGCTGGAAAGTAACTCCTCCTCCCATCCCAGAAGGGAACAGTCCCCACCCTGCACAAATAAGAAGGCAAACCAAAAACATTCAGTGGGGACAGGAAGAAAAGGAGAGGGGGAAAAGAAGTACCATTGAAATTTGTGAACATATGACTGAGGGAGAGAGAGGCTCAGCTGAAGGTGGTGGAATTGGGATGGTGCTTGGGAATCATACAATTTTAGCATCAGACACAGAAATGTGGAATTCTTGGATGCTCAGTCTGAAAGGGCTTTGCAAAAAGGGATCTGCAACATTCTTATCACCTTTCAGATAAGCGAACTGAAAGAAAAAGAAAATAGAGATACTTTGGCCAAGTTTTAAAGAACAAGAGTCCTGATTTTCACAGATCTTTCAGGTTTCAAAAGTTGACTATATTCTGAATTGCAATGAAACCCCCAGAGTCTGAAATTCTCTGCAAAGGAGAATTTAAAAAAAAACTTCTATGCATTTCAAGTTGATTGACAGGTTTTGTTGTAATGGAAACGGAAACATTCTGTTTTGACTTTCTAAAGTTACTATTATGTTATAGCAGAAAAGCTAATAGAAAGTAAGAAAAAGAAAAATCAAGGCAGAGAATTGTTTCAAAGTAAAAAATAGGTTGGGATGTTTCAACCTTACACTGTCAGCACATTTTCAGTGATTTTCTTCCAGGAATCTACTGAAAGCAATCCTCTTTTGCAAACTGTTTTGATTTCTGATGGCAATACAGACTTTCTGCAATTTTTCTGACCAACTGTGCCAAGAACCAAACTCTGACAGCTCACTTCACCATCAAAGGACACATTTTAAATGTCAGAATGCTTTAATGCAAGAAGCACCATTTTGTACCATCAGCAACATGAATTTTTTTCCACAGGCTATTGAAGCTGCCATACTAGGTCTGACCTGAAATGTATTCACCGATAGCTCTGAGTTGCCTGATCTGGTTTTGAACCTGCTTTTAGCTGGCACCTGCGATGTTCGGTGGTAATGAGTACCGCAGTTTAAGAGTTTATATGTATTGTGACAAAACCCATTTTTGTTTATTTCAGACTTGCTAGTTCATAGTTTTCATTAGGTACCTCATGTGTCTAGAATTGACAGAAATAATGAATCACCATTCCCCATTTGCTTGCTACACATCACTCCCCAATCTGTAGACTTCTTTTATAGTCTCCCCCAGAAGGTGTCTCCTATTTTATTATTCTGAGTAATTTTATCTTTTCTGCAGAATTTGTCACTTCAAGATTCACCAGCTTTGCTGAAAATCACACAGATACATGGAGAAAGAGCAAGAACTTTGTTGCCTGATAATTCCTCTTCCTGCCATGTCCCTGGTCCTGTGGGCTCCATGAGAACCTCCTTTCCTTAAAGTCTTGTGGTGAGAGATCTTGTCAAAAGCGTTGTCAAACATAAGTTTAATATTTATCAGCTGGATCGCATTTTTTCAGGTAGTTGCCAGCTCTCCCAAGTCTCCAAGTAAGACTACAAAATCTGTCAAGTTCTTTCTGAACGTGTATGTATCTTTGAGTCTAAGAATTCTGTTTATGATTGTTTCTACAAGCTCAACTGTGGTTTTATTGATCTGTAGTTCCCAGTGAAACCTGCAGTCATTACTAAAGGCTGGTGACACATTTGCCACTGTACATTATTCTGCAGAAAAATTGCTAGGTTACACATGACAATTAGTTGTTGAACAATTTCATATCTGACTTCCTTTGTAACTCTTCAGTGACCTCTGCCTTGTTCTTGTGATTTGTCCAACAATCTCTTCCCTTGACACTCCTGTTTCTTAGGCTACTCAACACCAAACAGAGTTCTGGTGTGAGACCGTGTCTCACAGGTAGTGAGTAGGGAGACCAGTAATTAATTACCTCTTGCCATAATGACCATGTCTCTCTTAAATCCTTCTTTTGCATATTGTTCACCTGCTGGTTTCATTGCCTCTTTTTCTGTATCAAAAGTGGTTGCTCTTGTTATTGCTGATTCTGCTGCCATTTTATCACTGGTACCTTTTATGCTTTTGTAAAAGATCACCTGAAAATCTATTATTCCTGCTTAATTTAGTTTTACATTTAGTATTTAGCATGTAAAAATGTATCTTTTCTAGTTTTCTCATTTTAATGCTTATTTTGTCTCTCATAGTTGTCTTTTACTAGTAACCAGAGTGGCTTTCTGAAGGGCTGTTTTTATATTTAGTATGGCACCTCTGGTCTTCTTGCTGTCTGCAAGCATTACTTTCTCCTTTTACTTTTCTGTGCATGCATAGCTTCAGTATTAAAGCCCATTTGATGACAAATACTGAAACTTATTGTTGCTATTTAGCACATACATTAATCAAGGGTTATTTTGTGGCTAGTGCCACCTGAGGAGTATAAAACGTTAATAGATATTGGATCAGTTTAATTTCTTAGTCAATTGTTGACATTTTTATTTCACCACTGTAAGCTGAAAAAGAGTAAATGCAATAAATCCCTGATGAAACACATTCTACTCTTCTATTCAGGTGACTTTTTCTCTAATCCACAGCACTTTTTAACCCCCTAACTTGCTTTTCCTGGTCCAGAGCTTGTGAAATCTAGATTATTTTTGCTAGCTTTCTTACAGATTTCCCATCTGTCCATCATCAAACAAACCCATGTATTCAGTAACAATAACAGTGCTTTCTCACTTCAGAGACATAATTAGTGTGAGGAGATGTACAGTAAAGCAAGCTGTGGAGACACCAGCTTGGTGCATGCTGTATGTGAGAAAGTTTTTCATCACCCCATCACGTGATTCGTTCTTTGGAGATTTCCAAACCTCAACCCCTTTATCTACATATTCTGTGAAAATGGAGTCTACTTGCTGAGATGTAAGACCTGACACCTGTGAAAATGGATTCGTATCTACTGTTAAGGATTGCCTACAAATTGCTGCATTTGGGAAGAGACATATTTTTTGTTGAAATGAACAAACTTGCCCTGCAGCCCAGTGAAACACTGCAGACAAGTTCCTACATAATAGGAGCAGTTGAGCCTCCTGAAGTTCAAGGTTTGGAGCCCTTTGGAAGTTATCTAGCTCTGGCACAGGGCTAAAAGGACCAACTAGAGAGTCATTTGCATTGGGAAAGTCTTGATATCTATTCTCATTAGAAAGAACACTGTATTATTTTATTTATATTTATTTTTATATATATTAGCAAAAAGTGTTTTTAAAAGGGTCAGTAACTCACAGATACAAAGAGAATAATTTACTAAAATATGTGCTGCTTTGTTCATCTGGAGACCCTCTAGGAATAAAAAAAATCCAGGATAACAAGCACGCTAAATACTAATAGTCACAATCATAAAAAATTACACGCATAATTAAAATATCCATTTCAAGGCACTCTTACATTTGCTAATAAAAGTCTCCTTATGAATACCGAAATACAATTTTCCACATAAAAAGGACAAGCAAAAAACAAATGACATCTTAGCTTTATTTTCAGTGACCTTGCAAGATTTCGAAACGTTTGACCTCCCTGTCCTTTAAATGAATGTACGTAAGTGATTTAGATAAGGACGTCAGATGTGCGATACCAATGTCTGTTGATAGTGACCAAACTGGAGAGAGAAAAGGTGAATAATGACCAATGTAACTGGATATGGGACGAAGCAGATCTTTCAGGCAACTGGGCCAGTAAATAGAAAACAATTTAAATTAGAAAAGTGTTACATAATAAATCCAGAGGCAGTAAGCCAGGACAGCAAGAGTACTTTTAAGCAGAGGAGTAATTCAGAGTGATCTGGCCAGGAAAGGAATTTTCTCCAGGGATTACTTTAGCAAAGCCCTCCGAGCCATCCATCTGGAGTTCAACTCCAGCACAATAGGCAAGGGGAAACTGGATGAATCAGAGAAGAGACTATAAATCAGGAGAAGGGATAACATTTCTGCATGAGGTAGGGCACTTCTTCATTTGAAACACTATGCCTGGTCACCTTTCCAACACACAAAAAAGGACATTACTGCCCTGGAATGGGTACAGCCTCAGCCAGCCAGACTGATGGCAGATTTTTAGAAGATGACTTATAAAGTAGGGGATCAGCCCAGGGAGAAGCAAGCCCTTTCCAGCAACTAAATGAAATCACCCAAATGATCAAAGAGCAGGGCTGTCCTAGCTGCACAATGGCGAGCACAACTTGTGACCAGAGCTGAGGACCTTCTGCTCCAGGCACTGTGCATCACGCTGCAAAGCAGCTTTGGTGTCTCACCAGGCCCTGGAACTCGGAGGCTGCAAATTCCCCAGAGAGCACTGCTCGTGCTCCTCTGAAATCCATGACAAACTATGCCCCTTGAGTACCTCAGCTTGGGGTTCACCAGGTGATCCCAGAAGCTGAGAAAAAGAGGAGACCGGATACCCACACCACTGTCAGTCTTTGCTTTTCTCTTGAGTCTTTGACGCAACAGCCCCAGTTTGACAATCAGACTGTATATGCAGACACCACCATCTTCCTCCAGGTGCACGATCAGACATTTTGATGTGTGTGTGACTGTAACACAGCCTGACGTCGGGACATACGGGGGACTCAAGCTCCAAGTTGCTGTGAGCTAATTGCTCATCTGCTTTAGCTCAGGCAGCAGAGGCCTCCACTAGGCAGCCAGGGTGCAGCTGAGCGTTATACTTTCAGCATATGGACTATTTAAATTCCTAGCAAAAAGAGCAGTTTAAACCACTTGGTGCTCGGGTAGGATTTCTGCCATCTGGTACCCTGTATCTTCTGCTGGCAGAAGCTGAGGTTGGATGCAGCTCTAGGATAGCAATTTTAGTGTCATTTCCATACAAATGGCTTGTGACTGGTGAGTTCAGGGGCAGGCCCATCAGAAAGCATTTGCCTTGCAAACATTTCTCCTGCCTATCGCTGCATATTGAGAATCTGAAGGAAATATGTGACCCTCTGGAGAACATTGCTGGTGCATCCACAACATGGACCTGGAAGGGATGAGCCAAAGATCTCGATGATTATTTTGTTCATTCTTGCTGAAGACTGAACTGGGGATGATGAAAATATCTCTCCTCACTCCTCACAACCAGTGAGAGCTGACAGGATGTTACTGATCTGGTCACTGGTGGTGTTCAGGGCTCGGAAGCAGACTCGGACTTCAGCTCATTTTGTAATGACTGCCAAGAAACCGGCCTTCAATATGACCGTGAAATCACTCATGAAACATCATAGCTGACACTTCTCTAACAAGCAGTAGAAACCTCTATTTCATAATAGAAGCTCCTGCCTTCTCTAAAGCCCCTGAACGTGGTCCAAATCCACCCTCAGACAGAGAGCTCTGCTTGACATGAACTTGGGCTCCAGCACACGTGCTCAGCAGACACACATTCATGTTTTTTGGGGTCCTTCTTGAGCAAGGCACTTTAATTCTTTAGGGCTACAGGAAAAAGATAACCTTGCCCTCGCAATGCCAGCCAGTCTACCTGTGTAACCTGATTATCAAATAATTTCCACCGGTAAAATTGAACTCGTAATTCTTCCTTTATTTAGGCTGAAAAGTATGTATATATTATTCCTTCTTCTCCAGTGCAGAAAGGATCTCTATATAAGACTGATATTACCAGCTGCATAAAAGCAGCATTTCCCAAGAATTATGTTGAGGATGCCAGGTGACCATGTGTTTTCTCACACAAAAGAGGGCAGTGTTATGCTCTGCTCTGCTTTATAAGTACCATGTATCCTCCTTCAGACACATCTAGTGTCTCAATGAAATGTTCTCAAGTGATGTTTGTCTAAAAGCTGCTCTGTGGATGGCTACATATACTTCTGAGGGCAATTCTCATTTTATATCCCTCATCAGCTGAACAAGGTGCACCTCCTCTTATGTGATATTCACACTTATGCCACACTTAAATTCATCCTGCTCAAAATGCAGATTGTTCCAATGTCTAACATTAACTCAGTAAGTGCTGGACCCAATTATCATGATTTAACCAGAGCTCATTTTGCATCAGTACCTCTTTCTGGATGTCCAATGTTATCCATTAAATGAAATGATATACTCTGTTTTTCTGCCAGGGAGATGGAGAAAAACTAATATCTGGAGTCTGTTTTGACCACAGGACTTGCTAGAAGGCCAATATGACAAAACACTCATTATTTAACAATTGATTGTTGCTTTAGCTGTTCAGAAACCAGAGATGGCATTTATCCTACTGTCTAAAACTTCATCCACCTTAGAGTGAAGCTTTAGGTCAGAGTCAGCTGGTTAGGCTGGCAAAATGCCCCGTGTGGGGGCAACCTGTGGGAAGTGAGACACAGCACATCTAAGGCGGGTATTCAACACAAGAAGGACTTGTGTCCATATCAGGATGAGCAGCTTCTCTCCAGGGACCAGAGGGTCACTGTTTTAGTCTTGATGCTTGCCAAACTCGGATTGAGTTTGATGGAGCTCGAGTGGGTGCAGTAAATGCCACTCCCAGCTGCTACCACCTTCCTACAGAACTCTCCCCTCTACCTTTGGTTTCAGAGACGGCCAGTGTCAGAGCACATCTGTGCACTGTGTCCCAAGGAAACCCAGCCTGTGCTACTGTTGAAGGTTTTTTCAGTGTAGGTGGACACAGGGGATTGCTGGGTGAGATGCTTGTAACAGTCTCACAGCGAAAGATGCACCAACAAGCATCCCCACCCCCCCTTCTGTTAACATCTTTCACTTATCCTAATATCTGTACAGTTATTAAAAGCTTCAGGGGCTTGTATTTTTTATTAACACATATGAGAGAAAGGAGCCTTTGTTCAAGAGCTAGAACATCCAAGTAAGTCCTGAAGGACCTTTGATGTTGATGCCTGCAAGAAGTTTTCCACCAGAGGCAGCTGAACAACAAAATTGACAGAGATAATATTGCCAAAAATAGAGAGGTGGGAAGAAAATAGGGCCCTGAAAACAACATCTTTCATGATTCTTTACATGTAAACCCTAAGCAAGCAGCAAAAAGCACAGAATTTACTTTTTTCCCCTCCAACTTTTACATCCCATATAATGCGTGGTGTTAAGCTGGCACCTAAACAACTACAGATCTATCTGCATCACTTGTCTGCAGCAAGGTATCAGTGGATCTATAGTAAGAAAGCAGTAAGGCCTGAATCTTCTATAAATCCACCCACCAGGCTTTTCTGTTTACTTTTTCAACTTCTGCTGCCTTTGTACTGAGGTACAGCAGTGTCACTTCTATAATTCTCTGAGGAGATGTGAGATAAATACACAGCTTATTTAAGCAGCCTTACCATCCATTTGGGGCAGATGAAAGTTTCCTACCAGCTGGAAGGTGTTTGCTGTAACCCCCTGTCACCCTCTTTCTCTTTCTGCCCTTCAGAAGCTGCCAGCACAGGAGAGAGAGGTGCTGAGAGGGTTTTTGCAAGGCATCTGGCACGGTCCTTGTGTGACAAGCTGGATCACAGAAAGACCTGTACTTTAGGTGGCAGTTGGAGTAAGCACAGCTGTGGGTCCATATGCACCTAATGTGTACTTTAAACCAACTGTTTGTCTACTCGTTTCCAACAAATTTCTTGATTTGTGGCTTACGCAGATTTAAAAAATCACATTAAGGGTCCCTAGATTATTTTCTTTTTTCTGTGATGAGTCTAAGTAAAATAAATGAAATTACGCTCAAGCCTCCCCACCTCACATCCTTTCATTTGAATGACCTTAGGTATCTTCCTTCATCTTCAAATATCCTGGAATAATGTGTTATTCTGACATGAATCTCATTGTATTTGGTGTTTCCTCTTAGAACTCAAGCTACTGGAGAATCTCGGGCTCCATCAAAAATGTTTTTGAAGTAGATAAGAGCTTTTGGAGAACAGCTTGAAAGCACAACTTGAGTGCAAGCTATGAGATCAGCAGCCAGCTCTCAAAATGAAGTCGCACACAGCTTTTAGCTATTGAGATGCACTTTCCAGCAGTCTCTTCACTTCTGAACACTCACTTTTGGATCAGCTCTAGCTCTCCCCCATGCTTTGAAAAGCTGCTCTGCCCCCTTGCTCCCACCCCAGCATTCAGTGGGCACAGTCAGTCCCTCCTCTGCGCTTTGCCAAGGGAGCTGCCAGCCCCAAACTCAAGCCACAGGGCTGAGAAGACATCTGAGGACAAAGGAGAATGTTTTTGCTCTGCACTGACAGTGTCCAGCTAATTCACTGGTGCTGGAACAGCCTGTGAGAGCTGTGTGGTGTAATCTGGGAACGGCATTTGTGTTGCTAATAATAAAAGATTTTTTGTGGACAGGGTAATGGCATGGATCTGTCAACTCCCACGTAGGAAATGTTGGGGTGGAGAGCAACCACTTGGCTTTCTGGAATAATTTGGAAAGGCAGCTTCTTATCTATGGGAGATAACAGCCTTCTACAGAAGCTTTTAAGAAGTTTGTAAGGGAGGAGGTGATGGAAGTCCTGGTTTAAGGAGATCGGGGAATTTGACCCAAGACCAGAGGCAGTTTTGGGTAATAAGCTATCATAGTATCCCTTGTATAAGAAAGTCGGTGGGTATAAACAAAGGTGTTATCAGATCCTTTCTGACAATTAGTTTTTCTCTTCTAGGAATCAGTATGTTTCTTCCACCTGGATTTAACAGAGAAAAAAAGATGCCAGCCTGAGTTGTGGTTCGCTCACAGCTAAGACTCCATGAGTTCAAGTTCCCTATTAAATGCTATATGTTCATAGCCATTTCTGTGGAGCTTTGCTAACTTTACTCTCCGAGGCCTTCCATCCAACCTTGATTTATTCTGCAGAAGCACACAGCTGGCTTGCTACTTTCCCACTGCTGCTCATTTCTGAAAAATACAGCTGCTGTACCCGAGCTTGACAGCAAGCTTATTACTGGGTTGTGGTGTTAGATTTGGTAGTTTTGTGGGTTTGTTTTGCTTTTCCCCCCCCCTCATCTTTTCTACCTTTTCTCCTTCTCTCTCCCTCTGTCAGAGTGACAGTCACCATCTCGGGGATCTGGCACAAAAAGCTGGAGCAGCATGATGTGGCTGATACAGGCAAGAAGCCAGAACATTTTGTGTAGGTTAACTGTCCTCCTAGGCAGAGAGTGTCCCTCAGCTCAGACATACGCCAGCAGCCAGCCATTCTTCTGCTCCTCCTCCCCTCCACAGATATTCCTCCCACCTCCCACTCAGACTTCCATGCTCAGCCCAAGTTGATTAAAATGTTGCTGTCATTAAAAAAAAAGAAAAAAAGGGAAAAAAGGGGTGACGGTGGTGATGGGGAAATTTCCTTGCAGCTGCTGCTTGTCAGTTGGCAAGTTGCTTTTAACCTCTCCATGACAGAAAGCAGCAGTGTGCTCTGGCTTTCCTTTCTTCACTGCTGAAGGGCTCCTGCACGCACTTGCTTCCATGCCAGAGACATCTGGAGGAGTCTGCTCGTGATGGAGAGCGTGACAACTGCCAGCATCCTTCCCTACTGCCTCCTACCAGTTGCCCACGGTTGGGCACGTGGGACACAATATCCTGGTCTCCCAGGACAGCCTGGCCTGCGACACCGGGGCAAACTGTGCTGGGATGAGCCAAGACATCACGGCCCTGTGTGGGCTGTCTGGCAGGGGAAGATGAGGTGGTGATGTCCTACCTGTTTCTGCAATCACCGTGGCAAAACTGTGTGTGAAAGGCTGCCACCCCATTCCATGCCATTTCTATGCTCTGAGGTGGGCACGTGCAATGCCTGCAGTCAGGAACAGCCCTGAGCTCCCAGCAGAGCTTTCGGGGGAATGTGGACTTGAACTCAGACGTGGAGCACACAGCTGACACCCATCCTTGGAGCAGGCCAAGCCCAAAACACAGATGTGCATCACATCTCACCGTTCCTGGGGCCTGCAGAACTCAACTTGAGGCTTACAGCCCGAGACATCTGCTCTTGTGTTGTTTTAATGAGCACAAGAAAGAGTCTGTCCTCCGCTCAAGAGTGTGCGTGAGCAGCTAGTGACCTCCAAAGCATGCAAACAAGGGAAGGGGATTGCTGGGAGAGTACCACTGCTTTCACAGCAAAATATTATGTTTTACAAATAACAACAACAACAAAAACAACAAAAAAATCCGGAAAAAAAAGGAAAATAAAAGAAAAACAAATGCTAAAAAAAGAAAACCACAAGCTTGTTAGACCACCTTCCCAAATTTCCAAACACTTGCACCCTCCTTGTTCCCCTTTGCTGTTTCTCAGAATCCTTCTTGCTTTTGTGCTTTCTCCATGGCCCTGGTTCTCTTCATGCTGAAGGCTTGGTAAGATTTGGTTTCATAAGGCAGGGAAGCACTGGTATACTCAAAACTAAATTTATTGAATGTTCTTTCAGCCCTCTGAAATTTAAAAGGCTCAAAAAAGGTGACAAAAAAGCACACATTGAGTTGTAAAGTCAGATGCTAACCCTCAAATCGTCAGTTTTGTTGGTACTTCTACAGCTCAAGGCACAGAACAACAACATTTAAGTCATTACAAGATTTAAGCTTGGAACATTATATATGGTGGCCCACATTTTCAAAAATCAAAGGAAGAATGATGGTTCTTTACTTCAGGTGTCTCAAATAGAGACTCATTATCTTAGACCAGGCATCTAAAAAGATAAGAAATCCTTTATTGAAAGGTAACTGGCCATTTAATAAGCCAAGCTGATTAGTTTTTCCATGATTAGTTACTGCAGTGTTTAAGACCAGAAATCCTATAGGATACAGCAGATAAGAAAAGAAATGGGCCACTTGGTTGCTGGAACAAGACTAACGAAACTTTTGCTATTTCTCCATTAATCTGATAATAAAACATGGGTTCCAATATATCTGTTGAATGACTTATCATCTCAAAGATGAACTTCTGAAGTTATCAATCCATGGTAATTCCTCTTATTTCAGTATTGATTCCTGTCCTCCATCAAAATGACAATCTATTTAAAGTTTCAAGGGTAAAATCAGATGAGAAATTTCTCCTGGTAAAACCAAGTTTAATTTTACTTTCAACTTCAAAAACAAAATCAAAGACCTACTAAAAATACAAGAAAATGAAAATGAAGCATACTTTATTCTAAAATACTTTGAAATACAATCTTCTTCCATCTTTGAGGCAATTTTTCTTCAATTATTTTTCAAAAAAAGTATTGTCAGCCTGTGCTAGCAAAGTTGTTTGGTTTTTTTTTTTGATACAGCAGGTCTTTCCAGGCAAGAAAAGTTACTTTGGGCAAGACTGGGCTGGCTAAAACTGCATGTGTGCAGGCAGAGATGGGCAGGTACCTCTCGACTAACAGGTTGCAGGCCAAACTCTGCCCTTGTAGGATCTAAAGGCACAGATATGTATGACCACAGGAAAAATAGTTAATGCAATTACCAGCAGACCCATTCCAGCAGCGAGCATGTTGATGCTGGAATTATCCAAATGACTGCCTGATGAAAGGATGTATTTGTTCAAAGCACATTTGCCTAGCTCACTAATCTCTGCAGATATCCTGTTGGGAAATCCTTTGAATCCAATACCTGATAAATGAATTTGGCAAGTGAATAAACACCCCACAAGCCTATTACTGAAATATTATGCACCTGTTACAAGAATGCTCCCATGCATTAATTTTCATGCTGCACCGTCCCTCTTTAAAAATGCTTTTTGATGGAGTGCGAAAAGCTGTTACTGAAACTAATGTTACCTTGAGCTCAGAGTTACAATCCCATGCTTGGATCTCAAGAAAAGCCTGCCTGCCATGGGTCAGGCTCTCTGCACATCCCTCTTTCCAGGGCACCAGAAGTCTGCTGGAGACAACAACCCTGCCCTAAACCAGGACAGACAGATATGCAAATTCAGTTGCCCTCACCCGAGGTTTGTGTCAATTTAGTTTATCCTATGTGTGGAAGTCAGCCAAAGGGAAATGCTGCAAGGTTATGGAGCAGGGCTGTTTGCGTGGTGGTGGAGGGTTATTACAGGTACTATTTAGGATTTTCTCCTGCTTGTGAAGTATTCTGTAATCTTTATTGTGGAAAATGGTAAGCATCATGAACGCTTTTCAGTGAATAAATACCCACCTTGCTGACAAGGACTTCAGCAAGTAGGCATCAGATTATTGGCAATGAATTTTATGACTTTGACTTTAACAACTGTGCTTCATGGCTGCTTTGATCAGACAATTGATATTCTGGAGAGGTTGCCTCCACGTGGAGAGAAGCTTAAGCAAAGGACTCTGCACAGGACTGGTGAAGGAGAAAGAGTGAAAATTCCCTGAGCATGCCAGAGGGGAAGGCTCACAAAGACACACCATGTCGGACACTGGAAGGTAAGTGCTGGACAGACTTTCCAGATCATTGTTCTAGTAAATGGGTTCACTGGCAGAGATATTTCTGTGCCATGGTTAATAATATTCTTGGAAGGTCACCTCTACATTTGTAAAAATGAACATCAGTTTTTCAAGGCACAAAAGTCAGTTGTTTAATCAAGAAAGGACACTAACTCCAGTACCCCTGTCCACTGAAAAACTAAAAGCCACATAGGGGTCAACTACATGCAGAGAAATCATCTTCTGTCTAGCAGCTGAATGCAATAAACCTGCAAAGTTTTCACAGATAATTTGCAAAAGAAAGAGAGGCTAAATTAATTGAATAAATTATTTCCTATGAATCATTCACTCTGCTCTAATTAACAAGAGCTTGTGTACTCAGCTCCTTCTGCAGTATCTCTATGGCTGCCCCTAAGGGTCAGAGTCCCTGAGAAACCCATAATTTTACTTTCAAATGTGTTTTCATTAAGTTATAGTTGGAAACAACAACAAAAAAGATACTCTGAGGAAGAAAGGAGGAGAAATCATCAAGGGGACTCAGTAGTGGTTGAACTTCAATTAGGGATGGCATCCCAGTTCTTCACAGAAATATTTGGGTGCTTATCTGGACTGCTCACATCACCTGGATGAAGGGCTTCTCAAAAGCTCCCCCCATCCAGATGCCACAATTCCCCTAATTAATCCTCCTTTGGACCCTACAACCTCGTAGCTAGCCTGCGCACTGACGTCTCCCAGGACTGCTGCAAACATTATTAGCCTGTACATTAGAACAGTTGCCAGGAAATTAGACGGGCAGGCACAGATTAGCTGCTGGTGGAGGGATGGGGAAATAAGGGAACATTAGTTCCCTCATGGGTACCAGCAGATGAGTGCCTGCTTATGCGGCACGTAACAGGCTCATTGCAATGCAGCACCTTCCCTGTCGCCTCTCCCAGAGAGGTGAGAGAAGCCTCTGCCCTGATGCCATCATTGTAAAGGTTTTAGCTACAGGGGGTTTTGTTTGTGGTTTTTGTTTTGTTTTGTTTGGGGTTTTTGTTTTGTTTTGTTTTATTTTTTGTGGGTTTTTTTTTTAAATGGTTGAGTTCAATATGGGAATCACTGACATTGTCAGTACGTTTGCTTTACTGTAAAATAAAGTGTCTGCTTCACTGTAATCCTCTGGGCTGGTGGACTCCAGAGGGTGGCAGTGGAGAAGGGGACATCCCAGTTCCTTTACTGGAGATGACACTCTCCCCTGCAAGCCAAATCCCTGTACCACCCAGAGGATTTTTGTCAGTGAATAAGGAGAGAAGGGAGGAGAAGAGGGAAGCAGAGTGACTGGCCAAACCCACTGATCCTCAGTCAGGAAAAAGAAGCAACATCAAAGTATTAAGCCAAGATCTTTCAAAGATTTCAAAGAACACTTTGCTCTGAGCTCAGGCCAGTAAACATTTGGGAATTTTCAGGGTTTTATGCGTTCTCCATCCTTACCACATAATTCAAAATTTCTCTCTTGACCTATTAATGACTTCCACTGGATTCAGTGCCCCAGGGCCCTAACCCACATCAGAGCCCCACTGCACTGGGCACATGGCAGCAGAGACTGCCCTGAAGAGCTCACACTGTAATTAGGCAAGGCAGAAGGAAGGTGGAGAAGGGAATAGCAGTGCCAGCAAGGCTGGGGGTCTCAGCAAGGTGGCTGCCCCTCTGACCTGCTGCAGAAGAAGCAGAGAGTGGGTCTCCTGGCACAGCGTGAACTGTCCTCCTCTGCCAAATCTGCAGTCACACAATGTGGGTGCTGCTCCACATTAAACACCGGTAGCAGTTAAATCCTCCCTCTGCAACCTCCTTCCCCTGCCCGCCCAGAGGAAAAGGCAGGCAGCTGTGCTGTTCTGCACCTGACCATAGACTGGCAGGATACTTGCAGGAACCTTAGTTTTTTGTTGTTTTTCAGTATGCCAGAGTTTCTGCTCTGTCTGTTGGTAGACAGAAAGTCTGTGGGGAGATTTTAAGGGAAAAAAGCTGCCACAGAAAGATCATTCCCTCTTATAAAAGGACCCTGGGAACAGGACAAATGTTACAATAACTGGAGAGAAATAAAATTAAACCAAAATTATTTTATCCTGAAAAATTAAAAGGATTATGTTCCTGGAAAAAGCCCCCTGTCCCTTTACACAGTAGTCAAGCAGAGGTCAGAGTAATTAATATTAAAGTATCCATGTAATAGGATGTGTGGAATCCAGTTACAAATACAGATTGCATTATAAAAGCATCTTCTGAAAAGAGACAAAATTATTCAGAACCACTCTCCCAGAGAGTATAAATACACAATTATGTCTAATCTGGGCAAGCTGTTGAAGGAGTATTGGTAACAGAGCAATTATAAATAGCCCAGTTTGTTTCCTTGCTTCCTCTGGTATTGTTCTGTTTACTATGGAGATTTCTCATGCCTATGTAGGCACAAGAGAAGAATTGGGCCATATGTTTTGCAACAAATACATAAACATACAGGCAAAGCAGGTGTAACTTTGATTACTGACTCTCTTCTGGCTGTACTTTGTGCTTCTCTTGTCTCATTCTGAATTGTGAATCCTCTGTGCTTAGTGCCACACAAACACACAGGGTAACCTGCTTCTTTACTTACCTTAAAGCGTGGTGGGGGTTTGGTTTGGTTTTGTTTTTTTTTAACCAAAAAGGCACATCATGAAACCCAGAATTTCCCCTTTTCAAGGAGATTTAAAAGATTGGTATGTGTATGCAGGCACATTCCCAAAATTGAAGAAAAATTTAGGAGGAACAAAGGAAGCTTGGACCTACTGCCCTGAATGGTGGCTTTATTGCATGGGCTGTCTGAGCTCTTTGCTTTGTTAATAACATTTAATCTATATACTTGCTTTTGCTGAGATATCTTCCTATATTCCCAGGTCTCTGCTTTCCTCCAGGCTGGTTGGTGCTGATATTGACATTCATATTCTTGAGAATAACACCATAACAGGCATTATTCTGCTTGATTCAAGAGATGTAGGAGAGTCATGCCCTGAATCTGTCAGAGGGCATCTTTACACATTAATGTTTTCCCTTGAAAACTGAAGTAGAAGCTGCAAAGATTGAAATCCAGGTGTACGTAGGGACGCCTTGACTCGCATTACGAACAACACTTAGAGGGTTGTTACTCAAGGTGGAGAACTGCTCAAGAGGGAGGGAGGGAGGGAGATCTGAGTTTCTGAAGTGCCAGGCTTAGTGGTCCTTTATTACTGTAAATGATACTGCTACACTCCAAGTATTCCTTCAAGCTCCACAAAGGTGCATTGAAGGTTGGACAGAAGCCTGATTTAAGACACTTTTCAGATAGCAAACCTGATAATCAGCTAAAGCTTCCCAAGACAAAGGTTTAAAACCCCCACCTTTTACCCTTTCATACTGGTTTTCTGTTTCTTGTTGTAGTAAGTACTGTCCTGTTCTATTTATTACCCATGAGCTCTTTATCTGGGCTCAAAAGCTAATAATGTGCTATGGGGAACTGTTTTTATTCTCTTTACAATTGTTCCTTTTTTTCCTCTATCATGCAATTAAATGGAAGAATCATGGAAATATTTCTATTTCACATTTGGTTTTGAGAACTCAAGCTGTGTGTATATGAAAGTAGCTTTTAATACAATTTACTGATAAATACTGAGTCTGATTCAGTAAATCCTCTAGAGACCAAAGATATCTTTTATACCTGCATATAGTTATATCATGTGCATAAGTGCTTTCCTTATTGCAAGTGACCTAAACTTACTTAAGTACTTTCTCCAGTACTAATCACAATGCACAACATAAAAACAACAGCATCCATTATTCTAATGTTCTTCCTAACATAATAAAAAAGTTTTTGTGTATGCTTCTTCTCAGCTATGAAACAACCTCTTTCAACTGAAGTGCTGCTTATTGCTTTCTTTCCAGAGCTAAACCATTTTTCTGGGCTTTGTAATTAAACCTGTGTTAAAAGGCTTTTGTGGTTGTCCACAAAATCTAATGTTTAGTCTTCACGGACAGAGTTATGAAACTCAGACTTGCTAGATGCAGATGATGGAGGGGATATCCAAGTCAAAACTCCTGTGACTGTATTAACAAGCTCCTCCTTGGACTGTTTTATCTCATTAGCTTGGTGAAAGTGTGTCTTTCATTATCCTACCTTTGACTTGTGTGATTTTGTACTCAGGCATATAATATTTCCAATGCTGCCCACATTAAAAAAGAAAAGGGGGGGGGGGGGGGGGGGGGATGGGACACAAAAAACCCCCAGCAAACAAAAAACACCACATTACTAAGAAAGTCTGAAAAAAGATTTTCAGATGATGCAGAAGAGCATCAGGATTCAAGACTGTTCAGTATTTCCTTGCCTTCTTTACTATCCTGATTAATGATATACATAAAGGTGTATTCATCCTGTGATATCTTTGGCATCAAGAGCCAGTTTAGACAACACCAAAAAAATATTTGCTTAGTTAAGAAAAACATATTTTCTAGGCAGAATAATCTACCCGCACAACAAAAATTAATGCCAAACCGTGCAATATTTGAGTTCTGGCAGCTGTGGCACCGTTTCCATGTTGTGTGGCTACCAGCTTCAGGCTGCATGCGATGGACACCACAGAGTTTCTGAGTCCTTGCTGGTCTCAGAGCAACACCAGCTGTGCAACTTGCACTGCAGTCATTTGGCAGGACTCCCAACTGCAGCCCTTCCCCTCCTTTTCAGCATCAGTTTCCTTTAGCATTTTGTAATTTTCCCGTGTTTTCAGGTGTTTTTCTCTGCCTTCCTTTTTCTGGTGCCCCATGGCACGAAGTTCAGTTCCTACCAGGCCTCTGCTAACAGCATTCTCTCCATCTTGATTGTGCCTGTCCCTCTCAAACTCACCCCCTAATAGTCCCACCACCCCCCCTCCTCAGTTAGCTCTCTTCCCAAACCAGAAACTACTGTAAATAGGGAAGAGAGATGGCAGAAGAGCAGTCTGGAAGTCACCTTAAGGTGACATCATTAGGTACAATCCACAAGCAGCAGAATGCCAGAGGTGTATGAAGTGATGCTTCAAACCTCACAGAAATGGTGAAGGACTGGCATTCAGAGCCACAGTGGGGAAGAGTCAGGTCAAAAGTCAAGGCCCTTTGCACCCCCAGGGTGTACAGAGTCATCAGAGTAAGAGAACTGTCTAATTTCCTACACCACTGAAGACACCTGGATAAAACATGCTGCAAGTAAATTCTACAGTTAGATGTTTATGCAAGAGTCGGTGGGGCAGAAAAGTTGCCAGAAAGACCTCAGACAATACTGAGGAATTGTATCAAGTGTCACATGGAAATTACAGACATGCCCCATATGTTAATATTTAACCAAGAATTCAACAAATTTTGTACCATCAGCAACTTCCACCAACACAAATCGCACAGCACAAGCAACAAATCATATTAAATCATCCACTTTCTTTTTTCTCAGGTTGTCTTTTTTTTCACCTCTCCTCAACTGAGCAAGTAGAACAACCAGCAATGTTGAATATACTGGCATTCATCTACCTGGACAAAGTATTTGGAATAAAGCATCAGAGTGTAGAACTGCCTCTAAAAGCATCAAGGGACAACAGCAAGATCCTGCAAAGCTAATTCCTAGCATAAGGAATATAAGTAGGTAGGTAGCTGGAGAAGCAGTGGTTCCAGTGACAAGTCTTACTTCATGAGAAGAAAACATCTGGAGCCTTACCAAAAATAGAAGGCATTTGTAAGTGTCAAAAACCAGAGCTGCCCTTAACACGTCATGAATTCCAGTTCATAACAAAAACATATATATATACATGCAGATACATTATATGATATGAAATCAGGGCATACTGCTGTTTATTTAAAATCCAAAGTTTACATATAAGCTAATGAGTTGTGGACAGATTGATACAAGAGGAATCAGCTGACATTCCTAACCTTGAATAAAGCTGATCCCTCCAGGCACAAAAAAACAAATGAAAGGGTCTTTTAGCTGAACCTTGCAACCAGCCCCATGGGCTTCTGCCACTGACAGCCTCGGGAGCACCTTGCTTTCTGCAGGGACATGTTGTGCAAAGCCAGATGTGGAAAGAAGCCTCACTTAGGGACCACAGTAGCCCAGAAAGCCCTAACAAAGATCTGCCCTACAAAAAGGAAGGTCATTCTTTTCCAATGAGTAAAGCTTTTTATACTGACAGGGTTTATTCTTCCCAGCTGCTCTGCATTCTTGTAGCATAACCCTGAGGGTTTTTTTCCCCCCATTTACCTGAAAAAAAAATTTTCTGGGCCATTTCTGCAGAATATTTGCATTCCAGTTTTAACAGGGCTAAAGTCACCCATCCTTAGCTTGGTTTATTTATTTCTCAGCTTTGGTGTGGAAACAAATCCAGCGATCATCTCCTGCCCCGGTCACCTTTTCCTTGCAATGAAGAACTGAACCATTTCCTAGAACTACCCTCTCTCCCCCCAGTCCCTCTGAGCACCTTTTCCCCACTTCCATCTATTCTGCCCTGTTAATGTGATTATGTGAAACCCTGAAAGATAATCTTTACGGAAATATTTGACAAGTGGCTAAAAAGTGCCGCTGATACCCAGATGTGGAGAGGAAGGAACCCCATTAATGTGCTTGCTAGACTGCACAGAAAGCATCTCTTTGATGGGCACACATGACATGCTAAGAAGATTAAAACGAGAGATGAAAATAAATGACAGGGAGCAGAGAAAACAGAGTAGATGGGGCCTGGGTGTCTCAGGGGGTATATAATGGGATAGAGAGATTTTCACCTCGAGGTCAGCTGCCTGAATCTGATGCAGGCTCACAGCAGCAGAGCTCTCACAGCCCCACAGATGCCAGACTGGCACTAACTGATGTGAAATAAGTTGTTAGCCTGCGTTTATCCCTGAAGGAATAATGGTCAGACCTCTTCATCAAGAAACACGGCCTGCCTGCTGCATTTCCCTCCTTACTTCCAGACAAGCCTGGCTGTGCCAGCTACCCAAAGGAGTCTCGCCCACATCCCTGTCACTGCGTGTGATGGGTATGTCATTGCAAAGGGTGACCACTAGCCAGGCAGCTTCTGAGAGATGAATCCAGAGCCAGGAACCATGTAGAATAGGGAGGGCATCCTTCCCATGCCAAAGCAAGGATGAAGCTTTCGAAATCCATATAGGGCCACACACTGCCAGAGCTGTCTGAAAAATAGAAATTCTGTTTTCTTGGGAGAAGAAGGTGAAAAAAGGATGATTGGCAACTTTGTTACCTCCAAATTAGGAGACAGAAATACTGGTAATTTCTTGTGGTGTGGAAAGTCTGAATTATTTCACTTTGGATACTCAACTGAAGTTGAGTATTATGTGTTGAAAAGCTGAGGTAACACATATTTGTTCTGACCTTTTCAACTCAATTGTCCTTACATTCACTCAGGAAAGAAAGAATAAGTTCAGGTGTTTCTCGCAATAACAATGTGTCATAGATTTCAGAAAAACATATTCAAACAAAAAATAACAACCTCATAGCAAAATGTAACCAAACAACCACTTTATTGTTAGTTGTTCTTGAAGAAATATGTTGACAAATTACCACCTTAATTAAGATGAGACCTAACAGCTTTTTATTTCTGAATAGCATGCATTTTTTTCAGAAAAGATGAATGTTTTAAACAAGTTCTTTTCCCCAAAATAGTCTTTAATCCCACAATATGCCACAGCCTTTCTGCATGATACATAACACAAGTCATTTTAGGTGAAATCCCAGCCCTGCCAAGGTCAGGCCTGGGAATTCATCTGTGGATTTCAGCACGGCCTGGATTCCAGTCTAAATCTGCGCATTGTAAATCCCTGGCTGTGAAGAAAGGATAATGGTATCTTCTGTAATGGACAGGGAGCTGCTACACAGCAATTATGAAAAACAAACAGATGAACACTGAACTATGCTTTTAGCTTACATTGCCTGTATGGGCTGGTATTACCCATAATGTTATAGGGAAAAAAGGCACATCCTTGCCAGCATAGCTCTTTCCAGTCTAGGTGCGTTTCAGTGGTAGAATAATATCTATCTCCATACTGGTGACGGGCCTCCACCTACTGCCAAGAGGGACAGAGAAGGCATTTCTTTCACTGCAAATTTAGAGGGCAGACACGCAGGAGGAGCAGTCCCACCGCTGTACCAGCACCTGGCAGGCAGCAGACGTTGCCAGATTTTGGCCAAGAATCAGCTGGGTGTGGCTGCATGTTGCCTGGCATCCTAGGTGGTTGTAACAAGGTGAACCCCTAAAGTTATGAGCCAGTGATTAAAGCAGCCAGGCAGGAAAGACAAATAAGAAAGCAGGGACCAAGCAGGATTATAGAATGAGCGTGTCCCTCTGGAGAGCTCAGCTGAGGGCTGCTTGCTGAGATGGCGGGGATTGAAGCTGGAGTAACCAGGGTACCCCAGGAGCGCTTGTCAGTGCCCCACTAAGCCAATGCAGGAGCAAAAGTTTCCACCTTTTGGCCTGGAAACCTTCCGAAGTGGAGTATTAGCTATTGTGGCAAAGGGTAAAGCAGGTGGCACGATCCCCTGTGAGCTTCACTCATGCACAGTGGTGGGGGCTGACTTAGACCAGCATTTTAACAACTACCAGTGCAAGTTATAGGGTGGCCAGCTTTGTAGGCATTTGGATTTTGCTTTTCTGGCACATATGAGAATCCAAGAGGGAAAGAAAAGAAGAGATGGGGGTTTTTTTGTCATTTGCAAGTTCTGTTATCCTAGAATGGTTTTAGAAATGATTTATGTATATGTGACACAAATCAGAGAAAAAGTTGTATTGATGTTTTTATGTGCACACAACACTGAGCTGTGCTGCTGCTTCTCTCTCCTACTCAGAGAACCATTTAGGTTGGAAAAAACCTTTCGGACTGTTGACTCCAACTGTTAACCCAGCACTGCCATGCCCCTAAATGCCGCATGTACATGTCTCTTAAATACTTCCAGGGATGCTGACTCAACCACTTCCCTGGGCAGCCTGTTCCAGTGCTGGACCACCCTTTTTCTGAAGAAATTTTTCGTAATATCCAATCTCAATCTCCCCTGGTGCAACTTGAGGCCATTTCCTCATCCTGTCTCCTGACGCCTGGGAGGAGACACTGACTCTTATCTCACTACACCTTCTTTTCAGGTGGTTGTACAGAGTCATAAGGTCTCCTCTGACCCTCTTTTACCCCAGGCTGAACACCTCCAGCTCCCTCAGCTGCTTCTCATCAGACTTGTGCTCCAGCCCCTCCACCAGCTCTCTTGCCCTTCTCTGGACATGCTGCAGCCCCTCAATGTCTTTCTTGTGGTGAGGGGCCTAGAACTGAACACAGGATTGGAGGTGTGGCCTCACCAGTGCTGAGTACAGGGGACAATCCCTGCCCTGGTCCTGCTGGCCACACTAATGCTGATACAGGCCAAGATGCCACTGGCCTTCTCGGCCACCTGGGCACACACTGGGTCATGTTAAGCCACTGTTGACCAACGCCCCAGGGTCCACTTCCACTGGGCAGCTTTCCAGCACCTCTTCCCCAGTCCTGTAGCGTTGCATGGGGTTGTTGTGATGTTAGGGCAGGACGTGGCACTGGGTCTCATTGAACTTCATACAGCCAGCCTCGGCCCACTGATCCAGTCTTAATTCTAATTTGTTCAGGTATTGCAAATCAGTTTGTTAAGGTATTATAAATCAGTCCAACATAAAGTAAGTTTGTGTATTGAAATTTTCCAATATTTCAGGAAGTAAGTGACAGTGACCTCATAATGCCTGAGCCACCAGGAGCTGCACATGGGACTTGGCCTCCCTGTTGCCATGTAGAGGCAACTGCTACTTCTTGGAGAGACAGCAGGACCCCTGTGACAGAAAGCTTACATTAAACACTATGATGTGCAAATCTTACCTAAACCAGGTGATCTAGCAGATGTAGTCAATTCGTACTGTTGTTATGTGACTGGTGTTACCCATGATGGAAAATTATGCAAAACAAAGCTCACTAAGACTTTAACCATGTTTTCAAAAAGCTGTTTTATATGTCACAGCTGGGATATTTGTAAAATGCTGTGGGATTTCCATGGAAAATTCCTTTGCTCTTTTTAGTTCTTTATTCAAAGAGGCACTAAAATGGACTCAAGTCATTGGTAGAAAATATATCAAGTTTTCAACAGGTAACATAGTTTGATCATACAATGAAAAATTAAACTGAAACCAGGCCCAGCTTGTATCCATGTAAGCCTCCATGTGTCAGGCACAATTTTAGCAAGATGGTAGAAGTAACTACTTGTTTTACTCAGGGATTTTTTAGGACCTTGCTGTAAGAGATTTTAATCAAGATTCAATGTTTCTGAGTAGAGCATAACCCTACATAAGCAAGGACAAGGATGGGATCAGTAGCTCAGTGTCCCCATCTAAGTTCACAGATCATAATCTAAAGCTGGCTGGAGATTGACAGCTCTGTTTTCCCTTAGCTTTCAAGGCCTTGAAGTTGGTTTTCCCCCTTCCTGGCTCACAAAAATTAAATGGTTTCAATTTTTTTTAATGGAAATGTAGCAGTGTCAGAACAGCTATTTGGGAGTCAAAATTTTCATCTTCTCTTTCAGAAAAGGAGAAGGTCAGGACAAAGGTTGTGAGAAACTGGGTTCTTGTGGCCCTGTGTCCAGAGCAACACTTTCCCCATGCAATGCAGTGGAGAACCTGGTGTAACACAGCCATTGCTCAAAGCTCCAGGTTAGCAAGAAAGTTGCTCACTGTCTTTGGTCTGTTTCTTTTCCTCCAGCCATTAAATTAGAAATTTAATCAAATCCAATTAATTGCAGGAACATTTCACTCAGCTGTGTGTGTTTGGAGCTGCTTTGCTGTCAGCCCGCCCCGGATGATGAGATTATCCATGCTTATTAATGTGATTCCATTTAACTCTGCCGCTGCTTGATATTCTGAGGCACAAAAAATTATGCAGCAAAGGCTGTTTCTGGATGAAAAAAAGGCCTCTCTTCCATAATGTTGTTTGCATACTCCAAGCTTTATTACTCTTCCTATGTGCATCTTAAGTGCGGGCCTAAACCCTTGCAGGAGTGGAGGAAAAATGTGCTGGATTCCTGCGCCATCCATCAATGTTGCTGACACACAACATGCGCTAGGCTAATGCGAGCCCACGCAGTCTCAGCTGCTGTTCTCCATATCCCCACTTGCCCCCTTGTTAAAACCCCATGGACTCAGAGTGTCAGTTCGTCTGGGCCTTTGCCAGTTAGGAACTGAATCTCCAGGTCATCACCATGAGGGTAGTTTTTTTCCCTTATTTGTGTGGTAACTTCAATCTGGTTGATTTCTTACTGTTCACAACCCAGAGATAGACAAAAAAGGCAATAATGTTTGCCTAGGAAATGAAATGACTCTTGAAAACGTAGTCACATGGATTAGGAAACAAGGACAAGCTTCTAAACAGTAAGTCTGGAGGCCAAACTTTCACATCAAGGTCAGTTAGTGCTCCACTCCCACAATGTCATCATTACACGTGTCATCATGAGACGCCACATTTGCTGTGTGCCTTGAGCCTGCGTTGTGGTGCAAATTCTGGCTTTTCCTTCAGAGGCATCCATCCTCAAATGGCACTAATGCAGCCCAGCTCCTGTTCGAGATGTGATATGAAAAGACGGCATCTGGCGCGGGATTATTCTGCACTATTTACATGCCAATAAATGACGTTCAAGCTGTTTCCCAAGGATCTGGGACCAGCTGATGTTTCTTGCAGACTCCTAACTCCCCAGGGAAGAACTGTGCGAGTGCTTTTTCCCTTCTTTTTCTATCATATGCTGCTCTTTACTCAGCTGGGAACAAGGCATGGTTTGGCTGCCTCTAACCCCTCGAAATTAATGCCCATTAATGCCAGTAACTGCATTCCTACAAACTCAATTTCATGTCTAATTTTAATAGAATCTGCTTCAGATACAGTAAAACCTTCAATTAGCCCAGTTACTTTTGGGAAGGCAATGGACAGTAAGGATGCTTGTAAAAGCTGAAGAACAGCCCTAGTGGGAACAGAAGTGGTAGGATTCTAGATTTAATAAAGGATGGCCCAGATCACTTCTAGTCTACAGCTAAATAAGGAAGTTTGGAAACACATCAACGCAACGGAAAGGACAGAGGAGTTTAGGAGCTTGAGAGTGGAAAAATTCCCATGCCCCCAGCTTTCTGACCAGGAGAAAGTCACCTTTAATATCTCAGTCTTCCTATCTGTATAATAGAGGGTGTAACACAGGCTCATGTTTGCTAAACCCTGAAGTTAGAAAGGAAGGGGAGTAAATATGGGCAATCTACTTTGACTTAAGTTGAGCTTTAAAAAACCCCTTTTAAATAACAATCTAATGCAGATTATATGTCTCTCTCTATATATATTTCATAATAGCTTTTAGAAAGACATGTCATGGCCTTTATTTATTATTTAATTGTGCTGGTGTCATTGTGACGTGATTTCATTTGAATTATGACTCCAATGGGAAATTGGCATGTCACCTCAAAGTCAGGGGAAGTCTTCAGGGGACAGTATAAGAGAGAGGCAATCTGGGAAGCAGATTTCAGAGCTGCGATAAAATTAATGTGATTTGATATAGTGACTGGAAATAAGTGACACATTTTACTACCTGCACTGGTCAATAATGATCTATAGGAGCCCAATTTTGGAACTTTTTTGGTTTTTTCTTGTCTTCTCATATGATGTAGCCTGACCTCTAGCTGTCTCATCCTTTATCCTGTGAGAATCTCTAACCTAATTTTCAGTACCAGTACTTTTATTGTACAATTCGCTAACCTCCTAGCTGATAAACTAAGGTTGCACAAAGTAAGTTAAATAAGTACTTTTGTGCATCTCTGATAAAGAGTAAAAAACAGGCAGAAAGAGGCAGAGCTGTCTACTGTTACTCTGTCAGCTAACAGCCAGTTAGAGATAGACAATGGAAATAAAATATCTTTTATACTACATCAAGATATTCAATAAATGCAGAAATTTGTCTTCTTTCCATACATTGACAGGCACCCAAGACAGACTTAATTAATAAATAAATTAGAGAGACCTTAAAGATATTAAATGGGCAAAAATTTTGGTAACACGTTATTGCCAGATATAGGTACTGTTATTCTCCTTCTTACTGCTGTTCTTTGCCTATAAATTCTGTAAGAATCAAAACTTTCAGAAAGAGGGTTGGCCTAATATATAGTTAAAATGCCAAATGACTGGAAGTGAGCCCAGGAAAAGGAGTCTTCTTCATTTCTTCTTGAATTTCTCCTCAAGACAAAGGTTGGCAAAGTATGCAGCTCTGACACGCAACTCTTTTTTTTTTTTTTTTTTGTTCGCAATTCCATTCTATGTTCTAGCATTTGTAAAATGTATTCTTCACAGCATCTCTAGGGACATATAAAAAATGTAAATCTACAAGTATTATAAACCTTGTTGGACTACTTCCTTGGGAAAAAAGTCGTTACCTTCTTCACAATAGCTGTTCTGTAGGGCAGAAATGGAGGAAGCAGAAAGGCTCCATGTCATGGGCTTGTGCTGGTTTCAGACCAATGGAAAAAGGAAATTCCAGCAATTGGGTCTACCATACTACAGCAATGCTTCTTTTACAAGCCCAGATTTTAAGTCTAAGCTGTAATGCATTTGATAACGATTTGTTCTAAACACTTCCAGTTCTTGCCATCACGCACTGTCAAAGCAACCTGGGTCACAGAGACATCAGCCACAGCCCGGACTGCTCCACAGAAATAAGGAGCCCACTGCAGACACTGATGCATTCATGTTATAGACTTCCTTTAATTAACAGCGCAAAGTGAACAAAGAATGTTCTTCAAGGCTTCTGCTACCCAAAGTGAGCTGTAGACATCACAAATCCTTACTCACAAAGGAAGGATGAAGCAGGAGAAAACAACAATCAGAGTGGACCTTAATTCTACCTGGGGGACCAGAGGCAGGCACAGAACTGGTAAAAGCACTCTCCCCACAGCTGTAATGCTTGAATATTATGGCTGAGAACTATCACTGCACAAACTCTAGGTGGTTCCTCTGGCTCAGCAGCACTCTTGAGAAAAACTAGACAGAGCCAAACAAAGTTGTTGCTATCATCTTTCTGGATGTACATCTGATAGCAGAGATAATTGTTCCAATTATCATTGGTTCTAACAACTTGATAAATCATTGCAAGTACATTTCATATTTAGCATTAGTTTTATATTTGCAAATGTCTTAGGAGGATGTAATAAAAAATAACAACTTCTGTAAAGTGATACAGTATCTCAAAAATTGACAGAAGACTATGTTGACGTCTTTGAATGACAATGTGTCTTACTAATATATAACATGCTGCTTATGCCTATAATGTCCTGACATCTGTTAGTCATCTATTAAACATTTTAAACATCACCACCCATATTTGAAAATCTGAGCTACGTAAGACCATGGGAATGATAAGGAATAGAGAAAAAGGGATGAGGAAACTCACTGATTTAATTAAGAAGTATTCTTAATGGCTCCAGCAATTTCTCACAGTAGCAAAGACATTAAAAGAAATGCCAAGACTTGGAATTTGCTGGCTGTACCAGACATCAAAAACAGAAAAGCTGGAGAAAAGAGTTTTGATTTTTTTTTTTTTTAACACAAAATCCCAATAACCCAGTGGCATAATACTGGAAAGTTTAGAGAAAATAGCACTGCTTAATCAGTTAGACAAGGTGCTGGTGTACGAAGCACAATGTGCTGTTCCTGCAGAAAATAGAAGACAAGTTACCACATCCAACTCAAATCTCTCCCACTGTAGCATGAGAACATGATTAATAGGTTGGGTCAAAATATTTACATTTAGAAATATTAATTTGCTCCTTCCCAAGAGGTTCTCTAAGCCTTAATGCATTGCTATTTTTATTTCTTTGATTCATATCCTGGTAACTCTAAACAAACATGCACTTGCACATTTACAGCCAATCTAAACATCCATTAAAACCGCGTATTGTGAAACCTTCTGTTTCCTTTTCCTATCCACCTTATCATTTGGATCCACGAGCTGGGGACACCTCTGACCTACTTGATGGTGAGGCATCTGTTTCCAACTCTGGAGCATTTAAGCACGAGGAATAACCCAGTACTTCTATAGTATTTGTGCAAACAACTTCTCCCTCAGCAGGATGGCACGTGGTTACACTTGGAGACACACACTGCTCTTTTCAAGGAGCTAATGGGGACTGAAGCAGTATGGAGAAAGGCAGGAAACATATTCCCTTGGTGTGATTATCCTCCAGCCATGCTGGGTTTCTGGTGATCCCAAAATAAGATACCTGAGCTTGTTTCCCCCTGAAGAGACTACTGAGTTTGCAGACTTCTCAAGTGGGATGGATAGAGCTGCCAGCAAACTCCTGAGGGTGGCTACTGCAGAGAGATACCAGCTGCAGATTGAGTTGGGGTGATTTCACTGCATTCATTTATTCATTCTCCCTCATTGTCTGCCCTCTTTTTAGTCAGCTAAAACCTGGCACCTCTGTGTGCCAATTCAGTGTCATCCAATGGACAAGAGCTGTCCTACCAGTGACCTATTTATCTTCTGATGCCACTCTAAATGATGTCCTTGGGAAAGAGACCAAACCCAGAGGGCAGTGGCGTAAAATTTACTTAGAGACCTTTAATCCTCCCATTCAAATTAAAAGTGGATTAAGTACTATCCTGGGCAGTTACTAATCTGATGGATATTAATTCTAAGAGTGTTCATAGAATAATATAAAAGATAGCAGCTCCAAATCAAGTGGCATGTTATATATCAAATCACATCAAACCTGAGCTCTAAACATTTCTACAGCAGGGAATCCTGCCAGAGGCAACCACCAGCTCACCTTTGTATCAGTTTATGAGCTCTTTAGTGAGACTCTTCACTGAAAACTGTCACCAAGAGGCCCAAGAAACCCAGGTATCTGAGCCCATGTCTGTGGGATCAAACCCTTCCCACCAATACCAGAATGTCAGAGATGCACAACAAACCCAAGAACACAACATTATTTCAGGTTTGAGAGCTGGTTTCTATTTACTGCACACTTAAACCTTGCACATGGTGATTTTATTTTTTATTCAAACCATAATCTAGCTGTTACTAATGGAAAAAAATATTTTAATGCATCAGGTCAGCTCTTTTGCTCTATCCCCAAATAGTCATCTGAGATTTACATGAACCTTATCACATGCTAATTTTATCTTCCATTTTTAGTAATTGCTCCTAATAGGGTTACTTGGGAAAACGGCAGCCTCTTCCTATGGGCTCCATTTTCCAGGACAATGAAGCAAACAGTCTCTGCAGTTTCCAAGTTTTCCACAATAGTGATGTGACCAGGCAAGCTGACAGGGTTTGGGGGCAGCGGTGTGCACCACACCTTGACAAAAGATGCACTTTTGTGCAAAACCAGGCCTCCCAGCTGAAGGCTTGCAGAGCCTTCTTTTTTTCTCCCTCCTCAAGCAGAGTGGCAGAATGATGGAAAGGTGTGATGGCCCTGCTCTGCATCATGTCACTCACCGAGCTGGGGGACAACGCACAATGAAGTCTCTAAAAACTGCCTTTCCCCTCCAATATCTTCCTTCCCCTCTGCTTGCAATCCTATCCCAAGCCCTCTTGGAGGTCTACAACACCAAGCACAAGGGAATGCCATGCCTGCACCCACCTCCCTTGCTCCCAGAGGTGACCTTAAAAGGAATAATAAATTGCATGTGCACGATCCTTGTGCATCTTTATAAGGCATAGAGATGCATGAAAGGATTTGTTCCTGATCCCCTAGGTTGTAAAGATTCAATAAATATATATAAAACCACTGCCTTTTGAGCTGTGTGAGGACGCTTCGGTTTGGGGCTTTTTTTGTTAGAGTATTAGTGGGGTTAATGATACTGCAAATGCAGTTAACTGCCTCCTGTCAGAGGACATGATGGCTCACAAGGGGTCCTGTGAAAGCATCTGCTCAATTTCTCACTTAAGAGCTGTACCACTGATGATGTTATTGGAGGTTTCCCATTACCTGGGATATCCCTCCACCTTGGTGGACCGGGAAACCTACTGAAATGAGGCTACAAAATGCAAAAGCAGTTCTACACAAACTGTTCCAGGTTTTGGGGACTGCTTTTGAGCTAGAGCACATGCTGGAAGGTCGTGCCCATGAGACACAGCAGCAGGGAGGAAGAGGAGCAGCTTCACCTGCTCTGCTGCATGTGCCACCAATGCAACATGGAGGGATACCTCCATGGGTTGAGGAGGTACTAGAAAAGGAACAGAGGGGGAACAAAACACGTGACCTAGTCTGAGAGAAACCTGCGGACCTGGCTTAGCTGCCCAGGTTGATCTCACTCATGTGAGGTGGTGTGTAAGGTCTTCAAGCAGAAAAGCCTCTGGGACCGTAGGGTGTTAATAGCCTACTTAGAAACAGCAGTAGAGATTGGGTTAACTATGAAAATACTTAAAGCTGTCTCCACCTTGCAAAAATGTAGTCCTTATTTTTATGACAAAAGACTTTCTTAGCTGCAAGTGTCAGCAATGTGTTCCTCACTCCAGGTATTTATCTAGTATAATTAAGTGTGAAGTAGAGTATAACACTGCTGAAATGCAATATAAATTAATTCTGCATTCATAATGTATAGACACAAGAGAGTATATTCATTGCTCCTCCATTTTTAAAGCATATTTTGGCACTTTTCTGCAACAATTTCTTACTTCTCTGGTTCTTCGCCTGAAAAGTAGCATTCAACTAGCCATTTATAAATGTTTTCTAGCTATAGTGTTGTTATAACCCTTCTCCATCTCCGTGATGCATATAGTATATATTTTCCACTTGGTAGGAAAACAGATGAGCAAAGCTTTTGCTTCTGCAGCTGTTGATTATGCAGAGGGGAGGCTGCTACAATTTTCCTTAAGGGAGCTTAGCAAGGTTTCTTTTCATTTCTTTTTGTTTGAGGCCTGCCTTTTCAGCCAGCAATTCACTCAGCACCTTGACCATGAATCCCTTGTAAACTGGCATTTGCTCAGCCTGTTTTCAGGCACAGTACTTAATACTATTCTTAGGACATTTCTAATTACTGAATGAGGGGCACTATGTAACAGGATGGTAGTTTATTATACTGGGGTGGGCCAAGTTGTAACAACATTTTGGGTCAGGCCAGGGTCTCAAGAGACCATTAAAATCTGAAGTAGGCCACTTGATAGTAAATACCAGCCCAGAACTGGATTTGATTCCTTTAATTCTGAAAGAAAAGAAAGCCATCTCATTAGCTAGCTGCCCAGGCTGATTTCATACAGCATTATTACTTTCTTCTTTTGTCTAGCACAATGATGTGTTTGGATATTTACTGGCTGTTAGAAAAGACCAAGGCAAAGAAACCTTCACGTGCTGGTGGAAATCAGTCTCTGGCTAGTGATAAAGCATTTTTTTTCCATGTCATGTTTTTAACAAAAATGACCAACAAGGAAAAAGAAGAAGAAAAAAAAAGGGGGTGGGGGGGGGAGGGGGAGAAGAAGATCTGCTGCTTGAAAGATAAGGATTGATGTATTGGCTTCAATAAAAACAGCATCTTTGATCCTTTGCCCAAATTTGTATCAAATTTGCTGAGATCAGCATTTTTTGCTTTCCCTTTCCACACAGCTCCTCTGAAATACAGGAGACAGTAGTAGGCATGGATTTACAGCAGCTCCAAAGACATTAAGTAAACACACCTTGGGGCCCATCACTATTGCTTTTGTGCTTCTCTGATGTCACTGGGTTAAAACCCAAGGCAACTAAAAACTGTATCTCTGCTTGGTACAAAGAGACTGGTCCAGAGGTATGTGGAGAAATACAGCTTATATTCATTAATGTATTCATATTTGCTAACTTATTTCTGTAAGTTTCTAAACCAAAGCAGTAGTGCCGTACAAGTATGTACAAATATGTATTTGAAGATTATTCTACCAGAAGGCAGATGAAATGGACCTAAGCTAACAAAACAATTTTGCTTTATCCCTTACCCACATCTGAAAGCCCTAAACTGGAAACTAAATAAATGGAGAGAGAGGCAGAAAGGGCTGGACTGAGCCATGAGGTTTGCATCTAGATATGAATTCTCTCCAAGTTGCTGAAAGCAAATCGAGAATGGATTTTTTTTAAAATTCAATTTAGAGAAATAAGGCTAGGAAGTCATGCCAGAGTCATATACTGGAAAACTATTTACTCAAAATAAAAGTGCCCCTTTGAATACAGCTTGGTTGGTATTAATGTTAAGTAATTCATCCTTCCCTCCTGAGTCTTCCCTTTCCTCACAGACATTTCTCCATTTTCTTTTGATCTGTGCCTTCACCTCCTGGCTGCCACAGTCACGTTACAGTGCATTCCTTGGCACCTGCTTCTCCCACGGATGATTTCTACCCGTCGGTGAGCCCGTGGCCACCTCTCATCTCCTGATGTCAGCTCTATGGGAAAAGGACCTGCTTCATCACTGTGACAACGCACGGCTTCACAACAGTGACTTCATTGATGGGTAGGCTCAATGAGCACAAACGATTGCCCAGTGATAAATCATTAATGCCACAGGAGATGGCTCCATTGGGATGACCCAGTCCCATGCAGGGAAGCCCGTGCCCCTCTCCCACCCCTCCTCTCCATCCCTTCTCCCACTACTTGGCTGGTGCCTCCAGCACCCGTTTTGCCTGCGTTTTAACGGAGAAGTGGAATGGGAGCGAGTGGCTGGAGGCTCGTGGGAGAGGAGAGGAGAAGAGGGAGCAAACTGACAGCCAGCAGTACTGACCCGTGAGACGCTTGGAACAGCAATCCTGCTCAGGAAAATAGACACTGGGAAATGAGATAGACTTTTTTTTTTTTTCTCAGAGGCCTAAAATTAAAGGATCTGGAAATACACAAAGCTACGCATAAGTGAGAAACCAAGTCAATGGAACAAAGCCAATTTAAAATAACTAAGTAGGTTTGGTCCCTAAAGCTCACAAGTTATTGGCATGAAGTCTCTCCCCGCATCCTTTTGATTTTCCTAAGGATCACTTCCACTGCCTTGTTCTGCAGCACTTTTGCACTGGTACACTCCAAAGGTCCCCTTGCAGAGAAAGACCTGACAGACACTGAAGCCGAGGAACATTCTTTTTGCTCTCATGGTTTATATTCCGAGTGGGGCAGCAGGCTCCTTCAGTGCCAAGAAGAGAATATCAAATTAATCCAGGAATACACTGAAGCCGTTGGCACATCTACTGCAAACCCGTCACACATCAGAGAACTGCCTGTTTTGCCTGTCCACAAGTACAGTACAAGTGATTTAGACACTGTGTATTACTCAGTTACAGAAGACAAAGTAGCCAACCTTTCCCAAGCCTGCAAAGAGTTAACCTTGGCTAGCAGCAGAAGGAGGGGGAGAAGAAAAAGGACAGCTCATAGGGTGGAATTAAACCCCTGTGCTATTAAAACTGGTAAGGTCAGTATCGCTGCTAGCTGAGCTCATAACAAGCCCTAGATTTTCCAAGCGTTTTCCATGACCT
Organism: Melanocharis versteri; assembly: GCA_013397845.1. Lineage (NCBI taxonomy): Eukaryota > Metazoa > Chordata > Aves > Passeriformes > Melanocharitidae > Melanocharis > Melanocharis versteri. The sequence continues at coordinate 308,620 of VZTG01008129.1, read as the reverse complement.
TGTCTAATCCAAGCAAGGTGCTCCTGTAGTTGGTCACACTTGTATAGAAAGAGACTGGGAATGAAAAGGAGAGGGAGGGAGTAGAGGGAGCGAGAGCTTGAGCCTCACCCTGAAAAGGATTACAGCACGTGCAGTTTTATTTCATGGTCTGCCAAATGCCCCTTGCTGTGTCTCTGAATGGAAAATTGGATAGAAGAGTGAGCTGGAATTTACAGAGCCTTTGAAAAGCAACTGGTGTCAGCATGTGCTCCAAATATGCCAAGTACTTCTTTCAGTAGAGAGAAGGCCTCTTTTGGGTTTTATGGGGCACATGACAGTAGGCAGAAGACAACAAACATTGCCCTGCTGTGACCCCAGCAGAGAGAGAAATCTTCCCACATCTCCCCACCTACGAGGCCAACAGAAGGAAATACGATCACAGCTATTTTTGTCTGGTGCGCATCTCACAGCAGTGCTGTAGCCAACATCTGCTAAATACAGCTTCAAAAATGCACCTTTCTTGGATGAGACGGGAGGGTGCTGTGGCTTGCTGGGCTCTTATTGGATGCTTGGCTCCTCTGAGGCAATGGGTCTGCAGTGTGTCCCCACTTCTTTCCTACAACTGCGAGGGATAGAATTTCTTTGTTTGTTATTCAGGGTGAAACGTTCCACAACCCTCCACCTCGGGTTTCCAGTACCAGCTCTGAGAGGTGAGGGCTGGCAGCAGGAACATCACATCCATTGTATGGACATCCTATGCAGCATGGCCGTGACCTTAGCTGGGCTGCGTGGGTGTAAAGCGTCTCGGTGGGTTTAGATGAGCTTTCAGCCAAGGAAAGCCTTGTACAAGGTAGTGCAGAGCAGCATAAAGAACCCAGTGGTTCCTACTGGAATATAACCCCCAGCCTAATGGAGCACTGTGACCTGCAAGAGGAGGTGAGATCTGGGGTGGCTGCTAGGCAGTAGAGGAATTCTGTTGGAATGATACCCATGTGTTTACAGGGAGGTTATATGTTATTATTCCTTTTTCTTGTGAGCTTTGTTTATTGTTTTTGGAATGGGATAAAGAGAAGAAAATTTGGACTTAAAAATAACTCGTGCGGTCTGATGTACAAAGATAATATACATAACAGTCTAAGACACAAATTACGGGAACACGCCAATATATATTTAATTTTGGATTATTTTTAGATGCGTAAGAAGCATGGAGAGCTTGCTCCTCTAAGCAGGGGAGTAACTGTGCTCAGGAGTGTTCTACTCAACTCCAGTGAAAATAAAGCGATTTTCATGAGGACCCTTTGAACAAGGCTTGGAACACTCACTTTTTGCTTGGAGGAGAAACTAGCATAGGCTTACAATACTTGGTTTAGCAAAACCCAGAATGTTTTGGGTCAAAACAGAGAAGTTTCTGTAAAAATGGAAAATATTTACTGAGAGATTCAAATAACTGCAAGTAATGCCCTGTGATATAAACTGCAAGGCCACTTTCATTCTAGCATTGGGAAGGTCAGTGTCAGCATCCTGTCCTTGTGAGAGATCCTGCTCTGTAACCATCTGACAGGCAAACCACCACATTCACAGATAGGAAAATGCCACATTGTTATGGTTTAAGTTCCTAAAATCATCATCAGAAAGGGGGGTTGGGGGGTAATAACATTTCAAAATACCAGGGAGTTGCCGTATTTTTCCCACTGAAAACTGTTCATAAATAAGTCATCATTTTCTACTCACATTCAGACTTAAAAATGTTAGCTTCACTGAGAAACAATGATAGGGAGTACGTTCAATAGAGTAGCTACGTTGTTATAATTGGAAACAAATACTGGTGAAAATGGATCTAAAGAGGCTTGTGTTTCATTTGGCAAAACTTCGACTTTGAGGAAACGTGATATTGCAGTACTTTGCAAGAGGCCAGACTAGAGCTAGAGTGTGAAGGGGTGCAGTGGGAGGGTAGAGATGCCTGATGGTGGTCTTCACATACTGCAAACTAACATTTTCCTTGTCTGATCTCTTCTGTATTTAAAATAGAGTTTTAGCTATTAAACATGATCATGACAAAACACAATCGATACTCTCATGCCATTTGTTCAAAATATGGAGCATGAAGGGACAAAATTTCAAGCAACAGTTAATGATAATTATGACGATGACTGAAAGACTTGACAGATAAATGTGCAACAGCATCCTACAAGGGCTTTACTTTCTAGTCTCCCAGGCACTGTCAGCATGCTTTCCATGTTAAGTTTCTCCACACAGTGAGTGGTTGCTATGATCAGGGTTTAGGAAACTGCTCACCGTGCCCTCAGCATCGGTAACACATCTTACAGCACATCTTACATTTAACTCAGTTTCATACGGGCATGGATGTTACACAGGTAGCATATTGCATACATGGCTATGCAAATACACATGTGTAGCATATTAATTTCTTATCTATTTCTCCCACTTTCTTATGTGGAGCTGGACACAGGTAAAACATCAATCTGGGATTGAAGAGAAAAAACATGTTTTTCTCACAGCTATGTCCTTGCTCTTCACCTTTATGCAGCCTTGAAACTTTCAGGTCTAAAGAAAAAAAACCCAAAATCGAGTGTGTTTTAGTATCTGGCTACCAGCAGCCCACATGCATTCAGGTTATGAGCTTCTCAGAGACCACTGAAAGGCAGCTCTCCAGTTATTTCCAGCAACCTTAACGGGGGCCAGATGCCAGGTTTGCGCTTTAGATGTGTCCAGAATGCCTCCGTGACGGCATTGCCATGTAGAGCACTTTCACAGTGTCCCCTTTGTGGCTTTCTCTCCATGACAAACCCTGGTCTAGACAGGACTGGGCTAGAAATTCCCATCTCACCACTCCAGCCAGACGGCATTTATGATCACCTAGGATGTAATGCTAGCTTGAGACCTCCGAATAAATGAATTGGCACAGCTAAAGCTCTGCTGAGAACTTGCTTTGCTCCGGTCAGGCTCTGTCAGCTTCTGGGGAAAAAAAAAGCTTGCTTTCCAGAAAAGTCTTCCTTTGTCAGCAGGTAATAAAGTCTAAGTTGTAAGCCACACCATGCAGGGGTTAGGGTGGAGGATGCTCAGTGGGGTGTCAGAGAATTGCCTGCCTGCTAGTGTCCCTCCTGCCAGGCTTTTTGCTGATCCTGCTTGAATTTGGTAGGGAAGAAGAGGGGGAGGGAGGAAGGGGGAAAACATTTCTCTTCTGTGGCAGGCAGGACACTGTGAAGTCATGCTGCCTGCCTAGGAAACCCAGCTTGAGTAACCAAAACAAAACCATAACCAGGCCGCTTTTCCTCATCTAAAGGGGCTCAACTTCTTCTGTAACAAAAACTAGATCTTCTTGTAAAACCCAGGCATGGGTAGCTTTTCCTTCTTCTGGGGGATCCAGTTCTTGTGTTGGTCAGGGAATTGCTGCTCTGCCTTGTTGCACCATTCCTACAAAGAAGAAATGCGTAGCCCAGGCTAGGCCTGTTGTTTCAGCATCCCGAGGGGACTATTTCAGATGCACAGCCTCAGCCAAGAGATGAAAGCTTGACCGGTAGGATTTAACAAGTGGGAGCCTAAATTCTCCCTCCTTCTCCTCTTCCCTGCCTCATTTCTTTCTGGAGGCTTCCAGCAAGAAGGGATTATTGGAGCAGGATTTTGGGAGGCACCTGACATGCAATAACTTTTATAACACAAGACCGGTGCCCGGGCTCCACAAACATTGCCAAATAAAAAAAAACACTCACCCCAATAAACGGTTTTGATCTTTATGAGTTTTCAGAGCCATTCCCCATAAATCCAAGGGCTGTCTGGGACTAAGGGAGAGCTTGACTGCATGGGGTTGAGAAGTCAGCTGGAGTCAGAGGGCACTCGGCACCCTGCAGAGTCAGACCCTTCCCATGCCAGGCGCAGCAGAGCCAGGTGCTTTGCCAGTGACCCCGGTGGTGCCGCCGTCTCACCCCTGACGTCCATCACAGATGGGGGTAGGGGCCCAGATGGCCACAGCAGTGCTAGGTTGTATCTGGAACTAAGCCAGACCCCAGGGTTCATTATCCTTTGCAAATTGTAGGGTTGGGGTGAGGGTAAAAGAAAAAAGAACGGGAACCTTGACCACTTTTAACAGCAGCAAGGCAGTATTTAATTTTCAATCAAGAACCTAAAACAGACTTCAAAGGGCATTTAAGCTGACGGTTTTATTTTCTCATGGAGTAGGAGGAAAGATGAATAAGCAAGGAGTCAGATCTTTCTCAAAATAATTGCAGCCTTGACATATCTAAATTAGTTTGTAAAAGAAAATTCAGGGGCAGTTGATCTTATTAATTAGAGATGCACCAGGACTGTAATACCCAGTTACTCAAAGGCAGCCTGGAGCTACTAAAATAAAATAAAACAAATCTTCCTTCTTCTCCAGTGAATTCAGAACATACTCCCCTCCCTCTCCTCTTTTCCCATTTTAAGTAAAAGTCATAACAAATACCTTCAGTTTGGAGGGGGAAGGGAAGAAATGTCTATTAAAAACATGTCATGAGTTCCTCCTCCCACCTTACATGTTTCATTGTGTTTATGATGGATTGCACTGTCGTACATGTAATAGGCTTTGTTACAAATGACTGAGAAAACAAGTATCTTCACATTTAAAAAAGCATTACTTAAACACTATTAAAATCCTTTGATGTTGTGGGTTTTTTTTTCCAAAGGAAAATAAGTAGTTTTCTTTCTGGCTGGGCTTGCACTTTCTCCTTCTCCACTACAACAATTTTTCCTTGCTGTACTGAGCCACCTCTGTGGAGAGCGCTCCATGGGCTTGGGAGAGGTGCCTCTGCTTTGGGAAACTCAGAGCCCAAATAGGTGGGAGAAGAAACCCAAAAAGAAAAACACAGGGCTGAGCCCCAGGTCATACAGAACATCGTTGCCTGGCACTGCCCACACAGCTTCCCGTGGCAGAGTTGTATGTTTATGCGGTAGAGAGGCACAAGCACAGCTCTGCTCAAAAGAACTGCACCAGATTTGAGCTAACCTGGGACTGCAGGACCCCAGGGTTGTGGCACCCCATGGGATTGAAAAGGATGTATCGTAACTTCAAAGCATCTCTGACACATGTCCCCACAGTTTTGAAGGGCACTCTCTTCTCCTTTTTGTGTCTGAAACTTGTATTCAAAGAAAAACATGCTCCATCTCCCCCCAGAGTGAAAATCTTCAGGGAAGTAACAGGGCTAGAATAGAAAATAAACTTGCTCATCCTTTCCTGCCGTAATTCATGACAGATGGGTGGTAATCAGTGGGCAAATAAAACTGCTTGTAGTCTTGTTTGAGCTCAGATAGCCATGCAATCCTTCTTGCTTATGGAGCTCAGGGAGAAGACATAGGAATGGAGAAGCCATGTCTCTTTCTTTTCATAAAAGTGAGACAGCTGGCAGTAAAGTTTCCTCTTCCTGGGCTGCCTGTGTCAAGGCGACCAAGTCAAAAAAGAGAGGACAAAGAACAGCTCCTTTTAAAACAGAGATATCCCTTTTAAAGGGAGATGCTTTGCATGGTTGTGCAGGCTATAAACTGACTGGAATGGGGAAGAGTCAGCAGCATGGTGAGCTCATGCAGGTCATTTGCTAAAATATTTAGGATTAGAAGTGTAGTTAAAATTATCATTCCTAGGGTAGGGGGCAGGAAACGTCCTTGCTCTTTTCATCTCTTTCTTCTGTAATTAGATTACAGCTGATTTTTTTTTTCCTTCGTTAACTGAAAGTCTTCAAACTGTTCTGATTTGCTGCAGCTGGGAACCACAGGTCTGACCCTGAATAAAGTAAGAACAGGTGTTTGGGACAAGAGGGGAATAAAGCATCCCATGTTCTCCCCCTTAGGCATCACTGTTAGTCTGGAAGCATTATCCCAGGAGGCAGGTAGAATTTTTGGGATCCCCTTAGGAAAAGAGTGCACTACATTTCCCAGCTGCCACAGTACCTTTAGTGAATTTTGAACAAAATATTTGCTTAAATATTTCTTAATACTTATTAAGGCTTCAGGACCTGAGAAGACATCCCTGTGATAAATCACCCAGAAGACAGCAACAAGAGAGAGCTTGTTAGAGTTGAATGCAAAATTAAGTGGCCAACCCACCACCCCACAAAGAAAAAAGCTGTTTTATCTTATGAACCTTAGACAATGCTTTCACAGCAACCGAGAAAGTTCTGTGAAACCCAGCACAGATTTCTCCCTTGGAGCAGGAGTCAAAAGGCAGAGCAGAGCTGGGCAGGCTGCAAGGGACAGAGCTCCTCCCTACTTGCTACTGGTGAATGTTGATGTGACCACAGTAAAAGACAGCTCATCTGTTAAGAACCTGACATAATCCTCAACAAAATTTAACTGTTACAGAGCGCTGTTGAGTTTTGGGTAGTAAGCATGGCATAAACCAGACTAACAGAAATGCACTGGTACAGAGAACATGAAGAAAGCAGTCCCCAAGGTGCTGAGATGCTGAAGGGGTTGCAGTTCTCCTGTTCAGCTGGACCCTGGCTCACTGGCACCACAACATTGTGTCAGGAGCTGCCCCAATGAACAAAACCAAATGGCTTCTAGCACTTGTGGCTGGAATCATTCTTTTCCACAGGAATATCAGTAGTCTTTAAATTTCTAGTCCTCATTCCTGCAGAGTTAAACTTGACTCATGCAAATCTGAAAAGATCAAAGAACCATTGCAATTTTTTAAATAGCAGAAATCAAACTCAAACTTCAAACCCAGCCTGCTTTTTATTTTCTAAACATATATTTATTAATTTTAAGCAAATACATGAGTTTGCAAGGAGGCTTTTTGACATGGTTTTTGAAAATGCTGATGTGAGTAAATTGTTCTTGAGAGGTTATTAAACAGGAGCGGAGAGTGACTGTTGCTGGAGCATACTTTCACAATGATTGATACTATATCTGTCCAGCTGTGAAAATGAAGGGATGTATACACATATACGTACACATATATATATAAAAATATTTAGAGATGTAAAAATAAACCTAATGGTTACATGGATTGCAATTGTCAGAGATGGTGGGAATACCAAAGCTATTAAAAGCACAAAGTTCTTAAGCATTTTGTCTGATGTTACACACTGTAATCATAAAAGCTGTTCACTCCTAATGGAAAGCCCAGGCAAGTTTCGCAGAAGCAGCAAGACAAAAGGCAAACCTTTCTGCACAGCCACATTGTTTTTCTTGGATTTAGTTCAAATGTAAAATGAAAACAAGTTCTCATACCCAGGAAGCTGCGGCAAACATTGAATGTCAGCTCTTGAGTCCATCCCTGTGTATTTTCGACGGAAGCCTCGGTGCAAGAAACTCTCAGCACGTGCTCAAGCCTCTCTTCAAAAGTCTTCTTGCAATAGTTTTGTGGACCCTTCAGAGGTAGAAACCCTGAGACTAAAGAAGGACAAAAAGATGTGAAAAAGGAACTGCAAACTTCATCTTACTCACATAATGCTTTACCACAAAAGGAAACCATGCAAACCCCACACGCTCATCTTGACTCTAGTATATAACTATAGTCTGTGGGGCAAAGAACAAAACCAGCTTGTGGAAGTTGCTCCAGAAGAAGTTGCCTCAGAGAACAAACTGAAGGATAAAAAGGCGATTGCTCTTTTTCATAAAGAGGCATTGAGTGTGTCTCTCTGTGCCTCTCCCACAACGTACCCAGGTTTTTCAGAGGATCGCCCCTTCATACTGGAGCTGGGCCACCATGGTGGGGGCACTCTGTGCCCCTTGGCAGCTGCCCCAGCAGCAATGGTGGTGACTGGCCCAGAACCACCTGGGCAGCGTTTTGAGACTCTCACCATGGCACAGTGACAGCAAGCCAGCACCCACTAACACACCTTCTCAGTTACTCGAGGTGGTTCTCATCCATTTGCCACTGAAAGTCAGACATATCTCATCATCCCATGAGAGTCTTGCTTGTGTCTTGCCTCAGCCAGGGCAATGGACAATGGTGCCACCCTTGGGCTGCTTAGAGTGAGCCTCCTGTTCAGCAAGACTTAGGCATGTGGGCAACCTTCACCACCTGGGAGCTGGCCAGGGCTCCCTCCCCATTCCCATTCACCATCAGGATGCAGCTATAGCCCAGCAAGCTGCTCAGGAGCTGGAAATAAACGTGCTGCCTAAAGTTTAGGGCTGAGGGATGCCCTCCACAAGCTGAAGGGGATCTAGCATGTCTCTCTGGCAATGGATGTGGTTGCTATGGTAACTTCGGGACTGCACACATCAACAGATTTTAACATCTTGGCAGTTTGGGAAGTGACTGTTTAGGCATTCCAATTAGCCTGGATATTTACACGTTTAAAGGTATCACACACTTAAAATAAAAATGAAAAAAACCCCAAGAAGATCTATGCGAGAGAGCCTAAACAGTGCCAAATTAGAAAACAAGCCCTAAATATAGCTGCAACAGAGGCACATTTGAAAAGCAGTGTCTAAACACGGGAGGAAAGAGGAGCAAAGAAGGAAAACGAAACTCCCACTGAAAACAAACAAGCCACCGCCCATGGCTTGGGAGCAGGTGACACCGGTCTGCCCTGTCCCCTGCCCCGGGTCCAGATCTGACCCCGATTCAGGGGACAGCCAACGCCAGGGCCATTTCCAGTGCACCACAAGCGTCAAGATAGACTGTATATACAGAAGTGGTTGGGAAGAAGATGTGGGTTGTGACACTGGAAATGGAGGCATTGAATATGGCACTTCATCTCCTGAGATGACAGCGTGAAGCTCTCAACCTGAGCCTTCAGCTAAAGTCAGCTGTGAACCATACAATGCTGACTTTTAAATCCCTATTTTAAGTGTCAGGCTTAACCACTCCTGGAGGCATATAAAGCAGTTCATACCTCTCAAACCTTTTGTTTCACATAATCATGTTTACACCTAATTCAGGTTTCCAAGGTGTTTATTTACAACAGGTTAAAACTAGAGAAGTGGAGACAGACCCACAAAATATAAGGTGATACTAATTAAAAAGGACCCTTGCAAGCTTTGATTCCAGAGCACCATCATGTTTTGAAAGCTTGCAAGCTCCGTGCCTGCCGAGTATGACAGCGCTCCTGCTGCAATTAGAGGGATGACTGTGCACACTGTTGCTGAGGAAGAGGAAACTGCCTCCAAATCAAGGAAATCTGAAGTAATTGAATCACACAGGGTTAGCATTTCCACACAGGCACGGGAGAGGAAAGATCCATGGCCACAGACATCAGCTTCAAATTTGTGTCTGCTTTTCTCCCAGCCTTGTCCATATGCCAGTCCTCATTTCGGCAGAGTCTTCTCTCATCCTGACGCATAGGCAGTTCCCACAAACCTGCCATGTGCTTTTCCCTAGACATCGTCTCCCTTCCCTCCCACCACTGCAAATTCACAGTATCTATTTGTGCATTCTGTCCCCCATTTGTGTTAAGTCCAGATCTAACACCCCTATCCCATGGTCACTTACTACTCCTGGCTACTGCTCAGACTCTTGCACTGCCCTCTCCCTCCAAACGCCCTTCTAGATGGCTGTGGCACATCCCTCTCTCAAATCCTCCCATACCCCCTCCCATCTCTTAACGTCAGTGATCTTCCCATCTAGGTCAGTCCCCTACTCAAATTGCCTGGATGGTGCACAATGCCAGTTGCTCCTTCACCTCACTCCTTGACCCACCTCTCAAACCCTGCCTTCCTCTCGCCATTCACCATCTCAGTCCAGCCTCCTTGGGGGTGAAAACAGAGCACCTTTGCAACCAACTGACCTTCCCTTCTGCCTCCTCCTCTGTAACCTCTCATCTTCCAAAACACAGGAGTGTTTCATCTCCCTTCTGGCCCCTCCATCCATCTCATCTATCCTCTTCTCACAGTTTCCTGGCTCTTTCCTCTCCCTGCAGAAAGATGTACAGTAACCCCACCTTAAATGGACAAATGCACCTTCACTCTTTCCTGCTCCTCAAAATACAGCCACCTATATCCAGCCAACCACTACTTAGAACTGTTTTCTTCTAATTCTGTCTTGGATGCTCTCCTGCCTTACGCTCAACAGAAACCTTTTTCACAGAGTTTCTAACTACCTTGTTTTGGCCAAAGGTTTGGTCACTGCTTCATCTTGAGCTTCCTTGACCTAAAAGCCATCCATAAATCACATGACTGAGGGCAATTCACAGGCCAGTATCTCTTGCCTCAGTCTGCCAACCTCACAACCGCAGCCACCTTCCCTCTACAGCTCTTTATCTAACATTTCAAAGTCAACTGAGTTTAAAAAAGTAGAGTTCCTTAACTCTTTTGATAGTCTCTTTTGTTTCACTCTAATTATTGCCATGTTAGCCTCTGCTCAGTCCTCTGTGCTGCTGTCTGTGCATTCTGTTCTGCGTATGTCACTCTTCATATTCTTGTTTCTTGCTTGTGGCCAAGTCATGCACTTTGTCATTCCATGGTATCTTTGTGTCATGCCATGCTGCTGAAATTCTCATTCCCCTGCACTTGCATAACTGCAACATCCTTTTAATGTCCTCCTCATTCTTATTGACCCAGCATGTTCCTAGAGAGCCAGGGATCCTTGCCCATTACTTTGATTCCATACCTTTTTCCTCCACTGTTTTCCATTTCCCAGTTGCATTGAACGTGTCCCATCTGACTTAAATTTGTTCAGGCTGACCACACTCATACTGATGTCTCATGCTCAATATAAAAACAGGGCAAATTATCAAATCTGCACTCATTCCAGGATTTCCTTCTCCAGCAAAAAAAGTGTCTGCACTGACACATCATTAGCCCTCTTCTAGTCTTTAAAACTCTTCCTTTTCACAGTATTTATGCAAAACACTGTAATTGTTCGACTATGGTTGAGATCAGCAGCAAATCCTGTTGACTGATACCATGAAGTGATTTGTGTGGGCTCCTCCATCTGACTGTATCTGCCTTGTCTTGCACTCATACCATGAGCTTCTCAGGGCAGTGGCAATCTTTTGACTTGAGTCAGACTGACCTTAGCTTCCTGTAGTTTTCACCTGTAGGAATTTATGCTGCAACAGCTCTCTCAAATTTACCACCTTGACATAAAAGCACAAGGCCTGCCCTTAATATTAGTACAATCTCTCTAACTGGCATGAAAATAATTTAACAAGATTTGTAAACAAAAGAGGATGTAAAATCAACATAGTCATTATTTTTATCAAATATCTAGAAACAGAATAAACATATTAAATCATTCATTAACCCTTTTTTACTCTAAAACAAGATTGTTCTTTCTACAAGCCTTCCCTGCTTAATTAACTACCATATCAATAAACCAATGAAATTAGGGAAACTTGTATTTACATAATCAAGTCTATATAAAATCAATGTCAGTAAACCAGTGCACACCTATAATGTAGACATTTAAACCAGCGTAATCCCTACACACTCTGTTTTTAGCCCAGCATTGACGAATCACTGAAAACTGATTTAAGCTAAGGATTAAATTAGTTCATGTATATCTAATTAAGATGTTTGTACTGTTTTAACAAGATCCGTGTTAAACTGAATTCTTGAAAGTGGTGCAAGTTTTTTGTATAATCAAAGTTTTGGCCTCCTTTCCCTTCAGTTCCCTTGCAAGTCCCAAGCCATGTTCTGCAGGTCATCCACTGACAGGGCCTGAAGAACCAACAGATCACATGGTGCTAGTGACCCCCAGCTAATTTCTAGGCTTTCAGCTTTTTTATTGCTCAGAGGACCTCCAGGTCAGTAAAACCAGCAGGAGATGAGGAGTAGCCAACCTCAGCTGACCTCTATCTCACATACTCACCCATCTGGTGAGGCTGCATGAGTGAGTGCCTCTCCCAACGTCTTTTAGTGCTCATCATCCCACAGCTCTCAGATCCTCTCCCGTGAGAATTCCTTATGAATCCGTTAAATTGTGGGATGGCTCATTTAATATCAGAATGGCACTGCGCTCATTGCCCTAAAAGCCTTAGGAGAACCCGCTCTGTTCCTCCAGATTCAGCGAGCATAAGGATCACTGTTGGATGAGAAGAGAAAGGCTTTGAAATTTGTAGACTCTGCTTTCAGTGTTTCCTTATGAATATTAAAATACTTCTCTCTCACACTGGGCTGCAGGTCCACTGAACACTTTCAAATTTATCTTTTTAATTCTGAGATCAATTCAATTGCAGTTCAATTCAATTTTTGTAGGTTAAAAAAAAGAAGCCAGTTTTGGGATAGTATCTTCTTATCACACTATCTTAGCTATTATATTTCATTCGTATAACCCTGCATCTAAGGGCTTTGTTAGACCCAGCTGTAACCTTTCAGAGCTTCTGAATGAAGACAAGGAAAGTCAGGAATTAATCTTTATGCTAAAGCTTTTTTAAGCCATTTCAATTGCTTAACCTGTAATTTGGCATTATATTGTGGGGTGCGTCATGCTGTGGAACTAACTGTTCTTAAATTATTCTATTTTAACGAGCAAATTTCTCCATTTTAAGGTTATGTCATGGTGAAAAACAGCCTTAATTTTAATGAAACAAATATTTTTCTCTCTCTGCGTTTCTATGGTAAATGTAGCAGCCTGAAGCCTTGAGGGTGCCGCTCTGTCTTGCAACAGAATGTCTCAGTCATAATTTAATCATTCGGTTGCATAGAGTAAATCTGTAGCCCAAATTACTCTGAAGTGGCTGCCTAGCAGGAGGGACATTTATGTCCATTGCACTTTCTTATCCAAGCAATGGCACAACCAGGGGATCAGACACAATTTTGTAGCTTTAACGTCTAGGAAGGACAATAGGCTGAGTGAAGAACACAAAGATGATGAAAAGGTGAATGTTGAATCCCTTTCAAGCTTATCAAAATATGGCTACCACTATTATTTCCAGGAGAAAACCTTGAGGTTGCATGAAACTGTGAGTTCATAGGCCAAAAATATTTTCTTCTAAACTGTCTTAGTCTTTGCATGCATGACACTTCTAATGCACTTGCCGGTATGTGCTTAATGGAAAATGATCTGAAGAGCTTTTTAGCCTGTTGCTTTGCATGCAAGCAGAGATTTATGTCTGCAGAACAGGAAATCCTCCATGATGGCAAATGTCTTTTGCCATTAAATGGGCTGTTGAACATTGCCGAACTTACTTGGAAGTAGTTAAAACCCCTTTGTTGTTTACTATGATTTGTTACAATGATTCATTCCATCTTCTTTGAACTCTTTTTTTTTTTTTGCCAGGAGAGGGTTTTTAGACCTAAAAGCCAGCAGGCGATGGAACCTGGAAATCAGATAATCGAAGCAGAAATTTCATCCTGCTATGAAGAAAATTATTGTAGTTTTGAGTCTGTTTTATCCATGGCAGCAATCTTCAGCTCTATACACAAGCATAGAATACTTGCAGATCCACACGTACTTGCAATGTGCACTTTTTTAAATTCCCCCAGCTGCACGCTAACAAATGTCATCAGATTCAACAGACGGCAAATCAGGTAGGCAAAACACAGAAACCGTTTTGAAAATCTGCCAAAACAGAATCATCTCGAGATCCAGCTGCCATTTAGCGCGCAGACTATTCTGTGTGACAGGGATGCAGACAAAACAAGGCAAAGTGAACAGCTTCATCTGGATACATTTCTAATCAATTCATCCGAATCCTCAATTGTAGTTGAAGCCACGGTTAGCGGAGTCCTCAACAAAGATAAATACAGATCAATAAACATCCTATAAATGGTGACATACATCTTAGCAGGGAATCTAGATTTATGCTAATCTGAAAGGGCTCAGCAAGGATGCTTTCATATTCATTCGTTCTTTTTTAAGGGTACATTTTGTAATACCCCTTTATAAAAAGGAAAGCCAAGATCCCTGGTGGGGGCAGAGTCCTTCCCCTGTACTCATCTTACAGGAAGATGTTACCTACCTCTGCTCCAGTGCTTCAGAGTTACACAATATTTAGAAATGTCACCTGCCGTTACCAAAACCTGCTGAGCTTAAGCCCACTGGTTTGTTTGGAGATTTTTCCTTTGAAAAATGTCTCTATATTGACAGCCATGGATATATCTTGGCTAGTATAGCGTGCTTTCAAAAAATGTATTTAAGTACCATTTTAAACCTGTAGTCTAGGCAGAATAAGCTACTTTTTGATGTGATGAATATGCATCATAGAAGCTATGGCATATAAACAATACTTATATGCATAATTAATACAGATATTTATGTATGTATAAATATAAACATATGAATTTTCTAAATAAGCATACACATATATATATAGAGAGAGAGGGACATAAAAATACTTACTATTAAAAACAAACAGAAAGCTCTATCAGTTTGGTGCATGACTGTGCAGGTACTTTGTGCTCCAAGTGCTGCTCAAAGGTGTAAGACACTGTCACTGATTTATATGGGAAATAAAGCATGCTGTTCATCTCATCCTGTGTGATTTTTCCCTGCTCTACCCACTCCTCAGTGCTGCCTCTAACCCCTAGTAGCCTAGACACTATTTTACTGTCCCCTAGCCTTCAGATCCTGAGTTTATTACAATAATTTGCCTCCTGGCTCACTGCCATAGTGTCTGTGCAACTCAATAACCCTATTTCACTGATACCTCTGGGAGTTTTTTTTGCAGACAGGGGCACTGAAAATCCCCCATACAGTAAGCTTTCTTTCAATGCTGGAGCATCTGAAATTTCAGTACCTTATCTCAAACCTAGAATCTTCCAGGACTAAAAGCCATTTGGTTTATTTGTTTGGTTTGTGTGTTGGGGGTTTTTTGTGTGTGTTTTTGGTGGGGATTTCAGGGTTTTTGGGGTTTTTTTGGTTTGCTGGTGTGCTTTTCATTTTTAATTCTCCTTATGGCTGCTGTGCTGGATGCTTCAGTGGAAAGGGATAAGAAAACCCCTATTGTCTAATCCAGCCTCTCTGAAGATGTCAGCCTGACTCCAGGCTTGTTAGAGAGCAGTTTAAGCCACAGGATCCTAAAGCTTTACATTTCTGCCTGGGAGCATGAACTTTAAGTATAACCTCTCTTGGTAGTCTTTTACATATAAATGTGCAATCCCTATCTGAAAGTTGCTGAATTACTGATCTTAGTGATTTCTCAAGTAACCAAATTTTCTCTTTCTGTTCATGGGGAAAACCCTTTTACCACTTTTGAATTTACCATCTTTTCACTTCAATGACTGTTTCAGTAGTTTTATCTTAGCAGATGGGGAAGAGATGTTCCCATTTAACTTTTTCTGTGCTGTTCATTCCTTCATAGACTTTTCTCTTGAGCCCTCTTTTTTATCTTCTTTCCAAGTGAAACAAACTCAGTCTTTTCAATTTCAAGCATGTAATGTTACACTATTTACTCTAAGACCAGCATCTATCTGGGAAGCAGCAGCAGATATAAAACATGAAAAAGAATCTGAACTTAAACACACAGTCTGTATCATCTGCCATAAATCCTAAGAAGTCAATTAAAAAGTTCTTTAGCCAGTATCAGTGATGTGTAATGGGAGCATTTACTTGATTGCTAATGGCTGGGTTTACATGATGTCTCAAAGCATCAGTTGTGAGGGTTGGCAGCAGCACAGCATTAGGACTGTGATCATCACTATAAATTAAGTTTATGTTGATATAATTAGCAGTTGCAAGCTAACGTAATATTTATATTGATCCTAGTAAAATCAATGCTGCACCAGTGAAAACATACTCCAAAAGTTCACGTGGCCTGTGACATTGGATTCCAGCTGTTTTGCTTGTTTCAAAAGACAGGAAGATGGAGAAATCCAGAAGTTTGGCTGGTGCTCAGGACCTCTGCGAGGGCAAAGCCTGCTCTTGAGTCCTTCTTCTGGGTGGGGTGAATGTGGAAATCCCCAGGGGAATCCAGACCCGAGTATGATGAAGAACTGTACAAACAGCAGGGTGTGATGTTTATGAGCATTTGCTTTAGTCCTTCTCTGACAAGCATTTACAGAGTGGTGACTATGTTGATTTTGGTGTACTAAAACACAGCAAGTTGTTTTCCCAAAGCCTGCTATGCGAAGATTAGGAATAAGGCAGCTTGCAGCTGGCTGGGAGCACATAGACAATACAAGATGGCCATGCTCCTGTCTCTGGCTTACACTTAGGTTTAGCTTGCTCACGAGATAGCCACTTCTCCAAACAGTGTTGTTTGCTATTTGTTTTGCTGAACCTCTCTGAGAAAGCTGTCTCTTTGTTTAACATGAGTTTAAAACTTTGTGCTTTTGGTTCTCAAAAATGTCTCAGAAGATGCCCTTTCACTTTGGTACCTAACCCAGTGCTGGCAGCAGTTTACCTTCTACTTAATTACACTGCATGAATAACATTTGTCCTGCAGGAATGGCTACAGGCCCCGACTAAGCTGGGACCCTGAGGTGCCAGCCCCTGTACAAGGAGCAAGTTAATAACAGCCCCCGGAGCAAACATCTTTAGTGTTTGAATGCCAGGTACCTGAGGGATGGGGCTTGCCCCGGCAAGTCGCGAGTTACATTTCTGCTACTCTTCCAGGAGCTGAGAGGAGGGTTTCCGTGGAGCTGCCATGCCACTAGAAAACCCAGCTGAGCACCCAGGGTCTCCTGCAAGAACCAGCTGCAGACTCATCCCTGGGCTGGTAACGTGGCCACCCACCTGGGCAGCAGGTCACACCAAGCTGGGCTCAGCCTGGGCTAAACCTTCCCTTTGGAGGAGACGTCGAGTTTTGTAGCTCCTGAACAAAGGAGGGCATATGTAGCAATACCATCATTTTTTTTTCGTTTCTGACTGCTACAAATGAAGTGATGGGTGAAGAAAAAATTACAAAAAACAAACAAACAAACACAAAACAAAAACAAAACCAAACAAAAAAACAACAAACCTCAACCAACCCACAACACATAATTATTTTAAATTAAAACAGCTAACTAGCTAAACAACGACAACAATTGGGCTGAGCATAGTCTTCGATTTGGAACAAAAACAGGAAGCTAAACTCTCTGCTGGCTGAACTCCACCGAAGCCGATGTTTTGCTAGAAAAGAATTTGGCTCCGAGTTTCCCAACAGCAATAATAAAGCAGTAGATTTATTGCCTAAGTAAAACAGCAGACACTGCTCTCTGTATTTCAGTGCCCTTCTTCCAAAGCTTTCCCCCAGGTGAGCCAGCGTGATGATATGCTGCTAGTCCCTATGGAATGTGCTGATGAAGGGTAAGAGAACCAAACCAGTAACATTAACTTCAGCAAAACAAAAAAAAATCTGCAATTAAAATTCCAGGTAAATCCATGGCTGCGACAGTGAAAGGACTTACAGTGTTCCCACCAGTTTTTCCTGTGCGTGGCAGAGAGAAGAGTGATTTGGATGAAGGGGTGCCATCTACCTCTAACCAAAAAAATTAGAAATAATCACCTTTTCCATGATGTACCTGCAGGGGTACAACTCAGGTTGCACTCACAGAATCAGCTCTAACAAGAGCCCGGAGTCCATGTCACCATCTCCCTTGCGCAGACCACATAATGAGTTTTTTTGCCTGTATCTGCTCTTCCACTTGGCCAGGAAATCTGATGTTTGTCTGTACACTGCTCTTTGGAGACTTTGAGCTCTTTGGAGGCTTTGAGGACACCTCCTCAGGTGTCCTGAGGAGCTCACTTCACTGTTTGGAGTGTGAACTGCCAGGACATGGGGCAAGGGGAGGTCTTTGGTGAAAATACAGCACATACAGTCTGTTTTCACCTAGAGAGATACCAAGAACTGAGCAGCTGCCCATGGGTGCAGGAATGCAAACACTAATTCCCACTGCATGGAGGTTACTGAACTTCTTGGAGGCAGCAGAGGTGGTGTGAGTTGTGGGTGCATGGAATCAGCTCAGGCAGGAACCTGGCACTGCCACGGCCCCTGAGGCTCAGACGGAAGCAGGAGCAGCCAATTTGGCCACTGTACCACCCTGTCAGCTGTGCCCCACTCTGGAGCAGGGGTTCTGCTGATCACAGCCTCTGCTTTCTCAGAACAACAAGGCTGCAGATAGTATTGGAAAATTACGATTTCAGCTGTTTCAAGATCCATAGCATTTTATTCCCGCTCTTAAAACATAACCAGGGGAATCAGGGGAGCCATTCTGAGCCTTGTTAATCAGAAAGGGCCTTTTAAAGTGTTGCACTGTCGATATATAACTTTTATGAAATTGCATTATAAATGCCAGTTTTAGACAACTAGCATATTTGAATAATGTTTCTAAATGCAATGTTACTTTCACACGTGCTAATGAAAGGCATATAACTGAGGACGGACCAAGTCATAAACAGATGGGGAGATGTGACCCCCTCCTATGGGGCTGGAGATACCCCTTCAGCAACAATCCCGCCTTGTAGCCAGAAGGCCTGGTCCTACACTGGCTGCCAGCTTCTGTGTCTCCAACAAGAGCCAGGAGAGGTGCAACAGGCTACTTAATGGGTATATAATCTTTCCATGAGCAAAGGCATTTGCCAGAATTTAAAAGGGACTTTTAGGTGTTATGGCCAATGAAAAGTGTTTTTAGCTTGCTCAGGATCCCTTGCTGCAATGGCTGAGGTATTTCAGAACCCAAGCTAGCAGTTAGACTGCTCGGCAGAATCTCATACAGACCCCGCCTGGTTGCAGCCCATATTCAAAGGCTGTCTCCTAACACTGCAAATTAAACCTGTCCCTCTGCCAGTAAACCAGCAGCAGCAGAGGGTGGCAAACGCTCTGCTGCACGAGGCAGCCTGGTGCTCCTGCATCCCTGTGAACAAGCCTTTCGCAGTGCTCTGAGTTGGGAACACTTGGGTTTTGCACAGCGATGCCTGTGGCGTTCCCTGCAATCCCTATGTCTATCCAATGTGTAATTCAGAAGTTGCTGTGCTTTGCCCAGGGAAATACTGCTGAGTGGAAGCAGTAGGTCTCCACAGTTTAGCATATAATTCCTGCACAACAAATACACGATAAAAGCTTTGCACTGATATGAAAAAAAATGAGGCTAATCAGAAAGCACTTCCTGCCTCGGAAGAAGTTGGAAAGAAGTCTGTAAACACAGACCAGTGTGACCCCAGTGTCCCTTACTCTCCCCACAAATCTCAGATGTGAGACAGGATGCACTCCAGGGATGGAAAATGAGGAGAATACATAAGCATGAGCACACACACAATTCATCATATGCAGGAAACTTTACTGGTATATAGTGTTTTCTATGGTTAAAAAGTGTGGAGGTCAACGTAGGTAAATTTAGGTCTGAAATAGATTTTGATTTCAAAATAACATGCAGTGATTTCTAAATAAAATGCACAACCCCATGCAGAGAACAGGTTCATGTCTAAAGAGGGACGAACAGAACGAGCCAAGGCAAAATGCTGGGGGCTTCACGTGGCAGCTGGTTCCTGCTGTCAGGAGGAGGCTCTGTTGCCGTGCAGATTATCTACCCAGAGGATGTTCCTGAGCCTCTCTAAGGATCTGTTTACTCTTGGAAGGTGTCATTGCACATCTCTGGATTAAATTTGATTTTGTGTGGGGATAAAAAGATGTTTCCTTCTAAATCACAAATATCATACTTCTTCCCTCACTTTTTCTTCCCTCAGATGATCTGGCAGCCCCAGCCTTCTCTAGCTAACTGTTGGAGACAGATGTATTTCAGCTCGGAACAAGGCTGGAGATGGGACACTGCTGTATTTTCTGCAAACGGCTTTGCTCCTGGCAGTCATCCCTCTGCCACTGCACACTGTCCTGGGCTCCCCTGGCATGTTTGTCTCCAGGGCTTTGAAGCTGGGGTGATGAGGAAGGGCTGCACAAGGAGGCAGAAATGTACGGCTGGAGGGCTTTGTCATCAGGAGCAGTGGAGTGTGTTATTTCCACCCCTTGCCCCCCCATCTGCCTTTACACAAGACCCCTCTTCCCAGGAGGGTGAAAGGGCATTTTATAAATACAATTACAAAACTGTTGGGATCAATACCACGAGGCAGATGGATAGCTCAGCAGAAACAGATAGATTAGATGGTGAGATAAAATAGATTAGTCAAATTGATCCAGGACTGGTGAGATAAGGTCCCTCCCAAGCAGGCGACAGTGGTGCATGTGACTGTGACTCTGTGACCCCACACCCCTCCATTGCTTTCCCATCTCTTCTCCCTTCATCCGGCTTCACATTACACTGAACCAGAAGAACAAAACCAAACCCAAACACAAACAAACAAACAAACAAGAAGAAAAAGCAGAGATAAACACCACTAGGTGACTCAAAGCCCTCTCCTCCCCATCCTCCCCCCTTCCCAGCCACGAGCAGGATCTTTCAGCTGGGTGCTTTTCTTTTCCTTTCTATGTCAGGATCCCAAAGTTTGCCACTGACAAGAGGAACAATAGATGGAGCTGGGAGCTGTGGCACTGAATTCAACAAAAATGGGGCCTGCTGCCTAACACTCCTTTCCCAAGAATAAGTGTGATAGAACAGTAGTGGCTTGAATTATCTGGGTAAATCCAGGGGAACTGCATGAGACCTTGTCTCACTAGGAGTTTTGGTGTAGTGGTGTGTATTATATACACATATTATAAGCATGCTGGCCTTGGATTTTCATTGCAAGATATCTGCCCACACACATTCCTCTAGCAAGGCAGTTGGGAATGACAAATCTACCCCAAACCACACCTGTCCATCAAAATCCAAGGAAATAATAGCAAATAGTACTTGTGTATCACATAGCAAATTTACCATTGTAGGAGAAATCTTAACTTTGAAAACACTTTTGAGCGCTAGATTTCACAATATACATGGCTTTATATTTAAATTCCTTCTACTCCTTTTATTTTTTTTTCTTGTTCCCTGAGGAAAAAAAGATGAGAAAATGAAAAATCCAGAGACACACTGCTTTTATAAATGCAGTTCCATCAGCAGCACTGGTAATTTCTTTTACCTTCGGCTATTTGGCTCACATGACTGACACACCACATGTTACAAAAAAGCCACTCTTCAGAGGAGAACAAACATGCCAATTTTTTCAGTTCCAAACTGCCTCTGCCCTACTGCTTGTGCCAGAGCCAGGAATAAATGGATGGGCATTCTGTGAGGCTGGGGGGAGATAGCCCCCCAGTCTTGCTTTGTGCCCTGAGGGACTGAGACCTTCCCATGCAGATTTTGCCAAAAGGTCAGGGCCCAATTTATCTAACAGATTTAATGAGGTGCCCTATTTTATGTTCCAGCAGCCCATGGAGTGGCATCCCACTCTCCATCCTCCGCTCTTCTCATGTCTGCAGGCTGTTGCCTCTTCTTTCTTTTGACCTCATGGCAAGCTGGTTTAAGGGGCTCAGATGGGAGAAAAGTAATTGTTCTGCAAGCAGAGAGGCACTTAGTGCTGGTTCAGCCCACTGAGGTGGCTCACTACTGGCTCAGACAGAAACAGATGGGATGGAAGAGACAGCCAGGGACAAAAGAGGTAAGGGAGGAGTAAGACTGCCACTTTGAGCAGTCACAGGTGATTAGTTCAGCTTAGCTCTAGCCTTAAATGACACTCTGAGCCTTAAAGGGCCCAAACCACGTGTCTGACGAGGTATTGATAAACTCGATCCCTAGTCTTGCAGAGGGATTCATTATTCCCTCACAAAACAGCACCAGTTAGAAAAATTGAAGTCTACTTATGACTAACTTCCTTACAAAGAAAAATTGAATTTGTCAAAGTTTTCCTTTGAAAGGAAAGACCGCACAAAAAAAAAGAGTTTAAAATCAAAATATTTCCATCCAGAAATCTTAAAACCACAGAGTTTCATGGCACTCAAGAGACCCTTGTCCAGAACCTTGCCCCAAGGCAGGATCAGCTGTGCTCAGTCTTCCCTAATAAACATTTCTCTGGCCTCCAGTGGTGAAAACCTTGCCCTAGGAAGAGGTTAGCCAAAAGTCTCATGCTTCCATTCTCCCCCATGGCTTAGGCTGTTCAGACCACATCTCCCAAAATATATGCAGTTGCTGTGAGTAGAGACAGGAACTGGTTTGATCAGGAAAACTCAGTGAAGAACATCACACAAAAACTGGTACCCCTTGATATTCAAAGCCCTACAGCAGCACACGCACCCAGAGAAAATCACAATGTGTCAGAGCAGGCACAGTGAAGTACATCTGGAGGACTGGTCTAAATAGTTTTGGATTTTGGCACCCAGCTCTGCTTTTCCAGTCTCAGCTTTAACTGTCTCAGCTGTGTTTAGCAGGTAGGCACATGTAGGAAGCCCTTAGCAATCACCTTATCTCACCCATATGGATTGCCACACTCCTGCTAGTGGAGAAGTTAATGGATCAGTAATTTCAGTTACTGGCTGACGTGGAGAGCCAAAGGTATGGAAAGTGGCTTTTGCCTCTGGGTACAGCAGAAATATGCAATGAGTCTGTGCATGATCAGTGGAGTTGCTTCTTGGCTGCTGTTGACATTGAGAGCAAAAGGAGGCCTAAGGAGAATCTCCATCCTGTCTTGGATGCAGCAGGAAACATAGTGATAAAGGCTGAGGTCCTTCATGTCTTTCTTAGCAGTAACACCGATTGTTTTCCAGGTACCTAGTCCCCTGAGTGGGAAGACAGGGACTGGTGGCAGGATGAAGCCTCCATAATCCCAGGGGAAATGGTCAGTGACCTGTTACACCATTTAGACACACACACACACACACACACAGAAAAGTCAATAGAACGAGATCAGATCCACCCAAAGGGAGGGAGGGAAGTGCTGGTGGAAGTGCTCACCGAGCCACTTCCCATCATTTACCAGCAGTCCTGGCTAATGGGAGAGGTCCCATTGATTGGAGGTTACCAAATGTGACGTCCATCTACGAAAAGTGCTGTAAAGAGGATGTGGGGAGCTACAGGCCTGTCAGCCTGACCTCGGTGTTGGGGAAGGTCATGGAGCTGATCATCCTCGGTGTTGGGGAAGGTGATGGAGCTGATCATCCTGCGTGCCATCATGGGCACAGGCAGGACAACCAGGTGATCAGGCCAGAGAGTGG
>VZTG01008129.1:0-285549 GCA_013397845.1 Melanocharis versteri | reverse complement strand
TTCCCATGCAGATTTTGCCAAAAGGTCAGGGCCCAATTTATCTAACAGATTTAATGAGGTGCCCTATTTTATGTTCCAGCAGCCCATGGAGTGGCATCCCACTCTCCATCCTCCGCTCTTCTCATGTCTGCAGGCTGTTGCCTCTTCTTTCTTTTGACCTCATGGCAAGCTGGTTTAAGGGGCTCAGATGGGAGAAAAGTAATTGTTCTGCAAGCAGAGAGGCACTTAGTGCTGGTTCAGCCCACTGAGGTGGCTCACTACTGGCTCAGACAGAAACAGATGGGATGGAAGAGACAGCCAGGGACAAAAGAGGTAAGGGAGGAGTAAGACTGCCACTTTGAGCAGTCACAGGTGATTAGTTCAGCTTAGCTCTAGCCTTAAATGACACTCTGAGCCTTAAAGGGCCCAAACCACGTGTCTGACGAGGTATTGATAAACTCGATCCCTAGTCTTGCAGAGGGATTCATTATTCCCTCACAAAACAGCACCAGTTAGAAAAATTGAAGTCTACTTATGACTAACTTCCTTACAAAGAAAAATTGAATTTGTCAAAGTTTTCCTTTGAAAGGAAAGACCGCACAAAAAAAAAGAGTTTAAAATCAAAATATTTCCATCCAGAAATCTTAAAACCACAGAGTTTCATGGCACTCAAGAGACCCTTGTCCAGAACCTTGCCCCAAGGCAGGATCAGCTGTGCTCAGTCTTCCCTAATAAACATTTCTCTGGCCTCCAGTGGTGAAAACCTTGCCCTAGGAAGAGGTTAGCCAAAAGTCTCATGCTTCCATTCTCCCCCATGGCTTAGGCTGTTCAGACCACATCTCCCAAAATATATGCAGTTGCTGTGAGTAGAGACAGGAACTGGTTTGATCAGGAAAACTCAGTGAAGAACATCACACAAAAACTGGTACCCCTTGATATTCAAAGCCCTACAGCAGCACACGCACCCAGAGAAAATCACAATGTGTCAGAGCAGGCACAGTGAAGTACATCTGGAGGACTGGTCTAAATAGTTTTGGATTTTGGCACCCAGCTCTGCTTTTCCAGTCTCAGCTTTAACTGTCTCAGCTGTGTTTAGCAGGTAGGCACATGTAGGAAGCCCTTAGCAATCACCTTATCTCACCCATATGGATTGCCACACTCCTGCTAGTGGAGAAGTTAATGGATCAGTAATTTCAGTTACTGGCTGACGTGGAGAGCCAAAGGTATGGAAAGTGGCTTTTGCCTCTGGGTACAGCAGAAATATGCAATGAGTCTGTGCATGATCAGTGGAGTTGCTTCTTGGCTGCTGTTGACATTGAGAGCAAAAGGAGGCCTAAGGAGAATCTCCATCCTGTCTTGGATGCAGCAGGAAACATAGTGATAAAGGCTGAGGTCCTTCATGTCTTTCTTAGCAGTAACACCGATTGTTTTCCAGGTACCTAGTCCCCTGAGTGGGAAGACAGGGACTGGTGGCAGGATGAAGCCTCCATAATCCCAGGGGAAATGGTCAGTGACCTGTTACACCATTTAGACACACACACACACACACACAGAAAAGTCAATAGAACGAGATCAGATCCACCCAAAGGGAGGGAGGGAAGTGCTGGTGGAAGTGCTCACCGAGCCACTTCCCATCATTTACCAGCAGTCCTGGCTAATGGGAGAGGTCCCATTGATTGGAGGTTACCAAATGTGACGTCCATCTACGAAAAGTGCTGTAAAGAGGATGTGGGGAGCTACAGGCCTGTCAGCCTGACCTCGGTGTTGGGGAAGGTCATGGAGCTGATCATCCTCGGTGTTGGGGAAGGTGATGGAGCTGATCATCCTGCGTGCCATCATGGGCACAGGCAGGACAACCAGGTGATCAGGCCAGAGAGTGGTGATGAAGAGAGTTACATCCTGGGGGTGGCTGGTCACAAGTGCTGTTCCACAGAGCTCAGCACTGGAGACAGCCCTGCTTAATACCCTTATCAACAACCTGGATGAGGGGATCGAGTGCATCCTCAGTCAGCTTGCTTGACAACACCAAGCTGGGCAGGAGTGTTGGTCTGCTGGAGGGCAGGAGGGCTCTATGGAGGGATTTGGACAGGCTGGAATGAGGGCTGGGGCCAATTGCATGAGGTTCAACGACGCAAAGTGCCGGATCCTACACTTGGGTCAGAACAACCCCAGGCAATACCACAGGGCTGGGGAAGAGGGGCTGGAAAACTGCCCAGTGGAAAAGGACCTGGTGAGGCTGCTTGACAGTGGCCGAACAAGGACCAGAGTGTGTCCAAGTGGCCAAGAAGGCCAAGGGCATCCTGGCCTGTATCAGCAATAGTTTGACCAGCAGGACCAGGGCAGTGACTGGCCCCCTGTACTTGGCACTGGTGAGGCCACACCTCAAACCTTGTGTCCAGCTCTGGGCCCCTCACCCCAACAAGGACATTGAGGGGCTGGAGCATGTCTAGAGAAGGGACGGAGCTGGGGAAGGGTCTGGAGCACAAGTCCAATGAGGAGTGACTGAGGGAGCTGGGGGTGTTTAACCTGGAGAAAAGGAGGCTCAGGGGGGACCTTTTCGGTCTCTACAACTGCCTGAAAGGAGGGTGTAGCCAGGTGGGGGTCGGTCTCTTCTCTCAGGTAACAAGTGACAGGACCAGAGGAAATGGGTTAGAGTTACATCAGAGAAGGTTTAGATTGGATATCAGGAAAATTTTCTTCACAGAAAGGGTTGTCAAGCATTAAAACAGGCTGACCAAGGAAGTGGTTGAATCACAGTCCTTGAAGNCTGCTGGAGGGCAGGAGGGCTCTATGGAGGGATTTGGACAGGCTGGAATGAGGGCTGGGGCCAATTGCATGAGGTTCAACGACGCAAAGTGCCGGATCCTACACTTGGGTCAGAACAACCCCAGGCAATACCACAGGGCTGGGGAAGAGGGGCTGGAAAACTGCCCAGTGGAAAAGGACCTGGTGAGGCTGCTTGACAGTGGCCGAACAAGGACCAGAGTGTGTCCAAGTGGCCAAGAAGGCCAAGGGCATCCTGGCCTGTATCAGCAATAGTTTGACCAGCAGGACCAGGGCAGTGACTGGCCCCCTGTACTTGGCACTGGTGAGGCCACACCTCAAACCTTGTGTCCAGCTCTGGGCCCCTCACCCCAACAAGGACATTGAGGGGCTGGAGCATGTCTAGAGAAGGGACGGAGCTGGGGAAGGGTCTGGAGCACAAGTCCAATGAGGAGTGACTGAGGGAGCTGGGGGTGTTTAACCTGGAGAAAAGGAGGCTCAGGGGGGACCTTTTCGGTCTCTACAACTGCCTGAAAGGAGGGTGTAGCCAGGTGGGGGTCGGTCTCTTCTCTCAGGTAACAAGTGACAGGACCAGAGGAAATGGGTTAGAGTTACATCAGAGAAGGTTTAGATTGGATATCAGGAAAATTTTCTTCACAGAAAGGGTTGTCAAGCATTAAAACAGGCTGACCAAGGAAGTGGTTGAATCACAGTCCTTGAAGGTATTTAAAACACATGTGGATGTGGCACTCAGGGACATGATTTAGTGGTGGACTTGGTTAGTGGTTGGACTTGATGATCTTAAAGGTCTTTTCTGACCTAACAAATATTATGATTCTATTCTATAATTCTGTGAATGGCAGAGAAAAGTTTTGTTCTCAAGAATATAAATTGCAGAGAACTTGAGCCATTATATTAACAATATTATTCATATCTGGGTATATAATAAATTGAAAACAAATGTGGCTTCCATCTGACTTGCAGCAGTTAATACACAGAAAACGTTACATTAAGGAAAAAAAGAAAGGCTAGTCAGCTGTTCAAAGGTGTGACATCTATGAAAGAAGCCAAGTCAGAGAAGTGTAAGTGATTAAAGTAGCCAAGTTAAACAAGATACAATTAAAGCCACTGCTTCCCCACCATCTCCCCAAAATTTCCAAATAAGGGTTTATGAATCCTAGGAGACCAGGTTAGCTCTAATTGTATCTTGTTTAACTTGGCCAATTAAACAGCAAACTCTTCTCAGAGCTGGCTCTGCCTGCAGATATCACACCTTCTTTGCTTCTGACTGCTTTCTTCAGTTTTTGAAGTATATATACCATATATTTTTATTAGCTCTTGGGAATGTGTTTCTAAAAATGCCCTTTGGTTCCTATCCATTGCAACTATATAAACAGTCTTTTCTTCCATATGCCATTTCCATGGAATAGTGGGAATTGTCACCTTGAGCTGTGGTACCCTCACCTGCAGACTCTTTAAAGAGTGGACATTGACTTTTCAGAAGGATTTGGGAGAAGACCAAAAACACCTCTTGCCTCAAGACCCCATTCACAGCAGGCTGGAACTGAGCTGAATGCGAGGACAGAGAGCTGGCACTGCAGATATTTAGGATGGAGAGAACTGCTGCTTTTCAGAGGAGACAAAGGGTAACACCCGAATGGAAGAAGAGGGGACTGCACTTCCTCTGGGATAAGTGAGCAAGAAAGAGAGAGTAATGGCCTCCTTACTCTACAGATTATCAAAAGATGGAAGGGAAATGATGAATTTGTTACTGCTTTTCAATAATTATTTATACTCAAAATTTGGAATTTTATATGCCTCTACTGAAATTAATAAAGCATACAAAATATTTTTTGAGGCCAATTTGTCTTCTGACTGCAACAGGATTCTTCATTTTATTTCAATATATTTTAAAATGAAGGAAACAGGCATTGCAGTTGTGTGAACATCTCAGGCAAGGATCTGAAGCTTCAGAGGCTCACTTAGTGCTAAATTTTACTAGTAGCTATTTCACTTTTGCATGAGGACTGCACATAACACCATCCTCAAAAGACCCCCCCAGGCTGGGGGAAACTCTCAATTGTCTATTAAATAAAATGATACACAAATACTTAATTATTACAGAGGAACCAAGCAATCATTATTCTTACTTCTGAGGCAGGAAAATGGGCAAAGTGACCAAAACACCTGACAAAAGAGGCATGCCAAAGCCCAAAGCAGCATTACACCACAGTATGTCACAAAAGTGCACAACCCGAGGGACAGCATGCCCACTTCTCAGGTGGGAAAAGATAAATAGACACCCACAGCTCTAATTCCAGCTCTGTTCAAGACTCATCTCAAACCAGCATCCCCAATTCATTTTCCCGTGAGTAAAACAGGGACCGGGCTTCTCCAATTCACTGAGAAGTGGTAGCCAATAATGTTTCCTCATCACCTTGAAAGAGTCGGGTGCCATGCAAATGCATATGGGATGCTAACAACACACCTACAGCACTTTCTGGGTTCCAAAAAGAGCACATACCTTTGTCCAGGGGTGCAGCACCAGCACAATCAGGCTTCTGATGAATTGTAAATGATTAGGAAACACTTTTTTCTTTGCTTTACCTTCAATTTCTTAAAATCAAACCACTACTGATAAACTTGATTAAGAGTACATTTGGAAAATGTTTTGATTGCCGTTTGTTGAAATTCCCTACGCATTAAAATGCTAAAGAGTTAAAAAAAAATCGGCATGACAAGCTGCCTGAGGAAGTATGTTAAGTAATGCAGAGCAGTAACAACACTGATGAACGAGCTTCACCCACTCGTATGCGGGAATCACCAGATGGCACTGTAACAACACACAGTTTTCCAAATTCTTTCTCTAACTGGGCAAGAACTGCTGGGTCAATGAAGAAACAATACCTTCTTGTTGTTATTGTGAATAAGTCATTTTGGGGTAGTGGGGAGATGGGAAGGTATGAGAGATAGATGCTGCCTCACCTAAAAATCCATCTTGATCCATGAATTGTAACTCCATACTGCCTGGGTGTTACCTGAATAGCTCTGGCTTATGGATATAGTTAAATAAAGAAGGTACGCTAACGAGTAAAGTCCCTAGGTCATCTTCATTTTGTCTTTTACAGCATTTTGAAATGTTCTTTTAGCAGGAAATTACTACATATTTATATAGTTGTGTATGTATATACAGACATATACATATGCACATCATTTGAATTAATCAAAATACAGAAACTTCCCTAAGGTTATGAAGCAAGGCAGTGGCAGAGTAAGAAATGGAAGCCAAGAAAACTCTAATAAACAGCTGTAACAGAAGTACTTTATTCACGTGTGAGTCACTAACACATAATTACTCTGATAACAAATAACACATTCTTGGAGAGTCTCAGTTTTGATTTATGTCACAGTTTCAGTAAATACAGAGGAGCTGCCAAATTTGCCTATATAAATTCCAGTGATCTCATTTATTTTAATCAGAAGTTTTGGAAAAATTAGACAAAAGGAGCTTCCCCCCTTCTCCCTTTATTATTTTACCTTATTAATGTGGTGCTCTGGCATGAGGCTCTGTTTTGAACTCTGCTGAAGGAGCGAGCATTTCGGAGGCCTGTTTATGACAAGATATAATTAATACTAGGGAGGAATTAAAGGAGATTTAGACAAAAAATACTGTACACATTTGGAGTTAAATAACAATTTGGCCTCATTAAAACAGGTTTCCACTTGCGACTAATTTTATTCCCGGTTACAAAGGCCATCATTTGTCTGAGCAAAGATGAAAAAGTAGCTGTTAACATAGTGCAAATGAGAGTGAAATTGGAAGGGACATGTATGTTAATGAGCATCCGAGTGCCCTACAGTGCGCAAAAGCGAGCAGAGAAAGAAAAAAAACCAGATTACCCCGATACTGCTGAAAAGCTAATGATGATTTAACATGGCAAGGAATGCCCTGAACCTGCAACCTGCTTTACATGAAGATACGGTTGTTTGCAGGATCAGGTGCTACCTCAAAACACTTTGAGTACAATAGTAATTTCTAGATAGGATATTAATTATTAACTTGCAGTTTTGGAAATAATTTCATTTCCTTGCAAGGGAAGACCTGGCAAGAAGCAGCATTAACTGTGCACTCAGAGCCTGCCTTGGGTACATGAGCTCTGGTGTCCGTATGTGGTGATGCACTTAGCTAAATCCCTGGATGTATATGCAAGTTGTTGGTTCTCTCCCGCAGTGCAAAATGTATCATTGGGCTTGTGAATAAGCAGAGCGAGCCACGTTTCATGCAGATTTATGCAGTATGCACGCTCTTCAAAGCCAGAATGACCACATTTTCTAAAGCTTGAACAGAATTTGGCCTATCAGACTTGCATCAAAACTGAACTGAATGGTTTTGTGTATGGGATTCCAAAAATCAGTATTGAAACTTCTTCATAGTTAAAGATAACTAATTGAAAGCAGAGACACTTGAGTTGTCTCCCATCAACAGCCCAAGCACTTTGATATCAAAGAGAAGAGAAGCTCAGTCCCCCCACAATGATTTAAACAGTAATAGATCCGTCCCTTTTGAGTGGAAACCCCATAAGCAGGAAGGCAATGTTGTGGGCAAAATGTATGCAGGAGAGACACCATGTGCTGGTCCCAGCAACAAATTCCGTTTGTTCTGTGAGTGCCCAGAACAGTGCTAGGTACTCCTGAGTGCTGCCCACGGGCGCCTCAGCTATTTTGTGTGCAGCCTTGTGGGTGCCTTGTACACGTCCACAAACAGGCTGAGCATTTTTGACACCTCTCTGCCCATAGTAAAAACCAAACCATCTCCATGGACTTGGAAAATATAATGGAAAGTCTGTCTCGAATTGCTGGCCAAATGTGTTTGCGACAGCCTGTATTTGCAATGGCTCTCTTGTCTGGGGCACCTTCTGTCCACTGCAAGAGCAAGAGAAGTGGCACTCAGAGCTCATAAAAACAAACTTGGGCAGAATTTCAGCCTAGGCATTTCTACTTCCTCCCAAGCAGTGCTGCAAGCAGAGAAAGAGCTCTTGGACACATATCCAACGTAAAAAAAGCACTATTATCTCTAAAGCAACCGTTTTGCCTTGTTGCTGAAAATCTAAATGGGGGTCAGTAATGTCTCAATACAAAACATTCTATTGTTTTAAACATTGCTATGTTTATTTCACCCTTTCCCATTCATTATGCAAAGAAACACTGTGAGATAAACAAGAAGCATGAATAGTTGCATGGAGCCTGCCAGAATTCCCAAATATTTCATATTTTGGCCCCCGGGATGAATTCAGTCTCCAGACCACCTAACTAGAGAACAAGCTGGATGTTGTGAATGTGTTTGGCCAAGATTACAAAAACTTCTGAGTTAAATTATTTTGCACTGCTCTGCTAACAAAATTTCCTCAGTATCCTCCTATTTTTTAGATCACACCTTGCCAGGGTGGTCTTGTGCTTGCACATCAGCCATCAGCCCATGGAAATACTGATTCAGTGATGATGTTTGCAGTGTTTTCCAGACATGGAGCCTTCAGAAACCCCTCTGGGTACCCCTCGAACTTTGCTATAACTTCGCAAAGGGTTTGGGGATAGAGAGCCAGGGTCAAAAGGGGTTGAACTAACACTACTCACCAACAATTGTGCAATGAAATTGCCTTTCTTTGAGCTTCATAATCTATAACAAGCAATTATTGAACACCTGAGTGTAGCACAGACAGCCGATCCATACAACAGAATCCAGGCAAGTCAGCCATTCACTGGAACATGTATTTTAGACATGTAAAGTATTGGATATTTTTCTAGAGGATCACATCCACAAGACATCAGTCTTACCAGTGTGGCGTTAGAAGTATTGCCCTGCTGAGATAAATGTGAGTTTTTTCCTTTTCCTTTTCCTTTTTTACATCCCTTTCTCCTCTACTTTTATCATCACTGCCTCCTCTGAGCAGGTGTAGTTTGCCAGGCTGCTTCATTCCTTCCCTGGTGTGAAATTAATTCTTGCCTTCAGCACAGTCCACAGACCTGATCTTCCTTCCTTTTTTTCCTGGTTTCTTATTCAGTCTTCTTATCACAGCTACTCTCTAACAGACTTATTTTAGATGTTTATTTTTTTTTTTGTTCATTGGATTTTTTGCACTGGCTGGGAAGAAATATCCCACATATTCTGATTCATAGTGCTGTCTTACATTCTCTCCAGGTTACATGTTTTTATATGCCAAAGAAGTAGACCATTAAAGTTGCTGTATCTGAAAATATGGGCTCTTCTTTCACTCAACTGTCTGCCTGGACATACAGTTCTCTGACTCTGCTAAAGGATTCAAAGAGATGATGTCAATCAAATGTGGATGGCACCTCTTCATGGCAATTGTTTTACTGTGATCAAAACTGTTGCACATAGTGCCCATGTTTCAGTCAACATTCACAAAATACTCTGTTTCTATGACGTGTGTTTGCTCATCCTTCCTGGCTGAAAAATGAGAGGAAAAACTCTGGTTGTGTTCCCATGCTAAGTTGCACAAACACAGTTGTTCCAGTGAACTGAGAGGGAGTTTGCGGCTTCGTCCTGGAGAAAGCGAAGATAGATCCCTCTCTCACACTCACTGCTCGCAGTTCTGATTTTCCAGCAGCTGGCAAAGCAAGGCAAGGTATGGTAGAAAAGCTCAGTAGAGAAATGAACTATTTTAAGACATTCTTTTTTCACTGTGAAAATACTGATAGTCACTGATAGCTACTCCTGCAGCAGACAGCACCCGCTCACAGGTTGCAGCAACACAGCACCACACTAGCAGATCTACAAAGGACTTTAAAGGAGCTGGCACAGTGAGTTTACAGCCTAAACCCCAAACAAAAACCAAACAGAAAAGCAAAACAAAGCCTTAAGGGAAAGAGCCGGTGTGGTCATGGGCCACACTTTCTACCATTCCGTCTCTCCGAGAAACTGAAGCTGCCTTCACCTCTTTCTCAGCCAAGATATCAGAAATCATATTAGGCATTCCCCTAAATACTAATTGTTGCCTTTCACCTTGGTTTTTACAGCTAAACAAGAAAAGATAGATTACAGGTATTCACGCCATTACCATCACCACATATACTAGAAGTAGAAAGCCCAGGAGGCTTTCCCAGGGAAACAAACAGTTTCCACAGGTCTGCACCAAATACTTCTGTGTTAAATCCACCTCTCTGTTTTCAGCCTCCCTCCCCTCCTGTAGTCACATAGCAATGCATGTGCACAGCTGAGGGTTCTGCTCTGTCAAGGAAAAAAACCCCCGAACTCAAACCAGTTTTCACTACAGCTTGGCATTGCAATTTGTCTTTCAATTGTTAGACAGCAGCATGCAAAACATTGCTCTGATTCAGCAGAAACTCTTTGCAGCCAAAGCATGAAGCCCTTGCTTGAGCCTCAGAGGGAAGAAGGAGGGGTTTCAGCTGTGTTGTTTTATGATAGGACAAGTTTCTCTCCTTTCAAACTTTATATGAAGTTGCCAGGAGAGTATGAAAAAGTAAAGAGAATCGCTAATAACATATTCTCTCTCTAAGGTTCTTTCTCAGCATGTTCTTGTCCTGGATGCCCATTTATTTATTTATCTGACTTAAAAAATTAATACTTTTTCTCAAAGAATTTAGCAGCAGGCAAAAACCCTGCTTAGCATTTGCAGAAGTCAGGCAGGTTTACCTTTATTTCCAGATGACAGGAGCAGTCTGGCCAGGGGCCCATGCAAAAGTATCCAATGTTGTTATTGTTACTAAGTTGTCCTAAAGAAAGTTGGAGGTGGTTTATCTTTTACAGCACTCTTTTCTAATGAATTGGCAACACATCTGACTTGGGTCCTTGTATAGGGCCTCCCCTGAGCCCTCTCACCCCTACTTGTTACTGGCTTCCTGCTGATTTACTACAAAACTTTGACATTTGGTCTGCTCCTTAATAAGGGCCTGTGACATTGCCCAGGTATGAAAAAGGAGAATAAAATTATGTGGGTTAAAAATGATATAGCGCTTTGAAGGTGGAGACAGCAGAACAGGGCTTCAAAGTCCAGAGAGAAAAACGATACCCACAGAAGGCTCTTTGTTCGGACGGCTTGGCTGGCATAAATCTCCCAGCTGTGGTCCTTTATACCACCTCTAATTATTTGAAACTCATTTATCATTTGAGCGTAAAATAATTAGAACTGGTGTAGAGAAACAGAGAAGAAGAAGAAGGCAGGCAGGCAGGAAAAAAGGGAACGGAAGGAACAGATACCGTAGGCCATTCAATTGGGTGATTTTGAACAGGAAGAGCTTATTGAATTATCTTGATAAGGGGACTTGAATAATTCCTGAATTTCAGGCAAAAGCAAACCAGGCCCCTTGATTGTTTGTATTAGAGGAGTATCAGAAACCCTTTGACTGCAAAGGAGAATACAAAACTAGAAAAGAAGGTTCAAATTAAACATCAGAGCAGTGATAACTCCCTGAAATGCCCAATCTAAAAAGCAGCACTGTGTAAGAGCGCTGCCTACAATTCAATACAGTGTTACAGCTCTCCGGTGTCAGAGGCCTGAAAAGAAGCGTAGGTGTTCCTGCACACAGTAAATGCCAACCTAATTGAGTTCCTGCACTGCAGCATGGGCAACGCAATGATCAAGCACTTGGTTCAAAATTTCCTGAAGGGCTCAAATCCTGCCCTGACTTTTTTTTTTTAGCAAAC
Source organism: Melanocharis versteri (assembly GCA_013397845.1). Classification (NCBI taxonomy): domain Eukaryota; kingdom Metazoa; phylum Chordata; class Aves; order Passeriformes; family Melanocharitidae; genus Melanocharis; species Melanocharis versteri. Next base: position 274,124 of record VZTG01008129.1, on the reverse strand, counting down.
CCACCAATTCCAAAAGGATTGCATGGGTTAGCAGCAAAACCAGAGTATTTCTTGCTGGGTGGGACTTTATTGGTCTGGCCAGGAGCCAGTACAAAAGTAACCTGGTGTCATTCTTGTTATTCAAATGTTCTGAAGTTCTTATATAGCAATATTCACTTCCCTTACACTTCACTTCTTTTATCATTTCTCTGCCTTCTGCAAAAGTTTAATACAAAGTAAATTCAGGAAAAGTAGGGGAAAGATAAAATCTATGCCTCTCTAAACTGTGACCTCTAACCTCTTCAATCTCTAACTTCTGTAACTAGATAAGTGATAAAAAACAATGGATAAAGGCAATGGTATGTCTCTGTTTTCATTTATGAAAGTTCCCTTACAAACAAAGACGAGGATGAGAGGGAAAAGAGATTAAGGTGAAGGAGAGAAAAAAAACCCCAACCATCATAAAGCTGGCTGAGAAACAGAAAACACACAAATGAATTTCCAGAGTTACGCAATAGGATCTGTGTTATCAGGTAGAGGGGTCAACACGCTGTACCTACAGGTGCCAAAGATATCACACGAAGATTTCCAATGGCCCCCAGGAGGATGGGGAAGGAGGAGCAGACGTGCATCTGTGAGAGGCAGCTGCTCCCTGCTCCCACCAAGCTGAGTCCCGAGGGGAGCTGCGAGCTGAATGCACATCTCGCCCGGCCCCACGGGCAGCATTTTCCCTTGTTGAGCAGCACTGCTCACTGCTCATAGGGCTCCTGCTGCCGCTTTTAAACTGTAATTTGGGAAAGCTAGTGCCTCCTGGAATGCCACCACAATCCCGCTGCGCTGATGACTAGCCTAGAACGGTGAGCGAGTCGTGGAAAGACAAAAAAAAGGCTTCAGGACTGCCTATGAGGAGCTGGAGGGGAAATAAGGACAGGAAGCAAGCCCGTAGAGGAACACAGGCATTTTTGAAGTACACCTGCTGGGGCACAAGCAGCAGCCAGTGAAGAGATGCTCAGGTGCTCAAGACAGCAAGGAACAGAGCAGATAGATACCCTGCAGCAGAGGCCTGGCCTCAGCATCGTTTCCAGGGCTGGCCTGAGATCCCGAGTCCCACAGAAGAACAGCAGCCACGCTGGGATCAGGGGCCAGTCCCTGCTGACCTTCCCCTCCTGTTAGCTGTGCCTCCAGCTTGCCTTGCAACCACTCCTCCTCGCCCTCTTCCCCCATGAAACGACCCCCTGTGCTAAAAATACCCCCCTGCAGCACTTGGTACAATAGATAAGCCTGGCAAAGCTCTTGTGGGAGACGCTGTGGCTTCACATCTGCTTGTTAAAAATATCACATATTATTTAAAAAAAAAAAAGTTTCTTGTGACTAATTTCAACAGCAAACCATATGGTCTTTTTACTTCTCCTGCACCCATAATAATTAAATGGCTAATTTCCCCTCTTAAACTACCTTCGGCCCACAGAAAGAAACAAAGGAAATCACAGCTATTCAGCTACAAAACATCTTGTTAANCCCGCCGGTGCCTGCCCAGCTCCGCAGCGCTCCGCAGGGCTCGGCCGCGCTCTCCTGCCGGCCACCGGCACGGCCAGGCAGGGCCCTGCTCGCAGCCCTGCTCGCGGCCCGGCGGGCCGGCGCCCGGNGATACCCTGCAGCAGAGGCCTGGCCTCAGCATCGTTTCCAGGGCTGGCCTGAGATCCCGAGTCCCACAGAAGAACAGCAGCCACGCTGGGATCAGGGGCCAGTCCCTGCTGACCTTCCCCTCCTGTTAGCTGTGCCTCCAGCTTGCCTTGCAACCACTCCTCCTCGCCCTCTTCCCCCATGAAACGACCCCCTGTGCTAAAAATACCCCCCTGCAGCACTTGGTACAATAGATAAGCCTGGCAAAGCTCTTGTGGGAGACGCTGTGGCTTCACATCTGCTTGTTAAAAATATCACATATTATTTAAAAAAAAAAAAAGTTTCTTGTGACTAATTTCAACAGCAAACCATATGGTCTTTTTACTTCTCCTGCACCCATAATAATTAAATGGCTAATTTCCCCTCTTAAACTACCTTCGGCCCACAGAAAGAAACAAAGGAAATCACAGCTATTCAGCTACAAAACATCTTGTTAAAGCACAGCAAAGAGTTATGCAATTAACCCCACAAAAGCCGGAATTTCACAGTTATATCTAACACTCAGCGTTAACAAGAACAGGCTTTAAATTGAGCCTTTTTTTGTTGTTGTTGCTGTTTGCTGGCACAGCAGTCACAGTTAAGGTCAGGTGTCAGACCAGATTTAAACCATAAATGTCTGTTTCCTTGTTTTTTTTGTGAGCCGGAGTCAGCGCCTTATTGTGATTTAAATCAGCCGCTGGGCGCTTTGGAGGAGGCTTCCATTAAACTGGGGAACAAAGAATACGATTGCTTCCCCGGCACGGCCGCCGGCCTATCTCCCGCTACACCGCGCTGGGGCGGGAGCCCTCCGCGCCCCTGCGTGCGACCCGCGTCCCTCAGAGCTTCGTTCTGGGGCCGTTCCGGGGCAGCTCGGGCCATCCCCGGCCCGCNCGGGATGCTGGGGGTTTCCAGATTCCATTTGCAGAGCAGCTGGGGCGGTGCCAGAGGGGTTATCACGTTGGCTGGGAAGGCGCTTGAAGCGGAGAAGCATTCCTACAGGCTGCAGACTCCCGAGTCCAGCTGCGAAGTGCCGCTCCTGCGTGACGCTGCGAGCATCGTCTCTCGCGGGCTGCGGGGCTCAGCGGCTGCCCCCAAAGGTGGCGACTTTGCTGCAGAGCCGAAAGCACTCGGGTTGTCTTTCAGTCCCCTTCCAGTTCGTCCTGTTCCTGTCGAACAACCCCGAGGTCCGCGGTGCGGTACGCGCCAGTGGAGCTTGTCCCTGTGAGGGACAGTGGGATGCTGCACAGGGCCACATCTCCAGCATCCAGCCCAGCGAGGGGCTCTGCTGGAGGAGCAGCAGGTTCACAGAGGAGGCTGCTGGTGGCACAGGACGATGAGCAGCACCGCAATTGCATTCAATGAGACAGAACAACGCTGCTGAACTTTTCGGGTTAGGTGAGGGAGCCCATTCACCTGCTGTATTGCAGTGCTCAGATCGGCACTTAAGGGAATCAAATGGGTGTTTGGGTGCCTAAATGCCTGCCTGAAAATTAAAACTTAGAACTGGGTGCCTTCATTTATACAATAATTTCAAAATCGTTTCAAAATTAGAGTGAGAGATTGCATGCCTGAGTATAATTTAGAGAGCAGACACATTATGGATGGTTTTATTGTTTGAGAAAATCCTTCCTGACTGAAAATGAGGCAATGACCAGGCTGTAAAGACTGAAGAAAACTGTGATGGTGCTGGGCAATTTTCGTGATAAGATGAGCCACTAGATGACACTTTGCATAGTAACATGATGGACTGAATATTTCCATGCAACATTTTAATTTTCTATCTTGGTAAACCCTATTATGGGCTGGTGCCAGGTAGCCCACGGACCATAAAGCTAAGGCCTTCCTTAAATACCTGCCTTCTGATAAGGTAGGTGGTCTCTAGCTACATCTCGTGCATGAGAGCTGAAGAAAGGAAACTTAAGAGAAGAAAGAAGAAATAAACAGAGCAAGGAAGACCACAGGGCAACAGAGAGAGAGAGGGAGGGAGCTGGAAACAGGCCAGGGCAAGATGTGGTGAAAAGGAGGCATCATGCAAGGAGGAAGGGCTATAAGGTGGGACACCAAGAAATCAGGAAGGGTGAACAAAATAGCAGTGGGATCTGAAGAGATAAAAACTGGTGAAAAAGTAAGGGTGGGAGCTGGGTGGAAAAGTGTAGTGAAGCTCAGGAAGATGGAGCAGAGCAGAAGAGAGAAGAACAGGAGAGGCCCACTTGGGAGGAATTAGAACGTAATTATCCACTCATAAATCCATACAATATAAAATAGCGGTGTTCATTCAGAAGGAATGTTCCACGTGTTTTCCCAAGCAGCAGCCTTCAAAGCCAAGAGAGAAGAAAGAACAGGGGAGAGCAAACACAACTGCATGTTTCAAGTTGGCTTCTTGTATTTCAGAGATTTTATGTATCTGGCATTAAATATAAAAACATAGAATAACATCTTTCTTTGTGCTATGAGGTACAGTTTTCACTGATTAAAGAATTGAATTTAGAAGGAGATGTAGCTCTCTGTCCAAACAGAACATAGTGGATATAGATTTCTTACATTACCCTATTTATCTATCTCTGCTTAAGAAAACAAATACACACATCTACTGGAATTTTCTTGACCATTTATCAGCATTTCTCCCTGTGATATGGATCTAAATGCTGCATTTTTCCTGTGCTTTCTTCCTTTATGCTCCAGCTGGAGAATGACCAAGAATGTAAGATTTATCACGAAATACTGCAATGTGCAAGTCACTTGCACCAGCACATTTTGGGTTGGGTTGGGTTTTTTGGGATTTTTTGTTTTTTGGTGTTTTGTTGTTTGTTTGGTTTTTGTTTTTTAAGTTATTTTTTTGAATGACTTGTTAGTTTTTAGTGAAAGCAATTAGTTCCAGTGAAGTTGAATGTTTTGCATGAAAGTGCATAACAGCCATGCCCAGTGGAACTGCAGGTGTCGGGGGAAGCTTCAATCCATCCTGCCAGCCAGCAGCCTGTCTGCAACCACTGGTATTTAACCAGTGCTGACTGGTTGGAGTTACATCTCCACTGCAGCATCTACACAGCTCCAGTCACTAAAATACCTAGATCTGGCAGATCTTTGATGATTTCACTCCCAGTCTGCTGGAGCGGCCCTGAGTGTAACTTCGAAATATGCGTGTCTGCATAGATGGTATTTGCCTTTCTTTTGTAAAAGCAGATAAATAGGGGAGACAGATACACTGGGGCAAAATAAAAGGATGTTCCCTTGTCCTGGTCTTCAACCCCTTCAGACTCAGCAATCTCTAAACCTTCGGAAGAGAGTCTAATAGATTTTCAGGAGCAAGAGTACATGAGGAAATACAAAAGAAGCAGATCAAATAGTGAGGAACCTTTTCCTTCCTTTGCTTACTACCTTTTGTTGCTACTTCTGCCTGTCGTCAGCAAAGCCTGGTTTAATATTACAACACAAGACAGTGGTCATAGAGGTGCTGTGTAGGTAATGCTTACTGATGACTTCTGGCTAGAAAACAAAGTCAGCTAGTCGGAGCACAAAGAGAATTTTTTTGCCTTTTTCTACTGCTGAGGTGTCCTATGCTTCTGCTGTGGCTCTTGGGAATATTCTGCTTAGAAACCAGTCACATAATGATGCCAGAAACAACTGACTTGAGGAGTATGAAGACTTATAGAATTAGCAAATGTGTAAATACACAGGATGGTGGAAATGTAGCACACTTTACTGTCACTTACAAACTATAACAGAAAATTACTGGGTGCAAATGGGTGTCTAATTATAGCCCACTCCCCCACAGCTAGCATATTGTCAGCGTCATCTTCACAAAATGTTTATACTTTCCCTTAGGGATACCTACTTCTGCTTTGGAAAAAGAAATTGCAGTTACTTGGAATCTAGAACACAGCAAATCATAACAACGGAACAAATTAATCTAATTTAGCAATGAGACTGGTCATTTTGAAAGGTGAAAATCAGTTTACAATTTCCATCTGCTCCCATGGAAGTCAAAATCTATTTTGACTTTCATATCTGGGTCTGACAATCACAATCCATAATACAAACGGTAATAAAATTTCCTATGACAAAAAGGTACCTAGAAATACAAGCAAGCATTTATCAATTCCCTCTCTCACCTCACCAAACATGGATGTTTAAAGTTAGATACTTCTGCCCAAACCTGCAGCATTGAAATGCATTGCCTCTTTAAAATGTGATTTTAGGTTCCCAGTTGAGGGTTCTTGACTTGAAAACTGGGAACGTGTCACTGTCATAACAAATAGGACATTCGGCTTCTTCTCCAAAGGGTTGGTGTCTGATTTCCATGCATAAAGTGAGGCAAGTAGCTTCACAGCCTTTCCCTGTAGCCGTTTAGGGGCCTCTCCAAACTGCTACCTGTTTTAGAGTAGCTGGAAGCTGTACATACAGCCATTCCCAGGAAATAGTGAGGAAAAAGAGCGCTACTTTGCTGCAAAAGCAGGTTCACAGCTTTATCCTAGCAAGTGCTACTAACCCTTTGCTTCTATCAGCACTTAGATTTGCACACAAACCACAAGACCAAGTGGTGAGGTGAAAGACATAACTCAGGCATACCCTACTCAGCTCCAGCTGTACTAAGTGCCAGTAGAAAAATCTTGGAATTCCTAAGCCGAATTTTTCTTACCAAATCAAGCTTAACAATTTTATTTTTATATTGATTGCTTCTTGCATTCTGAGGTCCTTGAATGAAGGGCATTTTATAAATGTAAATTTGATGGACTGATTCTCATGATGTATATTCATGAGAATGTAGCTGGAACTGAGTAGGTTGGTGTTAGTTTACACTCCAATTTTGTCAATAAGAATCAGGAAAAGGAGGGATTAATGGCTCACTCATAATCTAATCATATCAATGCCATCCACTAACCTGGACAATGCAAGAACATGTCTGTTATGTCAGCCCTGCATTAACAATGATTTTCCAAATCTGCAGTTAACATTTAGAACTTGTTGTGTGGGTTCTGGCACTCGTTTCCATCTACCATTTTCTGCAGAAACATTTATGTTTAGCAACACACAAACAATTCAGTGTTCATATCACAGAGGGAATAAACTACGAGCATGAAGAAAAGATGGATAAACTGTAACTGAGCTATGGGTGGACAGCAGGTATTGATGGCCGTAAAGAAATATAAAATGAGAAAGGGAATTGTAATGGAGCAGGGTTCAGGCATGTTTGCTGAGGCAAGGCTCACAGAAAAGTGCATTTATGCCTCTGGCTAAGTGCTATGGTAAGCATGGTAACACCCCCAGCAGCAAAATCCATGCTGAGGGCCTTCCACAGTGCACAGCTACTCTGGTGGTCCACCATCAGGAGGAACACTGACAATACACCGTACCTCGATGTCTTATCACCCAGGCTGTCTACCCTTATCTGGAGCAGAGGCACAGTGATAACAAGGATGGCTGCTGGTGCCCCAAGTGTGCTACTGCCCAATGCTTGTGTGGTGGCCCTGCCTCTGATTGCCCCTCTGATTGCTGCTATCACTGGCAGTAGGACAACAGCAGGAGGTGTCTCAAGCAATATTATCCCACTGCTCAACCTCCAGACCATGTTTTCCTCAGTCAAAGTCTGTGGTTTTGTTGGTTGTTGTTTTTTTTTTGTTGTTGCTTGTTTGTTTTTTTATTTTTTTATTTTTTTATTTTTTTAATTGAATTAGCATTTAACGCAACTTCCCCTGAAGTTCGCAGGTAGAAGAGAGGCCTTTTGGCTCCAGCCAGAGATAATGCTTTGACCACTGTAGAGAGGAAGTGTGCATCGAGCCTGACATCTGCCAGAGCCTGTAGCCCTCCACTTGTCTCTGCCAGGAAATGCAGTCCCGTGTCTGTGCTCCTGTGGTCTAACCGACAGGCTGATTTCTCAAGCTCCTTCGTAACTCCTGATGCTAACATCCTTCTTTCTCAGGGACATTTCTTACAAATCAAAGTGATATTGCAACTCCCAAGGCTGGCGTTGTAAATGTGACAGTGGTTCTTGTTCTGATGTTTTTGGTCCCAGTTTTCACAAAGGCATCAGGGACATGAGTCACAGCAGGCGCTGCTGCTGCTGCTGCTACCTCTGTCACCAGCACATAGACCAGAAAATGGCTGGAGTTAGATGACACCACAGCCTCGAGACTCTGAGAGCCACTGCCAACTGCACAGCTAGATGAGAATTAATGGAATAGTGGGAAATGAATGTCCGTGTGCCTGTAGTATTGTATTATATTACATTAGTGTAAAAATGGCCTGAGTGACCTCATGGAGCACTTGTATGATGAGAACACCCTTGTGAAGCTACAGCTGTTTCGAACTATTAAACGTTCATAAGCCAGACATGATTTTCCTTGCAATGCTCCTGCTAAATGAGTGGCTACGTATTTCATTAGCATTCCCAGATGCCCTCCCTTGGCTCAAGCAGCCTGGGGGTAAAAAGGCAGGAAGGCTCTGGGATGCACTTCTGCGCCTGAGAACTGCAGCGCAAATCACCCTAATTGTTTGTTAGATGAACAATGATCACTAATTAACATTGTTAAAATGTCATCAATGATCGCTAATTAACATTGTTTAAAAATTGTTAACAAAGGAACTTTAACAATATCTTAATTAGGAAGGATTTCTAATTTGTGATATAGAGCATGTTAGACAAACAAGGCACAACTCTCCCTTTGTTTTTCAACTCTGCAGCAGGAGAGATTACATGATATGACACAACACACCCTGCATTTGCCGTTTATCATCCTGCGTCCTCGGCACAATTCTGCTATATAATTACGGCCGGGGCTAATTTTACCTGTGTTATTGTTTGCCCTGTAATTTAGAGAGAATGGGCCGTGTTGATGCTATGTGATTTACTCTGGGGCAGTCAATTGGCTTTTTGCCACGGGACTACTGCTCACATTACTGCAATGAAGTGCACGCATTGCAAAATGAAAAGAACCTTTTCAGTGTTTTAATTTACTTAATAATACAGCGTAAGTGTAGTGGCTTTCTTCAGGTTTTCTTTTTTGAAATGTAATTTATCCACAGCCACTAACCTTTCACTGCTGTATTCTTCTTCAAAGCCACTGTACATTGTTGGAAAAAGTCCCCTCCTATTATCTATTACTTAATTATTAAAAAGCATCTACTCTGTTTTCATAAATTATCTATGTATCAGGGATGTTGGCTTATGAGGAGGAAAGACATAACACACACACACACACATGCAGGCTTGGGGAGGTTATGAAGTTAATTATCCCTGATGGAAAATCAGTAATGAATAAAAACCCCCTGATTTTATTTCACATAGTCCTGGAGTCAGAGAGTGAAAATGTTTTGGGAACTTCCAGAGAAAATTATCTTTAAAAGTAGCACAGATAAAATGGCAAGCTCACCTTGCAGAATAGTCCAAATATCCGACATCATTCCTGAAGGGAGTGTATTTATTGCATAATGCCAAAGTCTGTCTCTGTTGGACTCCTGTTATCGGAGAGGGGGGAACTTTATTTGCCTACTTGTGCCTCTTTTCCTTATATCTGACCTAAACCTCCCCTGACTCAGCTTCATGCCGTTTCCTCGAACCCTGTCACTGGTCACCAGAGAGAAGAGATCTGTACCTGCCCCTCTGCTTCCCCTCACAAGGAAGTTGTAACTGCAGTGAGGTCTCCCCTCAGTCTCCTCTGCTCCACGCAGAACAGACCAAGTGACCTCAGCCGCTCCTCACACGGCTTCCCCTCAAGGCCCTTCACCATCCTCATTCCTCTCATTTGGACACTAATAGTTTAATGACCTTTTCATATTGTGGTGCCCAGAACCACCCCCAGCACTGGAGGTGAGGCCACCCCAGTGCAGAGCAGAGGGGACAATCCCCTCCCTTATCTGGCTGCAATGCTGTGCCTGATGTCCCCCAGGACACAGCTGGCCCTCCTGGCTGTCTCGTCTGACAGCTGGAGCACCTTTCTGAAAAATTACAAACTTGGTTTCAAACTTCCCCCAGCTGCAAGGGAAGTCAAGCTTCTAACATTCCCTTTTGCTTTCCTTACAAGTGTTAAGTGCTATGTCTGGGGTTTCACCAAAGGTTTCTTGTCCCATGGCTTGTTTCCAGAGTTTGGTTTAGCAAGTAGATAAAATAAAAAACCAAAAGTTTAAATTCTGTTCAATGTTATTTTTTGTGTTTTAATTCCTTGCTTGCTTGGGGAATAAAACTATCAAAAGTAATTATTCTCAAGGTCTTGTCTTGCCTTCCTAAAGTGCTATCGAAAATTCAATAACACTTGTTTTCTTAGGAGTGACATTGTTTGGCTCTAGTTACATATGGACACTTTGTCCCTTCTCTCTGTGTTTATCGCTCCCTCATGAAACACATTGCCTTAATGCATAAAGCCATTCTGATATTTGTTCTCAGGTTTTCTAAAAAGGAGCCTGCCTTTTTTTGACCATTGTTAAAGTGGCAGTCTGATGTGCTTTGTCTGGAAGGTTCAATTTTTCAAGTTTAGTTGGCCATGTAAGTACTAAAACCAATATGTATAGTTGATTTCATTTGGCCTCTGAAAATAGTTTTAATATTTTTTGTGTAAAAATTATATAATTTAAAACCCTGATCTTGACTTATCCTGTCTGCCAGCCGTTGATTTTCTTGTTCAGGTGCTACAATTATATTCTGAGATTCTTCTAAAAGCATATTCGAAAATTTTAATTTCACTGTAACTACCAAAAGGGTCTTTCACACACCAGACCACATACTCATCATTTTTATTCCTATCAGGTTCACCACCCCCTTTTATATATCTCAAAATGCTCTACCTGACTTCCAAAGCTCTCCTGACTCCCTGTGTTGGTCTTTTTCACACGCCCCTCATTGTGTTCTGCAGCTGGGACTGTCACCTCTTTGGCCAGAAGCATGATGAAGATACCCATCTTTCCAGCTAGATGGGTTGCCTTTATTGAAACAGCACCTAAGATGCTCTATTTTATTTATTTACATTTTTAATTTTTATTTTTCACTAAATATTCACAGTTTTTGCCAAACAGTAGGTGTGTTGGGCCCTAAGCATTCAGGAGAATGTCCTTCCTTATCCTCTTGCCATAATCCAGTTTCACTGGCCTGTTCGTATCTATCCTACCCTGGCTATAGATGTCAAAGCCAGCAGCAAAAAAGCAGTTTTGAGAAAATATTCACACTTTTTTTCCCCTCTATACCTATGCCTAGGGCTTAATACAGAAATAAAGGGAAACTTTGGGAAAAAAAGAATAAACTACTATGTGAAATACACTATCACAGTATAGTCACTGAAGAGATACTTAGAATATGGTTTGAAATTAGACTTTCCTGCTGCATGTTCAGTTATTATTTTTTATGGTTACCACATCAAATTGAGTTACTTTTTTTCAAAATCCTGTAATATTGTCATTCCAATTCCTGTATGACACAGATAAAATTTAATGCTGATTTTTAATATGATGCTACACTAACTACAGTATGAACAACACACAAAAGTACACAGAGGCACCTGTGAACATCATGCTGATTTTCCAGAATTTTTCTACAGAAACCTGAAGGTTTACAGTGGCTACATTATTAGCTTTCTATAAAATACCTTTGCTTTTTTGTTTATATATGAACCCTATAATACTTTCTATTTTCAGCATTTTACTTTCCCTTCCCTTATTTTAGTGACCAAAAATACCCCTGAACTACATTAGTGTGCTATTTTACATGGCACTGCTAAATCTACAGAATACAGAACACACTGTTCAGGAAATAAATAAAAGGAGTTTTTTTAAAAAAAACAAGTAACTACTGTAGCTTTCAGTTTTCTCCCCTCACATCCAAATAGGGAAGGAGACGGGAAAAGCACATGAGATCTTTGTTTCTCCCACAGTGTCAACATTTCCAGAAATTTAAAGTAATTATAGCTTACCAGGAAGAGGTAAGTGAGAGTGCTGGGTAAGGGTGGGTTGTGCTGGGATTAGGATACAGCACTCGCCACCCAGTACTGGTACACATACACACCTTCTTAAGGGAACTCCATAGTAGCAAAGCCACCATTTGCAAACTGTTATTTCCACAGGAAGTAAGGGAAATATATTTCAACCCCTTTCACCAAACTCCCTAATGCATCCCATGCACATTTATCGCCATAGAAATATAGTGAAATAAAAGATACTATGAACACACTGGTTAATTATAAGCCGCTGAAATGACATAAGAATAAACATAGGGTAGTAATAATGTACCTGAAAGAAATGTGATGTATATACATATTGCAGACAGATGGGAAAGATACCGTTAAAACTACTGGGTGCTGATGAAGGATGGCAATAAAAGTTCATCTGGGTCATCATCAGGCACAGATGGTGTAGGAACAGGGAAGCAAAACAGTTTCAGGTGCAACAGGTTGAATTCCACTTAAAACAGGAAAGGCAACTCCAGTGGGTCCTTGAGTTCTTAAAAAAAATCCATGAAGTTAATCACTTTGTTTGCTTTTTGTGTTCATACATTTCTTGATGAACTGCAATAACGTTGGTAATCTTTATATTCAAGCTTCAGTTCATGTTCAGATCTATTTCTAACACAAAGAGAATTAGCTATAGGTCTTCTATAACAATCTAAAAAGATTTTTAACTTTTCACTGTGGTTCCACATTTGTAATGCCTTGTCTCGTCTCCTTCTGCTCTTCTTCAGTGGTTTCAGCCCCAGGTAACTCTCTTAAATAGCATCTCTTTTCTTTCATCAAATGCAGTTTTCATCCAAGTCTTATTTGTTGAGCTACACCATCACCTTTTTCCTCAGACCCTCCAGATCTGCGAGTGTGCTCCTTCTGTGTGGCTTTCCAAACACCATTAATTGTCCTGCTGGTTATCAAGTCCCATGCAGCAAGAATGTTTTCCAAGACGCATCAGATGTTGAAACTCTTCCAAAAACTCGCTAGATTGGTGTCCTGTTTGCCTTGTCCATCACGCCAAGTAACTGCATCATAGTTTGTCGTAAACAAAACATATTAGAATCAGTAATCACTCCTTGGGCTGGTGCTTGCACAACTGGGGTGGTGGCAAAAACGCAGCTTGAGCGTGTGGATGCAAATCACCTGGGTGAGATGAATGGATAAGTGTGTTCCCGAGGATCACCAAGGCTTGCAATACTGAAGATGTTGGAAACCACCCTTGCTCTTTTATTTGAGAGCTAGTGAACATGATACCCACATAGGTCACGTAGGCCTGCAATACCCTCAGGTTTTGTGGGTGGGAGCTGGCAGCATCACCCTAAAATACATAGGCTGGGCTGTTCTTTGCACCCTTGAATCCTTGCACTCCTCCCCTGAAGGGATAAAGGTTCTTTGTGGTGTGGGTGCCCAAGAGTCCTCCTTCAGCTCTACTGACCACTCACTGTTGTTTGTAGCAATGCTGTGTAAATTTCAAATTGCTTCTGCCAAATACTACCAGAGCATAGCGGGAGAGAGCTCCGATTTTCGTCCTCCATATGCACTGAGCATATTTTTTTAATCAATGTCTTTCATCAGTTATCTTCCTGGAGAAACCTCCTGAATTTTATGCTGGGTTTTAATGAGCCAGTGTTTCAGTTTATTGATCTGCGTTAGGTTCATCCTCTGCTACGCACAACCAAGAGCTGATGCAGGTGCACCATTTGTCTGTGTTCTTTGCATCTCTCCCTTTGTTTCTGAGGATAATAGCTTTTCTGGACTTTCTATCGATACACTCCCTCAGGGTTTCAACACACTTTTTCAATGCCCCTGGGCTTTTGGAGATCATAGAAATGTGGAATGGTTTGAGTTGGAAGGGACCTTAAAGGTCATCTCGTTCCAACCCCCATGCCATGAGCAGGAACACCTTTCACTAGACCAGGCTGCTCAGAGCCCCATCCACCCTGACCTTGAGCACTCCTAAGGATGGGGCATCCACAACCTCTCTGGGCAGCCTGTGCCAGTCTCTCACTGCTCTCATAGTGAAGAATTTCTTCCTGATATCCAATCTAAACTCACCCTCTTTCAGTTTGAAGCCATCCTCCCTTATCCTGTCACTACATGCCCTTGTAAAAAGTCCCTCTCCAGATCTACTGCAGGCGCCCTTAATGTAATGGAAGGCTGCTCTGAAGTCTCCCTGGAGGAGCCTTTTCTTCTCCAGGCTGAACAATCTCAGCTGTCAGCCTGTCTTCATACAAGGGGTGCTCCAGTCCTCTGATCATTCTTGCGGCCCTCCTCTGGAGATGCTCCAGCAGGTCCGTGTCCTTCCTGTGCTGGGAACCCCAGAGCTGGATGTGGCACTCCAGGTGGGGTCTCATGACAGCAGAGAGGGGGAGAATCACCTCTCTCAACCTGCTGACCCCACCTCTTTTGATGCAGCCCCGGTTGTGTGCTGGAAGACTGTAAAGTAGAAAAAATCTCCTAGACTGCCTGAACACATGACTTGAACTCCTGCAGCTCCGTCAAATTCACAGGTAGCCCACAGTCCATCTTACACTGCAGCTGAAGTACATGGTGTGCACTGCCATGCTATTGCAATTATTTGCAATTTCTATCTTTTTCACTATGCTGTGTTTTTTTCCCCCTAAACCATTCCTAAATCCTACTCAGTGTTTCTGAGTTTGGTACCAGGGAAGGGAAGGGAAAAGGGCTTAAAAAATAAATTGTGCAGGTATGAAATCAGCAATGAGGAGGTTGTTTTTTGGAAGGATGTCTGTGAGAGCTGTTCAGACAGGAGTGAGGTGCTGGGTTTGCTGAGCACAGAGCTCCTGCATGCCATTCGGGTGGGTTGCTGAATGTACAGGATGATTCAATGAACAAAGAGCAGAGGGTGCAAGAGGGAGAGATACGCCTCATTTCCTAGGACATCTGGAAAAGGTCAGGTTGAGAGCTGGTGGCAAACTGTCCAGTTGTGCTTCCAGAACAACATTGCTGAGCCAGTGCTGTGTGGCAGAATGAGCTCCCACTGAAATCCTGGAGCTGGGTCACAGCCTTGGGAAATTAAACCCCTAAAGGCAAGCCTGTGTGGTGGTGTCACCTTCCATATTTAATTTACATCCTTTTAAATCAACTAAAATTTGATTTCCAACTGAAAGACCGAAGTGAAGCTTGGAGGACTGCTGCTACTACTGGAAGAGGTACCTGAACTTTTAGAAACTTCCCCACACTCTTCCAAAACAACCATTTTCTGATGATGCAGCAACCTGTCCCCTGGGGATAATTTATAGAAGTTTTTTCAGGAAAAAAACCCTGACCAATGTAGCAGCAGAGAAGAAATATTACTCACAGAAATAATATATGTCTTCTGCATTTTACACGTTGAAAAGGTAAATTCCACTTCTGACATTCATCCCAGAGCCACTTTAAAGGCAACCCACAGACTCAACAGGGAGAGAGTAAACACTAAATCATAATTACCTCATAAAAGGGGAGTCTGTTTCTCTGAATGCCTGAGATCTGGTTTTGCTTCACAAAAAATGTCATAAATCTATTGTGTTCTACTCACATTTATTTAAGGCCAATTAGTGCTTGTATTAAAAAGAATAAGAAAGAAAAACAGAAAAAACACCTTCCAAACTTTGCTGTCATTCGTCTAGATGTGAAACCCTGATTCTCTGCTCTCATTAAGGAGCTGTTCATTAGGGGACAGCATGTTCCACAAGAGCTGAGGTCTTACATTAACAGTGAACTATGGAAAATCTTTCCCATTTGGCAGCCCACATTAACATTTCTTCTGCAAAGGGATTTCTTTTAATGCAGTCTAGTGCTGTATGTGTTACTGTACAGAAGGAAAAAAAAAATATTTTTCAGCACAATCTTGACTTGGCTTTAATATCCCACAGGGTGACATCTGACACTGTACTGAGAGGATAACACCTCACTGGGTAATCTTTCCAACGGAGCCTGAAAATGAGCAGTCTGTGCCATTAATATGGCAAATGTAATTAGCAGAGCAGTATGACTGATCTTTTTTTCTTTTTTTTGAATCAACATTTCCTAAAGCTATTTCTCCAACCAAAGTGACTCTAGCCAATGGTGCCAGGGAAAGTTAAACTTGAGTGTGCCCAAATAGGTTGTTGTTTTGAAGCACAGGTATGGAGATCAAAGGTAATGTAGCTGCCTGTTCTGGACCTGATTTCTTAATAAAGTTAATCATCCAGTTAGTTACCAAGAATTTAAAAAAAAAAAATCCAGGTGAAATTAGTCATGCCACAATAATGTTTTAAGGCAAGCAGACTTTTTTTTTTTTGGCTTTAAGAAATAAAATGAAAGGAGTATGAGTTGTGCTTCTTCAACAGTAGAGGGGGAAGGGTGCCCATGTTGTATGTTCAGATATGCTGGGACTCTGGTTTTGACTACTTTGTATGTAATCACAGAATTATCACCTTTGTTTATTCTGGTCATGTCAGAAAGGCCCTTCTCTTTGCAGGTGAGCCTGAAGTCAGAGAGACCAGTGGCACGGACGTATCCCATCACACTGTTAGAAGTCACCGGAGACGCCTCCAGGAAGAGCTGGGACCTGCCACTGGCATTTGCCTGAACAGAGCTGGCCTTCCTCGGCAGGGCTGCAATGGGAAAGGGAATTGGTGAAGATGGTGATTGCCCTTAAGACATGAAAGACTGGATGTAGCAAGTCACCGAATCACAGAATCATTAAGGTTGGAAAAGACCTCCAAGATCATGGAGTCCAACCTTTGACTGAACACCACCATGCCAACATAACCATAGCAGTAAGTTCCACGTCCTGTCATTTCTCAAACACTTCCAGAGATGGTGACTCCACCAGCTCCCTGGGCAGGCCATGCCAGTGCTTAACCACCCTTCTGGGAGGATAAAGGACTGGCAGCAGCACATCCTGGTATGTTGAAACCACACTGGTTCTGTGCTAATGAGACAGTCCTGTTTCCTTAAAAAACACAGGTGCTGGCAGGGAGGTGAGATGTCCTCCCTTTTAAAAAATATGTGAGACCCTGGCGATTACACTGATATTCCACAAACAGTGTAGTCAATTCAAGACTCAGGCATTTAGAAGTATAAACGCATGAATTTAATGTTGAAACATGACTAGTGAGAGATACTGTACTCACCTGGACGAGTGCAAAAGCCTTGGCTGAGGAGTAGGTTATCACAGCAAAAAGAAAAACCTAGTAAATAGTCCGTACATTACTACATCCACTGGGAAAAGTGATCATAAATACATTCTACACCACAAATACCTAGAGCACAGAGGCTAAATGAGCAACATTGTTAGGACTGTACTGATCATCACACCTGAGCATTGTTCTGCAGGAGTACTAATTAAGAAATCTGTATTGAATAGCCTTTTTAAAAAGCTGAGAAAAAGAAAACAGTGGCTGAAAACAGTGGCATACAAGACGTATTTCAAAATGTAGGATGGATTTGAAACTGGCATAATAATAAGGAAGGTTCAGTGTGCCACTGAGAGGAAACAGATAGCAGTGAGCCAAGCCCTTGGCCCTTTGGAGTCGAGGACTGCAGCCTCCTTAGCAGAGTTGCAGCAAAATCTTGTGAGTTCAAGGTGGGATCAGCAGGAGTGAGGTCTGCAGGTCTGACAGACTATTCCCAGATGCAGAGTCAAGGAAGGGGGGGTGTTTTCACTGAATTCCCACAGGTGGATGGAGTTGGATCTAATTTTCCTTATACTTTTGATTTGGTAGGAAAATCTGTTTAACCACTCTGCCTATAAAATTAGTGTATTTCCTGTCACATACAACTTTTAGACAAGCTTTGATGGACTTCCTCATATGTGAGCAAATTTTTAGTCTTATGAAGACAGACTGCACAGCCTTTAATCTCTGATCTTTTGTTATGCAAGCTGTGGTGTCTGCTGATTTCCAGATGAAGGAAAACTGTCTGTCTGCTTTGATCCTTGATTATGGGAATTCTAGGTCCCAAAAATAAAGTATAACAATTAAGCTGAAATTAACTTCTGTCTCTTTCAAAAATAATTTTTAAAATTTGTGCAAAGTTTAATTACCTCAATTCAGCAATAACACAATAAAGCAAGTTACATTTAAGCTGCACTAAATGCCATATTCTTATTTTTCTTCCTTTATCGCTCCTTAAAAGGGTGCAGCAGAGAGGAAAAACTCTTATCGTTTTTCTCAGGAACAATATAAATCTTTATCTGTTAATGTTTTAATGTTTATCAGTTAATTATAGATCTTTATCTTTATCCACATAATCTTTATCAATTAAGGGTTCCAAACGCAAAAAGTATTAGCACATATTCAAATTACCATACATTAATACGTACCCCCCCCAAGATAAATTTTTAACATTTTCATTCAAAAAAAGAATTAGCAAACACCATCAATATCATATTTGCTCACATGATGTCTTCATAGTGTGATTAAAGTCCTTGATTTGCAACAGCCAAGGGACTACCCGCACCCCTAGAGCTCCCATCCTGGCACTGAAGGCATGTGGTGGGGTAGAGGGGGTGAGGAGAAAGAAGGGTGAAGAGCAAAGGAATTATCCATTTGCGAGGAAAGAAAATAGCCTCATTCGGTAAAACAAAAAAGGCTGTGCAAATATGTATTTAGCACGAGAGGAAAAAAAAATAAATGCTTTGCTGTACTCAGCCTCTGTCAGAGAAGTGACAGAACAGTGGATAATTACTTAATGAGCTTAAGGAAAATGTACCAAACAACTAACAAATAGTACTTTTAAGAAATGCTCCCAATTAATGTTGAACTGCCTGATCATTAAGATGCAGGTGTGAAAAACTAAGGCTGCTTACATCCATATGCTTAATACTTCCTTCGGAAGGCCCTGCGTAGGAAAAAACACCATGGAGTTAGTTTGTAGGCAGATACCTGCCTGCAGCTAGGGCACAGTGTTTGTGTGCTCTACAAAAACACAAAGAGCCCCAGATAAAGATCACAGGATCGTAATTCAGGGTGATGGAGTCTACAAGGCCTCTGGTCTAACCACTCGCTCAAACATGGCCATCAGTGGGATCAGACCAGTTTGCTCAGGGCTTTGTCCAGTCTGGCCCTGAGAACCTCCAAAGATGGAGACTGCACAGCCTTTGTGAGCAAGCTCTTCCACTGCTTGGCTGTCCTTGGGGAAAAGGATGCTCCCTTAGGATGCAAGATCTCCAGGCTACTGGGGTTTTTTAAGTGCCTGGCATAACAGTGTCCTTGTGTACACCCAGGATCTACCACATCCACAGCAAACAAAGGCAAAATGCCAGTGATGATGGCAGAAATCCTCGTCCTCTTTGCAGGGGTAGAAAAAAGCAAGTGAGTCTTGTTTGCCTGGAAGTTTTGAGTGTGAGAACAGGGACTTGGAGTCTCCAGCACAGCTCCAGCACCTCTCTCGCTGTTTGTCTTTTGGCACACTCATCCCACTCACTGCGCACAGCGGCTCCTTGCTCACTCGCTCCCTTCCAGCCGTGGCACCACACTGCATCTGCGTCCCTCACACTGAACCCATTGTTCCTTTACCTGCTTTTGGAGGACAATCCAGAGGGAAATATGCTTCTGCTACGCCAGTGGATACAAGAGATGGCTTAAGCATGAGGAAGTAAGAGCTCAGTAATGCTCACTTGGTGGCTCATGTTGTGGGGAACCAACACTTAATGATAACAATAGCTAATTATTTCACTGCTGATCACAGCATAAGCCTTCTGAAAGCCTTTTCCATTGAAAATGAGTTTCTTAAGAACTAGAGGATGATGCTGCCCCCACTGGTATATGGCTGTTATCTCAGATAGGTTTTCCAGAATTGTGCTTACCTCAAATTATTTCAAGCAATTAAGTTCCACAAGCTGTCTTTTAATGGTAAGTTCTTCCAGAATTAAACTGATTTTTCTATCACATCAGTTCCTAGGGGTCATAATAAGGAGAGATAACTGTTCCCCTAGGCACCACACAACTTCCAAGAGTTATCCTCTCTGGAGAGCTGTGTGATCCACACCTTTGTGTATTTTAACTAACATAAATAGCTGTGCTAGAGACCATGCGAAAAGGGCCAGGTACTGAGCAGGTTCATCTAGCTCAGTTGCAAACCCAGTACTGAACTTTCCTTGATCCAGCAGCGTGACTAACACATAGAGGGTCTTCATTTACCCAGGGAGGACCCATCTGTACTAACACAGGGTAGAAGAATTATAAGCTGCTGGAGTACAATGCACCGATGTAATTAGCTCACTTGTAGCTGGCCCCTTGATTTAACTAATTGCTCTCGGTTATACCCACTGGCCCCAAGCAGCTCCCCCAGAAGGAAGCAGCCACTGGGGCAGATCCCGACCTGCCATGTGCATCCCTGGAGAGCGGGAGCACCGTGCCCTCCCACTCCTCTGGGGGAGCATGGGAGCAATTGTCCCAGCCTCTGGTCCCCACATCCCCTCCCAGCTGAGCTGATCCAGCAGGCATCCTTCCTCATTCCCACGTGAGGCTGACAGATCGGGCACTCTGCCAGCATCTGAGACACAGTTACGGTCACACATGCTGGAAGTTGAGAGAAAATGTGTGGGATTTATTATATTTTTGGGGGGGGAAGAGAGGCAGGAGAGGGACTGGAAGGCTTTTAAGCAGTCAAGGCCTCTGACAAAACAGGATTGAAAGCTATGCACCGTATTTCATATAATTCAAGGCTGGACTGTATGCATGTGTTATTAGTTCTCAAGACCATTGCATATGGCTATTTCTCCATCCTCAGCGAGCTTTTCTGGCTGGAAGGCCAAAGGAATAGTTGGTACTGAGCCAAAGCAGTTTAGGAATTTTTTCTGAAGGAGGGAGGAAGAAATGTGAAGCAGAAAGCAAGGGCTCTTTAAGGGCACAACAGCCTCTGCTAATGTTTCCTAAACTTTCCAGTATCTTCCCCTCAAAACTCTCTCTTTTCATAGTGAAACCTCCCCTTCCCCTCCCTCCAGTTCAGGGACAAATTGACATAGGGACAAAGCGCTATGTGTCCCAGCGGTGCCTGACTCTCACCTTCTGGGGCAGCCATCACCCAGCGACAGGACTGCAGCAGCCAGGGATGCTCTGACAGATTCCTGGGGTCCGCACGGAGCAGCAGAAATACGCTGCCACAGCTTTGACAGATGTCTTACACTCGTCTCTTCAGCTTAGGAGGGAGGTGAGAGAGGAGGAAAAACAAGGAGGAGGAGAGCTGAAAGCTTTACAAAGACTATTCAAACATGGGCTGCTTTTTTTTTTTTTTCAAACAAGGCGAGAAATTAAGTGGGGAAAATACTTTAAATCAAAACGTTTATAAATGTATAGCTTCACTTTAACCACAGCTTTATTTCTCTGTCTGTCTCACACCATGTTTCCATTATTGTCAGGAGAATGAACCGCATGCATGCCAAATCAGGTCATTCACAAATATAGAACGAACGTCTGTCATTACAGATTTACCACTCCAACAATGGCATATCCCTTCTGCCTATAAAAATCCTGGTCCATTAGCAGAGCAAGCTGCATGTCAGCCCTTTAACACTCTGTGCACTTCAACAAACTGGACATACAGCATTCCTTCAGCATGCCAGCCTATGCACTTGCTCCAAAACAATGACAGGACGTGGGGGTGATGTCCATCATCTTGGCAACAAAGCCAAATTTATTCATGCAAAAATTCACAGCACGCTGAATCCTGAGTGAGCTCTGCACAGATTCAGGGTAAGACCCAAACCCACAGTGACCATCACCCTCTCACCTTCTTTGGAAATGATGTAAAGTTGCTGATGCACAGAGAGAACCATGTCTCCAAGTGCGACATCTACATATCTTTTAAATCCCTCCAGGGATGGTGACTCAACCACTTCCCTGGGCAGCCTGTTTCAATGCTTGACAACCCTTTCAGTGAAGAAATTTTTCCTAACATCCAATTCAAACTTCCCTTGATGTAACCTGAGGCCGTTGTCACCTCAGTTCCACTGCAGAGTGAAGGAGAGCCCAGGTCTCCAGACTGCCAGGTCTCTGCTTTAGCTTTGGCTGCCTCAAGTGGTGTGAGTCAGACTAATGGTGAGGTGCTTCCTCAAACCTATTCAGCTTCAAGACGAACCTGTGCTGTCCAAATACTCTCTCACAAGCTGTTTTGCCATCATGGAGGATTTCAAAATGACCCTAAATCAACAACACCTGGGAATTCTTTAAAATAAAGCATTGCCTCAGTGCAAAGCCTGATTTTCCACTGTGGAGCCCTGTCCATTTTATGCTGGAAAAAGTGAACTGTTCATATGGGGAACTTACATAAGGAGAGATGAGGCTGATTTCCAGACTTCTCAGGAACTAATCCTAAGTCTTGCTGAAATGCCCAAAGACATATTTATATTCCAATATCAAGATTAATGCCCAGATGAGTAACCTGGCCTCTCCTCTCTGGTCACACCAGCTTCTCACAGTGATGCCCCAACTGACTTCTCACAGTGTAGAATATCTGATTTCCATTTTGGACCAACAAATGTTCTTTCGACAAGTACCCCAGTTAGATAAAACAAATAAATACTAATAAAAAGAGTAAATACATCGCTTTTCCAGGAAATTGGTAGTGCATTTGAATCTGTGATGTGGAGATAGTGCCGTGCATCATAAAATGCAGCTAGTCTGAAATCCAGATTTTAACTTGAAAATCTCCACGGATTTATTTGCTATCATGGGGAGCAATTAGGCTTTCTCCAGTGGACAAAGCATCGCTGTGAGATTGTCACAAAAGCTAGAATCCACATTTCAAAGAGAACAGTGGATAAAGCACCTGTTTAAGGCACTGCAGTTGAACCTTTGTGGATTTGTAGTTTTATTTTAGAGCTTCAAGGGATTTTTCATTTTTAAAAGGAAAAGAAGAAAGCAAGAAGCCCAGGTAAAGTAGGCATTTACTGACAACAATGAAGTTGACAATGTACAATGCTCCAGCTGAAGCTAAGCCTCTCTACAAATCACTTATAATCTAATAGGCAGATGTGCAGAATACAGAAGGGGAAGGGGGTGGGCAGAGGACTCAAGACTTACTCAAGTTTGTTCCATTTCCTGAGGAAATCACAGGAGAATGTGACTCTTTAGTGAGGGTTAAAAGGGAACGAACAGTAGCATGGCAGCTAAGGAGGGAGGCAAATATTGCACACAGAGACAGCATTACAGAAAAAGGCAAGGGGAAGCCAAATAGCCACGGTGTTGTCCGGGTAGCAACACCATGTATGGCCATGTGTGACAGAGCCTGAAGAAAGCCTTTGGGTTTCTTCCATGCCTTTCCTTCTTGTGTGCCAGGAATTATTAATGTGGTTGCTCTCATGGCTGTCCAGCGGTTCCTCAAGCTCTCCCACCAGCTGATTCACACTGAGAGACAGGTTTCAGGACAGATTGCATTTGGTAGGTCCCCACACACAGACACAGTAACCCCCATGAACACAGACCACAGAGCAAGCCTGGCTCTAGGTTCAGTGCTCAGTACTGGAGAGAAGAGGGGAGGGCAGAAAAGCTGCAGGAATGGGCCCCAGCAGGATGCGCTGATTTAAACACCCTGATGCTTGCCAGAGGAGAAGAGAACCTGAAATATGAATTCTTTGTAGGAATGATATGAGCAAGCCTCCTTAGGTACAAAAAAGGTCGTATAATAAACCCACCACAGCTCAAGAACTCAAAGGCTGCTCTGCATTCCTGAGGGGAAAAATGCAAGGATAAGGGGAGGAGCAAAGGACAGAGACTTCATCTGCATCTTTGCAAGACTTGATTTTGTACTTCCATGCCAATGCCACTCTTACGTGAAAGCCTTTGAAAATCCACTAGTTTTTAGGTTGCTTATCAGTATTTCTGATTACACAACAAAGTATAGCAAACAATACTAATAAGCTGTTTAAGCCAGCTGCAGCACTGCTAGGCTTATGAATATAAACAGACAGACCACTAAACCAACCAGAGGAGATCTTCCACCGAGATAAATGGGTGCTGCCTAGAGCTGATGACAGATGGTTTTAGAGCAGGTCAGGCATGTGGTATCTATGTAGCATCTTGTATCATATGGAAAGCAAATTTTCTTTCACGCGGTTTACTCCAGATGAAGAAAAAAAATCCTTTTGATTTTATTGCCACACCATCTTCTGATCCCCAAAGGTGACAACAAATTAGCATAATTTCCTTCTGATTCACAGTGATAACCCTCCTCAGAAACACAGGAATGGGCGGTGAAAGTCTGAAGTCTTTATTGAGAGCAGACATTTTAGTTTACTTGCAAATGGTTCTGCTTATGAACAACCCTCTCAGTCTAGCATCGTCTCCCACTCTTCATCATGTCCCTTGTAGCCCAAGGCTGTGCAAGTTAACTTTGATACTGGTGACAGATAGAGAGGGGCAATGGTGGAGAACACATCTGCATATTATGCATATTATGCTCACACTGCCTGGCCACTCTGCCCTGACACCGTCTCTGAAACGACACTTTCTAGCTGTGGGTGTCTTTGCAGCACCCTGAGAGAGTGTTCGGTAAAGCACAATTTTGTGTTGGGGAGCCATGAGATATCTGTTTGGTAGGGACTGGAAAAGAGATCCCTAACTCATTTCAGATGCTAATGATGTTCAGCCACTATTAGCCCAGGTCAGCGATGAACTCCTGACCTGGAGGGGAAAGACTCTGCTGCTGGTTTGCAATCCCTCGAGCTGCTCAATCCCATGATAATGTCATTTCTGAAACAGCGCCAATGGAGCATAAAAGCAGCAGGCAGGACAGAAGGCATCAAATGCTAATAGCCACTCCTTAACAGAAGAAAGAATCTAATCCCTGGCTTTGAAAAGCACTCAGCCCCCACATGCTAAAAAGAGGCATGTGGGAGAGCTCTACCCCAAGTGTGCCAGAGAACGTGGGACAGCAGATGCACATGTACCTGCGAATATACTTTTTCTGAATGCATGAGGAAACCTTATGTTCCCAGGCTTCCCAAGGCACAATTAAACCAGACCTTTATTTCAAGGGCACTGCCAAATAAGTTGCTTGTTTGAACTTGACTCGATCAGGAATCGAAAACACAGAAAAGAAAATAGGAGCAAGCAACTGGATGAGGCTCTGCAAGAGAATTCAAGTCTGACAGATTTAGGGAAACCTTGTTTCCATACGGATAAGTACTGCTGCCTCCAGAGCTCCAGCAGCAGCAATCAATGAAAACAATGCTAGCTCCGGCAGATGTCTGCATGGTGAAAATAAACCCTCATATATATGTTTTTACATAGAAGCTAGGAAAATAGAAGTGCAGAACTCTGGTGGCTTCCTTGTTCATTTGCCACAGCTGGCATCCCACGCAGGGGGACACGGGGCTCTGCTCTGATGTACAGCTGCACTGGTGGGAGGAATCAAAAGAGTGAGCTGATTTACCGAGTTATGAAACAGTGACACGCTCTGCATGGAAATGAAAGGAAATATATCTGTGCAGGCAGTGAGAGCAAGGCTATGGGGGTCAGGTGGGAAAGCCAGCATCATTAGATGGATGGTCATACAGTTACCAAGTAAAAAGGGTTTACATAGGGGGTGAGAACTCATGTCCTGCTGTTGTATAAATATCAAGCTGTCTGTAACCCTATTGCACTTAAACACCTGGTAGTGATTGGAGTAATGAAACACACTACTGCCCCCATAAATCCCTCTCTGTGAGTGCGTACACGCACATATGTACCTCTGCTAATTATAGATCTGCAGCAAATAATGGTGATGAGGCTAAATTTGAGTGTGGAACCAATTCTGAAGACATCAGTGGTCTAATACTGAGAATAAAGCTGGAAAGGACCATGGTGCTCCCCTCTGTCATCCACGCCTGGGGGGATAAATTGCAGCCAAATATGGGCATGGCCTATGCTCTTCCTCCATTTGCCCTTTCCTGAATCAAGCATCTGCAAGCTTCAAAGAGGAAGGAAATTTCGTTTCTACTGGTTGGTCTGCTGAGTAAGAGGGAAAATTTGCAACTGAAGCAGAAGATAAAGTGAAGAAAAAAGGGTGGAACAACTTGATTTCCAAGCAATGTAGGAAATCAAATTTTAGGAAAATGCATCATCTTTGCAGAGAAAAGCACTTCCTTCTTTATCTAGATCTTTAATCATGCCCCTTTCCCCCACCCTTGGCATCTAGCCGTGTCTTATCCTGCATGAAAGGAAGTTCTGCTTCTTCCTAGAACACTTCCTCCTCTTGATTAATTCAACAGTGCATCCACGACTTTCCCTGGAGTTTTTCCACAGGAAAACTAGGCTCAGAGATATCTAGTGCATCTCTGGCTCTATATAAATCGGAAGCTAGACATCCACAGCTAATTTAGAAAAGCAGGCAAATCCAACAGTAAACAAGGCACAAGGAATGATGCACGTAACTCTGAACGGGCATTAAGAAGGCACCCAGGCATGCATTTGTTTCACATAATGCTTTCAATCTGTTACAAAACGCAAACCAAACGAAACCAAATGAACCAAAAGAATTTATATCCATAGCTCTCTCCAGTGATGGAAATGTCAAAACCTGTGACCCATCCCTTCCCTGCAGAATACTGGGAAAAGCTGAGTGGAACATACTGAACACAGTGTCTTCCTCTAAGAAAAGAGCTGGTGTCTAATGACAAGGTCGATGCTCAGAGCTGGCATTGCAGCAGCCAAGCTGGGATCTGCCAACTTCTGCTGCGTAAGTGTTTGACAGGAGATTTCACACACCCTGGCAGGGAGGGTAACAGAGGTCCAACAGACAACAGAGTTAGTTTGGGCTCTTGGAGAGCCAGGATGAACTCCTTGAGACGTGGGGCAACCATCTCAAGTCCCCCAGGGCCCTTTCTGCCCTGAGAAAACTGGGAACAGTTGCAATTCTCTTCCTCAAAAGCAAGTTGCGCTGATGACACAGTATAAATTGGGATACAATTATGGTTATGAGGGCCATCGGATAGGCAGGCATAAGAGAAAGTCAGGCACCCAATACATCTCTCTAGCTTATATAAATGGATCCCTAAGGGCAATGAGCATGAATAACTTATGAACTGCCAATGCATCTGCTCCATAAAGAGAAAATACCATGAGTCTGCCTCACTGTAACCTCCAGAGTCAATATTCATGCACACACCACTGGTCCAGTTAGTAATGGGGAAAATCGCTTGAAGGTGCACATATGACAGTGGAAAAACTTGAATAAAGGGGATAGGAAAATAGAAATCCTCACCTGTATTTCAAATGGGAGAAGAGTCTTATATTCCCTGTTTTAAATTGTCTAAAATGGTGCTGCAAGATGCAGCATCAGGACTGTTTTTCCTGAAAGTAAATCCAGGTAAACCTGTGACAGCAACATATGCATATAAATGCAGATGCAGACACAGAACTGACAGGAAAGGAAGAAAATAATCCACATTTCTGAAGTGTCCCACTTGCTCTCCTCCACAATTGTATTTTTGTATGGTGGTTTTGCATCCATCTAATTCAAACATGTGCAAATGGGGTAGGCCCTGAGATAACCCAAGTGAAACAAAAACATATGAATGCACATGCAAATGCTATGGTAAGTAGCATATGTTTTAGATACTGCTGAGATCGTATGTTGTTACGAAGTAACAGAAACCTCTGCTTTTCATTGCAGGCTGTACTCGCTACTCATAGGTAATCTATATAAAAATACGGCATGGTTTTGATCCATATGAAACACATGTCATTTGCACATGGCAAATATTCAGAGAGGGGAAAGGTTAAAGACACACATGGAATCACAGAGACAAAATAGTTTTCCCTTTGCAGCAGCCTCACTTGCTTTTGCCTTGTCTGGTGGAGCGCATCAGGTTCTGCCACCTGTGTAAGGTTACAGTTGCTTTTATAAAAAGTGTATTTATTTATTTATTTATTTATTTATTTATTTATTTATTTATTTAAATAAATAAATGCATTTATTTAATAATGACTGGCTACACTCCCTGAAGTCTGTGAATAGAAAAGTTCAGGGCAAGTCACAAAGCAGGGAGTTGTAACCCAGTGCCAACTACGGGAGGGAGAAAATACAGATTCAGGGAAGCAGCATCACTTCCACGCGGAAGGCTGAATGCTGCTGGTGTGCATATAGTTCATTTCTGTCACTGGAACTTGCTCGAGCCTAGCAAAGATGGCTTGATTGCTAAACTTCTACTGAAAGAAAATTTTTTTCTTCTCTGGGTGCTAGAGAATGTCAGAAGAATAATCTGAGTTTGTTTACAAACAGAATTTAGATTTCAGCTCCAAACAGCTCCTCCTTTGTTAGGTATCTGGCTCTAGCTCCAAATCTCTCCCAGCAGCCTGTGGGTGCTGTAGTGCTATGATGAAATAGAACTGTTCAAAGTTTGTATGGAGCCCTATTCCACTGGAACTTGCAGACCTGTAAAATCAAAATGCTTTACAGAATCAAGACATATTTTAAAATTACAGTAAAGAAGAAACACAAGAAGATTTGTGACAATCTCCAAGAAAGCTGCTTAGACATCTTGAAGGAAACTGTTGCCTTCAGAAATCCTGAATTTTCTTCCTAAATATTTTCTTGCTCTGCAGGACAACATCAAGTCTCAAAATCCTTTGTGAAACAGCATATGTATCTTCTATCCACTTCTAGGAGAAGAATAAATAAAATACTGCAAAGAATATATTTGTGCCTGCTTATATAATATACAAAACTCTTGGAACTCAGGAAAAGATAAATTAATGTGACACTATTGGAAAAGAATGAAAGATCTTTCACTGCTTTGAAGTTAGTAAGAGGCTATATGTGTATTTTTTTTCTAGTTAAGGTTATGTTACATAAAAGTATATTAAAACACTACATCAAATGCTCATTTTTTAATTTAGGAGAGATGGGTGTAGGCCTTCAGAAGCAATATTTGGAACAACAGTTTTCCCGAATATCATACTCCAATGATTCCGGTTGCATTTTGCTATCTCCTACCAGGCTAGCTTACAAAAAGATACATGGTGTATATGACAGTATTTTAGTCTGCTTTCAAAAATCACATAGAACTTTGAGCCTAAGCTGTAGTGTTTGCTTACTCTACCCTGATCACCTCCTCAGAAGTAATGTTTTACCCAATGAACAGTCAGAAACAGACCCTCAGCTAGTGCTAAACAGTACTCTTTTCATGATCTTCAGTCATTTTCATTTTTTGGCATCCCAAAATGGCCTAGTGGAGGAAGTCCCATGGATTGGCAATTCAAAGCCTATTGACATTAGGGTTTGCTTTACTTAGTTACCTTTTGCAGATTTTTTTGGAGCAGTCCACAGAGACCTAGGGATTGACAGACCACAGGCTGAAAGCCGCATTTCAGTAGAGCTGCACCAATTTACAGCAGATTAAAACCCCAGGTTTTAAAGCTGGCCAATGGCAATCAAATTAAATAGCTGAACAGGAAGCGCTGCAGGAGGATTGCATAGCTGGCGCACAGTGGGCTTTGCAACTCAGCTCGGGTTTATGTTGGAAGGGTGGAACACT
This sequence comes from Melanocharis versteri, assembly GCA_013397845.1. Taxonomy (NCBI): domain Eukaryota; kingdom Metazoa; phylum Chordata; class Aves; order Passeriformes; family Melanocharitidae; genus Melanocharis; species Melanocharis versteri. The sequence continues at coordinate 245,114 of VZTG01008129.1, read as the reverse complement.
GTTCCATCCCTCTTCTTGCCTGGGGCAATAAAAACGTTCCTGCAAAACCAGAAGCTCCAATTTAAAATAAGTTTGAGGTACAGTCATTCCTGGCCCTGACCAATGCCTATGAGCTCCAACAGAGTTGGAATGAGTGGCCCAACACAGGTAATGGTCTTTAAGTTTATTGCCCTTCGTGCTCTGAAGACATCCTTTGAAGGCATCAGCCAAGCATGCCACAGTGCTGAGGCTGCATGATGGCAATTAAAAAGATACTGATGTCCAGAAGCTGCAGAAAAAGCAGCTGTTTGTGGTGTTTACTGATGAGTTGGTGGTCAGGACCGTAAGTATGAGATCCACACTTTTCTCTCCCCTCTATTTTTCCATGCTCAGCCCTCACTGGCTGAGGTCTAGTGTACCACATCACTCTCAACTTTTTATTGTTACCAGTTTCAGTGGTTCTCCTCAATTCCTGCCTAAATCTCATGGCCAGCTCTAGTTTCACAGCGTCAGTCTCTGTTTCCACTCTGCTTTTTGTGGTGGCAGTGGGGACAGTGAGGCTGATGGTGGGACTGGCTTCCTAACTCTTTGTTCTAACCCTCATCCTTACTCCCTTTTGCCTGGCTCTGGACTGCAGCCTGGCATTTGGCCTGCCCTGGTTTGTGGCAGAAAAACTCACCTCTGCTCACACTCAACTGCTCTTCCAGAATACATGACCACTCTTCAAGGAGGACCCGAACTCTCTGAGGGGAATCATGATTCAGGAAGAAGCTGGAGTAGAAAACAATGACCAGAGAAAAGGAACGCAAACGGGAAACGTGAAGCATCTTTTGCACAAGGAGATCTGGCTTCCAGAAAGGTATGGGAAAAGCTATTGCTAGAGGGAACAGAGCAGTAGCTGCCTCAGTAGCACTGATGATCTCTCTTATCCAGAAGTGAGAGGTTTGATGTGACAGAAAAAGAGACACCCAGCTAAGTAGGAAGCAGACAGGCAGGAGGGGTGATCTGACAAGGGAGAGAGGGGGTCTGTGCATGGGAAGCAGAGGTACTAATTAATGGGAAATGATGGCCAGGGAGGAATGGCACCGTGTTTGTGCCAGAGCAAATGGTACATGAAGGGGGAAAAGCAGGAGGCAGCATTGCTGAAGCAATGGAGGCCAAGCCGCCCTGACGCAGCCATGCTTGTGGGCGAGATCTGCCCCAACAGGCTCCCAAAAAAGCTCCTGGCCTTTCCAGAGCTGTGCAGCATGGAAGGATCTCCTACTAATAGCACAAATTCAGGAGACAAATACCTCACCATTATTCTAGCATTTTTCACACCCAAGAGGATCTTTAGCAGTGGACCAGCAGTGGCACGGACTCTCACTTTTTGATTAATCTTTCATACCATCTGCTCTCCCTCCACCTATCCATCATGTTGCTGCCTGACTGATGATTACTTCAGAGTGCAAATCACCTAACATCATTCTGGCTGATAAATTATATATGAAGGACGGGGCATGGTGAGTAAGACTGAACCCAGTGACATCAGTTTATGTCTGGGGATAAGCATGGGTGTTCAGATACCCCAATGCCCGGCACACTTGAAAACAGGCAGATCAGATTAGATGAAGAGGCTCCAGTGGAGTTAGTCCAGGTTTACACAGGTGTAAGTGAGATCAGAATTGGCCTTCATTCTGTGGAAAAATATCACCTGCGTACGAAAGGAAATTTCATGCACACGGAAAAAACCCCTATCCTTAATTAATCACATGGAAAACTACTAAAAATATGGACTAACCAGCAACAATGGTTGCTTCTCTCTACACTAGTATCATCTTTGATGTATACACCTGCTTGGCAACTACTGGTGTTGGTTAATCACCTTTCAGTCTGGGGAAAACAAGGCAACTTCATTTGTTTTGCTTTTTCCCGGTAACTGCATAAATGAAAAAAACATGTGAAAGAACAGCTTGAGCTGAACTGCAGGCTGGAGAAAACAAGGCATTCTTCCATTGGAAGGGGAGTAAGAAACAAGGACTGAACAAGGTTGTTACCATTTCTGATGCCTCTGCACCAAGCCCAAAACACAGGGAACCTTGACAAAGCCTCCCAAGATGTTTATCTCCATGTTTTGTGACTTTTCCACATTTCAAGGCTAACCATTCTCTTGTTTTAGGTACTTTCCAACATTTTTTTTTCTCCTTCAGAAATAATGTACAGGGTGTACAACAAATTGCAGAGGCTGAAAGTGAACATTACAACATCCCTCAGAGACATGAAGTGAAGCACGCTCCCCACTGTCACCACTTGCAGCTCACCCCTTGGGTAGGTGGAAGGGCTCACAGAGGGCAGACAACCTATAGGGAACAGCAACAGCATTTTTGCCAACAGTGCAAGGCCCCAGCAAGCTTCCACCCCACCGGGTGCAGGTGGCTGGGCGGATCTGTGGTGACTCCATTGTCTTCAGGCGGTCTCTAATAGAGTGAATAACACACCTTTGCTGCCTAATCTTCAAACTACAGCCATGCTGCTGATCAAGGACCTCCTGACCCACAAGAAGACACATATTGTCCACCATATCATTGCATGTTTTCTCGCCAACGTTGGCTAGGGCAGCAACCAAATCTGCTGGCTGGTCTGTAAAGTCACATGCCATAAAATTTCTAATCACATCTGTCATCCCTCTCAGGGCACTGTCCCAGTGTGAGAGTCTGACTCGCCTGGAGCAGATGCAAGGGAACTGCACCTCCTGAGGGAGGCTGCAAACTGTTCAGGCAACAGACCTTTAGGAGAGGCCATCTAACACTGGGGAAATAAACTTCAGCGGGGACCGAGGACCAGCATTAGACTTACCCCTTTGACTTCTCGAAAGTGACTCATTCCAAATTATTATTACCTAAAGGAGGCAAAAAACATAGAGATAAAATTTTCCTAATCCCCCTTTCCTCTCTAGCCCAAGAACAAAGCCCACCTCCATGCATCCAGGTCTCCCACTAGGCAAAGGATGAAAGGAAGAGCACATCGTGGCTGTGGCCACAATATTTAATTCATCAGTGGAAGAAGTTCAGATGAACCATGGCTCTGAGAAATACCAAGAAATTCATTCTGGAAGAAAGCAGTATTCACACAATTTTTGTGCTAAGTACAAGCCACTTTTGTGGGGGAGTGGTGGGAAAGGAAGCTTGAAATTAGGCAAATTATTCAAAATACTATATCCTTCAGAACTCGAGGGAGATACAGAATGACGGGAAGAAAGACCCGCCGGGGCAATAGGGCTTATTTCTGCTTCTCCTGAAAACAAAGAAACATCCCTGGATGTCTGCACTCTGGCTTTACACTTTCCTGAGTAGGAAAAGTGTGCGTTCGGGGATGCTCTGACAACAGTGGGAGTCCATTTTACACTACTCCAAGAGAACAAGGGAGGCTTTCTATGTCTAATCACATGGGAGGGATCTGTTCCTACATCCTGAATTGCTTCAAGTAGTAGTTGTTTCTAATGGTATATACACTGAGTACCACTTGTTATATATGAAAAACCATGTGTTGTCTTTTTGCATTTATGTGTATATGTCCATCTGTGTTCCAGTTGCAGTCTGTAAAGTTTTAAACCCCACTGTTCAATGTTAGACCCTCAGTTTAAGTTAAACCTCCAAGTTACCCCTTTTAAAAATCCCAAAATTGTTAAAAGCCAAATGTTTTATACATGTTCAAGTGTTGTTACCCTGTTCTTCAAGTTTCTGATGTTAAGAACTAAGTTTTTATGAACTAAATCTATGTTTTTAAACCCTTTAAGTTAAAATCAATTCCCCAGTTTGTCCCTCTTCGTAACTGCCACCTTCTAAGTTCAGACCCCCAACTGCCACCCTGTAACTTGGCACCATGGCAACCATGAATACTAATGAGAGCAGTTTCCCGCCGAAAAGCTAGGAGAAACACCCCCCTTGGCAACACACAGCCCATTGGAGAATTCATATTAAGTCATCTCAAACTCAAACCAATCATACAACACCTAAGGGGCTGGCCAAGGGGCGGTCATGGGCGGAGACAGGACCATATAAAAACCTCTGTCACCCACTCCCACGTGCCAGTCACTCCAGACTGCTTCTCCTAACACTGAGACTAGATCTCTGGCAGTGACGCCCGGTGCTGGGTGCACAGGCCTCAGCCTTTTTCAAAGGCCACTTTACCAACTTTTTCTTTTTGATTCCAACTTAACTGGAGTCTCCCCAGCACTGAGATCCTTGCCTTGGGAGCTAAGCCAGGGTGGCAGGAAAGGGTGTCTAATCTCTGTGCCCGGGTTTTTGTTCTTGATTTTTTTTCGGATCCCAACTTTTTATTTTTTGATAAAATAAACTCATTTTATTTTTGAACGAGAGTTGTCTCATTTTTAACACAATTAATGTCTCTTATTGCAACACTTAGTGAATCCCACCTCAAAGCTCAACTTGTGCCATTTACAAGAGAATTGTGAATAAGAAATAAAAACAAGTACATGTTTTCTTCCAATTCTCCTGCCTTAAGTAAAATTGTGAAACTAAAAATATGTGAAAAATATTGCTGTCTGAACATCAGGCTCAAATTTTCTTGAATAATTGAAACCAGCATATCTGAAAATATTCAAAGTAAGTGAAACACATTTCAAATTTTGCAGTAGATGAAATTCTCAATCTATTTTTGTTTCAAATACCATTCAGATGGTTTTATTTTTCCTACTGAAGAAAAAAATACAGACTTCATTATTTAAGCTTCTGGTATCCAAAACTACCATAAAGAGTCATCTGCTTAGGACTTGCATTGCCAGTGGTTTGGGACCTTAGCCAAAATCACAGATTACCAAAACAAATCTAGCCCTGCATGGGACAGAATGGAATGGTTCACTTTGAGAAAACATGCTGGTCTCTCATTGCACTAAATGTCAAAAAAACCATCCCTGATTCATAAACACCCCACAATTACAGAGTCTCCCAGACAGACCTTTGGTTTGGTTTCAGAAACTTCAAGGCGGGGTGCCTGGACATTCTGTTTGGAGGCCGGGGGTGTTAGCAGTTATCGTCACATCAAATATTTGCATCAGACATGGATTGCTAGCCCTATTAGCTTCAGCATTCTTTCCTCTACTTGTTTGTAGCTATGCATAGGGTAGAGTTTCTCAAAGCCTACGGTTTAATAGGAAAAAGGCCCATGTCGTATCAAGTTATGGGGCCGCCAGAAAGAGAGAATAACTATGGGATTTTTCAGCTTGCTCTTATTTACTGAGAATAACCCATGGCATCCTAGTTTCTTCCTCAAGAAGTGAATGTAAAGACATCCATCTTTTTCCAGCCCTCTGAAAGGACAAAGCTTGCCTGTGGGATACTCTCCTTTTGAGAATAGTGCTGCTGTTAGGGTGACTGCTGAAGGAGAGAGTTGGAGATGTGTTTTACATTAAGCACTTGATCTGGCATGGGTAGAGATTGTTTCATTTTGCCTGACTGCTTCCTGTGACCAAGGCCAGGCTCATGTAGATGCTGGTCTTCTCCTCCTTATTCTTCCAGCAAAGTGAAGCTGTCACAGGAGGCCATTGCTAGGGAAGCGGCAGGAACTCTCAGGTGGTTGGGATCGGGCAGAACAAGACAGACAAGTGCTGTCTGCTTCCCCCTCACATGGGAGCCAGTCTCAGGAGTACCAGGCACTGAATTAGCAGAGACCTCATCTTTCAGTTCATGTTGTCTAATGCAAGACCAGTGGGGCATAAAGTTTCTATTATCTACGTTTTAATAATGGATGAACCTTCCCTCCTCCTGCTCCAAAAAGCCCTACATATAACCCCACACTAGGCAGATGACAGAGCTGATCCTTTGTCTGCTCGCTCCTTCCAGCTGGGTATCCAGTGCCACCTGAGATGGGTGGGCTCAGGGCACATTTTGATACTTGCATTTGATTTCAGACACTGGAGGCTTCCCGTTCTGAGCTCAGTTCTATTTAAGGATGCTCATTTTGCATTTGCGTTAGCCCTGGGTATGACCAGGGGATAAAAAGTGTGCTACAAAAGCACTGCATTTTCAACTTCACTACCTAAAATATCACTTACCTGTTGACCAACTATCAGGGATGCCAAGGAGTATTATTATTCTGACATGGACAAAAGTCCATTCAGACAACAGGTCTCAGGTTTGGACCCCCAAATATGGCCTCAAATCAAATGACTTCCAGGTTGCAGAAGGATGAACATTGAAGCCGCTACTCTAAGGGGCTGGTCACTTTCTGGGCTTTCTGGCTACTTTTATGAAGACCAGAGCACCCTCTCCTATGATACAGTTATTTGTAGGTGCAGGTTATTAGCATAGTGTTAAGAAAATGCTAGAAATAGTTGAGCAATTAATCATTATTTCATAAAAGTGTTAGAGTACCAAAGAATATTATGTGCAAATTTTTAACTGAACAAACGCAAAACAGGCACAGAAGCATAGAGAGTTGGAATAGAAGGGTTAAAGTTGGCCTGTGGAGAATGAGTGGGAATGGTGAGGTGGGAAAGCACCAGAAGGAGCGACAGAAGGTTTTGCTGCTACCCAGCTCTGCAGGTCATCAAAATCACAGCACAGCCATGTGCAACTTCTGAAGAGACCCAGGTAGAGAAAACAATGGACTGCTGAAGAAGAGGGACAGCATTTAAGAGATTGTGATGAAGAAGATGAAGAACAAGGTTGGAGCTTTAAAAGCACCCAGACACAGAGATGAAAAATTGAGAAAACCATAATGACTCTCAGAGGTAGGAAAGGATACAGAGACAAAAGTTCCTATTCACTGTAAACTCCTGAAGAGTTCAAAAGGCTTGTGAATATGCAAGTAGGGGAGTGTGAGCAAGTAAAATCTGCTTGTTTTATAATAAAATCACCTTTCTCTTCTGTAAAATCTAACTTTGAGCTTTGCTACAATTGTAACTGCTTGCTACAAAAAAACAGCTAATACACTCCCTGCTAAGGCAAAACTCAAGATAATATGGTGGATTGGGTGCATTTACAAAACTATTTCTGAATTTTTAGAGCTTGTTCAAGTATCTGTGCAATAAAACTCTAACCTCCATCACCTAAAATTTCTAAGAAAAATGCCCCACCATATATGAATAAAGCAGTCCTCAAACGACAAAGAAATCCAACAGGACTTAATTTGTTCTTGATTATACTTGATGGGACCAAGCCATAAACTTCATTTTGAGGCTCCAAATTCGCCTCTTTATCTTGGGCCATGCATCACTTAAACAAAAACACTTTCATCGCTGCCCTAACAGCTGTGGATTTCTAGTCGTGGGGAAAACACCAGAACATTTTCTACTTAACAGTTCATCCAAAAACACAAATAAAACTCATTTATTTGGTTCAGAAATGTCAATCAAGAAAAGAATTATAGACCTGTCTTGTTTTCAAATACAATCTGTATGACAGAGGATTAATCAATAGCCTACCATTCCCAAAGCACATTGCTGAAATCATGTCCAATTTTCTGACTCTCGGAGAAAAAATTGTACACAGTCAATTTTAATAGTGAAATGGCTATACTTATCTCTTCCAAATAAGATTATATTATCAGAGGAATATAGAGGAGACGGAAATTGAACTCCTCTCAACAAAAGCAGGACAGAAGGGAAATGGCACATGGCCAGCAGGAGATGTTACAACCTTAGTCCATCTGCACTCAAGAAAGTGACCTCCTTCCCTAGGATGCTGGATGTGTTCCATAGAGACTGTCAACAATAAGGTCTAGACAGAAATCCTCCCTCTTTAATTCCCAGAGCTTCAATTTGCAATGAAGCAAATGTGACAACTATTGGATAAATGGTAAGATGGATCTAGTATAAAGTGCAAGCTCAGGTTGTTTCCCCCTGCCTTCAGCTGGAAAACCCCACACATCTGTTCAGAGGGAATTAAAAACTTCAGCTGTGTGTTACAGCTGAAAGCACAGCGCCTTGTGCTCCTGGCATAGGCTGATACATACAATCCATCCATCCATACAATCCTACAATCCATCGGGAAGCAGACACAGTTTGCATCTCTAGCAGCAGTGCTACCACAAAAACAGTGGAAGTACAGAACCTTTTTTAATGGAACACAACAACCAGAAATATGCAAAGAGTGTTGCACTTCACTCAAAGAGAACCTAGGGTGAATCGGTAAAGAAATGACCATGCTGGTTCTCAAGGCAAATCAACAGCAAGTGCATTTAGAAAAAGTAAAAACATTAAACATACTATATTCTCTCATTTAGTAGTGCAATTTACAGAGAATTGTATGCACATTTCAACTGGTTTTCATTTTTGGGTTTTCATGAGATGGGCCTGTGCTCTGCAGTTGGGTATCAATGGCTGAACAAGCTTTTCACCCATTTCTCCAGCCACCCACACTGAACATCTGAACAGGTTCAGATTTCACTTTGACCAGTTCAATGTGGATAGCTGAGAAATTTAACAATGACAAACCTGAGCGGGGTCCCTTCTTGCTTCTATTAATTATTTTTCCTTCAATAGAAAATTACAGGCTTATCTTGTACTTTTGTTTATTTTACGTAAGTTCAAGGGGAAGATGCAGTTATTATTTAAGAGGCTTATAAGGAATATATTTACAGGTTGTCTCTCTGTGAAGAGGTGCCAAGTTAGAAATTTAATGGAGACATTCTCACAAGAGAGACAAAAGTTGGTGGTACCGACAGTCATAAACACAAATTTATGTATTTTCCTCTAAGTGAACGAACAGGTAGGTTTGATCATCTTTTTATTTACCGCTACATGATCAAACTGGTTGAATTTGTCTGCACCTCACAGTAGAAGCATCTTGCTCTAATGTTGCAGAACTAAGTATTTACAAATATGACTTAGAAAAATCAGATGCTTGGAATATGTAAATTCTGAGCATTTATACAAGTCAGTAAGTGCCAAGGCCAAATTACTATCTTACGTCTGCTCTAGGCTTGTCCTTGTTACTCCAAATGTCCTTACATTGCAAAGCTGTGGGACAACTACCTAGAATTTTTTAAGAGATGCCTGCCTTTTAACTTAATGGAAATGCTGTTAAGCAGGAAATGTAGCCAGTTCTTTCTTTCCTTAGCAGTCCAGGAAAACGAGGACAACTTCTTGATGTTCACAGTCTCACTCAGTACTGTATAACTCTCTAGAAAGTCTGTAGGAGTTATGAGTGCGCAATAATTACATGGCTGGGACTTTATGAAGAGAGCAGTAACATTAGTAAAACAGCAAGGCTAATTTGCTATTCAGGGACTTTTTTCCTAAGTCATATTTAATTACTATCCTTGTTTCCTTGCCCACCACTCTTTCCCCTCTCCCTTCCTCTCTGAAGAGCTGTGGAATTTGAACGCTAAAGGAGAAGCTGATTATGCCGCACGCTGGCACCGAGCTGTCCAGGCTATACACAACAGATCATGAATAGGCAGGCGTGTACTTGCTCTAAATATAGTTCAGACACTACTTAGGCATTTAGAATCAAAGATCTGCTACTAGCAACAAGTCCTCCAGAAGCGTGCGATTTGGCATGCCTGGAGCTGTTAAGTGGATGCAGGCAAAAAATTGCTGAAGTTATGGGGAAAGAATATGAAGGGTGCTAATTGCCATCTGCCAATGCCTCAGAAAAAAAGGCTTTGCGATAGACTTTCAGCATGGGAAAATGTAATAGCAGCAACAAAGTGTTTACAGGAGAATACATCTAACAAAGCAAGAAGCGCTCAGACTTAAGAGACACCTGGCAGCAGAGGAAAATGCTTCTGTGCTATAAATCATACATTAATGCTTCTGCTCCAGTGTGCATCTGTTACTTTTTATTCTTGAGGCCCCATAGTTATATGGTCTCCTCTCTGAAATAATAATTGGTGAAATAACAACAAGAGGGTTGTTTTCTAAATCTTGTGCCAGCATTTCTTCTGGCAATTGCATTTTTAGTGGATGGTTGGATCTGAACAGTGACAAACATCAAGATGCTCTATGCCCATCCTAGACCTCAGCTCTGACAGCTTTGCCACAAACTGGATAGCCTGTACACCAATCACTGCTTTTTCTCCATGAAATAAGAATATTTTAAGCTGTCTGAAGAATACTCCCGATAGCAGTGATTTGCCTTTAAAATAACTGGTAGGGATATTACCCTTTCCATGCAGGAGCTGTTGAGTGCCTTAATTTCCCAGTCACACATGCATGCTGCAGGGTGTAGGAAAGGAAAAAGGAGATCAACTGGAGACGTTTGCCAGACATTCTCCTTAAAAGATTAAAGAGTGTCTTGGCTTATTACATGACAAAATTATCTCAGAAACACAAGACTGTCATTTCAACTTTTGCCCTTGACTCACAGAAATGTTTGTGTCACTTTTTAATTTATTACAAATAATGTGGACCTTTAGCCTCAAAAGTACAAGGTATTTCCCATGTGGAAACATGCTCAAGCTCTAAGTAGCACACACACAACGATTCACATGGTTTTCAGACTGCCAGATTGAGTGTGACTGCCAGATTGGTTGAGTGTGCTCCTTTTTTTGACTGACATGCTTAGTAGGTGTTTATCAGAACAGCCACCTGACAGATGGACCACTTCTACCCAGGTGTCACTTCCAGGAAGAAGTTCAGAGAACCTTAATATTTCTGGGACTGGTCACTTGAGAAATCATACCCTCATCGCACTAAAGCATTGCATAGTCATAGCTACATGTGCTCAGGCACCTAAGGTCCTCATGAGCCCCAGTGCCATCCACCAAGAAAGCCAGCGGCTGCCTGCTCTTCACACAGGTCATCCCAGATCCAGCTGAAGCCTTGGAGCAGCTGGCCCAGCCCTCACCCCTGGCACAGGTGAAAAGACCCCAGACTAAGCCAGGATCTGGCACACCGCGAGAGGGAAACATGAACACATGCTTGGCCAACACTAGCAGCTGCTGCCAGGGGAGAAGTTTCAGGAGGTCCAGCTGTGAGCTTAGCTGATGACAAATTTGTGACAGGGTGGAGAAGAGTGTGGCCTGGCAGCAGTTCTCACAGCCTGCTTGCTGCCTCCATCTCCAGGGGTAGCCAAGTCATCTGAGAACTTGCCCAAAGGAGATGGAGGACACAAAGACCTGTCCTTTCTCCCTGGACATAGCTTGGAAGGCTTTTTTCTCCACCAAGCTGAAGGACAGGCAGGTTACATGGATATTATCAGGCAAAGCCAAATTTGTTGGTTTTATCTGATAGCTGTCCCAGGTTTTTCTTGAATGAAGGAGTGGGACTCATGGGGCAAGAAAGGCAACAAAGGCAGGCTGTTGGGACATTCAAGACCTATGGGATGAGCGTGGCATAGAGGCCAAGACGGATCAGATTAGGTAAAACAGGCTGGATCACAGACTGTTGGAGAAAAGAGAGGATCTGAGGCAGGTCTGGGAAAACAGCCTAGAAAAAAGAACAAGTTCTAGCATAGCTGTGCTCTATCTGAACAGAAGCTATTTCACAGAAGAGGAAATTGCCTTGCAATTGTCTTGAATGCATAAAGAATGGGCAGATCACAGCTGAGCCTTTAGAAAATGCTTTGGACATTTTCTGAGCTGAAGACAGACAAATGTAGGCAAACCTGAAGTCTGACACCCGAATGCTTCTCCCTTTCTCATCAGCAAGCCTTTAATGATGCAAATGGAATGGATGCAAATACTATGACTGCTACGTGAAACTCATATTTAAAATACCTTAAACTCCAATTCACCCAGGAGGATTTGACCAACTCCCACTATTAATCTCCTGGACCTTGAATTTGGGAAATATTTTAGACAGGTTCAAACTTTGGGATTTAAGTCCACATCTCGCTATAAGGAAAATTCTCTGTTTTCAAACATTTTCACCACTGGAAGATAGAAAGGTCCAGCAATTGGATCAGTATGAAAAATACTATTTCCCTCCATAACAGCATAAGCGAATTGAATCAACCACTCTACTTTTGGTATTAAGTTAAGAAAATTAAGTTTATTTTAGATCAAGAGGGAAGCAAAGACGTTAATATTTCAGTGAGGTATAGCTGGCATTTCATTTGACTTTACAGTTGCTTTTCTCCTGTCTTTTTGAGAGGCATAGGAGTTTTAGGGATGAAGAAAATCAAGCCTCACTTCCTGTAACAGAAGTGCCATAGAGTACCATCCAGTATCTTCTCAAGGAGAAAAATAACCTGTATCTGTGTACAGCACATCTCCCATGAAGATATACATTCCTGAAGATGAACATGAAGGGGGTGCAAAGCAGCTCCAGCCTACTCCATCATTTGAGGAACTCGTGGTCTTGACATCCCTCCAGCTCAGCAAGGCTGGGAGGAAAGACTGGTGGGAGGACAGGAACAGCTGCATCTTTCATATGAAAATAGGGCTTGTAGTTGAAGAAAGCAGCTTATAGAAGACACTGCAGCAGTCCTGTGTATTTCCTCAAGTGAAGATCTTACATCGTTTTTTGAGTTTCTGACCCTGGGTTGTTCCGAAAGCTGATTCAAACATTGAAGCCTCAGCTCCAGAGATGGTTGCATTTTTACACCTGGCTTCACAAACAGGTGTGATTTTTTTTTATTGGTCTCAGGGCACTTCATCAATGTCTTTGTCACCTGCAGATTAAGCTAATGCAATGCATCGTAAAAGGCTGCTAAATTCAGTCATCCTTCAGAAACATCTTTTAGCATCTGATACTGACATCAGGCCTTGTTTCACACGAAGAGTGTATTGTATAGTCATGATCTATAGCCAGGTTTCTGATGGTTCCTAGGGTAAAATAGCATCCAGTACATTGGCATATAAGCTTCTAAATAATTTGGGACATGGCTGCCGAAGAACTTGCCTTCTCTAAACTTCATTTGCTGCTATAGCAGCCGTCACCTCTGCTAGCACATACAAACAGGCCAGGGACCTGTGTGACATGAACTGGCCCTATGGGGCTTCTAGACACCTTGTGGAGGCCCTCTGACACTGGGAAGTACTCTGTGCTGTGTGTATGAGGAGTGGGATTACTTCAAAAATGTTGGTAGTGCTGGGAGTGTTGCTGCCCCCCAGAGCAGTATTTTCACAGCATGGGAGTGTGCTGCATACAGAGCAGCATGGCATCAAAGCTTCTCAGAACAAAGTTTTAAGATGCAAGACCCCCCAGGGTAGCGCTGAAGGATATGTGGGGCAGAGGGAGCCAACCCTGCACAGCCTGGTCCATACAACCTCTACACATATTGAGAATAGTCCTAGAGCCCTGAACTACCTCTGGGCAGTAGAGGGTTACACCACATGAGCTTGGTCACCAGTTGTTTCAGTGATGAGGGTTCTGGGGATGTTTTCACTTGCAGACCTCTTTGTTCACAGTGGCTTAATCTCATCACTTTTTAAAGAGATGCTTGCAACCCTAGAGCAAAGCAGAGTCCTTGATCCATCACAGAATGTTCACTTTTACAGGTGACCAGAACTGAACACAGGATTTGAGATATGACTTCACCTGTGCCAAGTACAGGGGGACGATCACTGCCCTGGTCCTGCTGGCCACACTATTGCTGATACAGGCCAGGGTGCCATTGACCTTCTTGGCCACCTGGGCACATGCTGGATCATGTTCAGCTGCTGGCAGACAGCATCCCCAGGTCCTTCTCTGCTGGGAAAACAAGGGTTTGCTTCCACTGAGACCCAGCTGGATTCCTGTCCTTCTATTTGGCTTTGCCAGGCAGGCAGGACAGCAAAAGATGACAACAAATCTTATGTGAAAAGCTTGCAGACAAGAGCAAGATTTAGGGAAAGTGGTGCACAAATGAAGATGATGAGTCACTCACACAGTAAACCTTGCAAAACAGCATTTAAATATGATTAAAAATGCAGTCACATGTATTCTCTAGGCATAGAAAATAAAGGCCACATCCTGTTTGAATGGTCCTTTGTGGGTAACTTTGCTGGTAAATCAAGATGAGTTCACAGAAAAGCATTGGAAAATAAATCTTCTTAAAAGATGCATGTGCCTGAATCAAGTTAGCTTAGAATAGGTGGAGGGGGTGAGAGCAGTCAACAGCCAAAGAGAAATTTAGCAAGAGAGGCCACAGGCCAGAATGAAGTCCCAAAGGTGTGGCTAGACACAGCAGCACTAAAACTAACATTCAAGCTTCTGATGCAAAATATTACATCCATGTATAGATGTATCTTACACACAAGATTGACCATTTTGGAAGTTAAAAGAACTAATCAAGGTAAGGCTTATGGTCATCTTAAATTATCACACAAACTCTCATCTGGCTTTATAACCTGGGGATTGCAACAGTAGGCCATTGTTGAAGAGCAAATAATCTGTGGCTGGTTGCGTTATTTTACTGCAGGCACTCTGAGTCACACTTCTGACCATATCCATGCCCAGGGTACCAGTTACTGCTTGGAAGAGATGCAAAGGAGTATTGATACATACTGGGAAGGTGTTGGGGAAAAAATTGCATTTTCTGTTGCTGTGATGTGACAAAGTGCCACACAAGACACTGGCCCTAATGAATCAGGCATTGTGTACGGGTTCTGCAAGAGCTGAGCTTAGCTTAAAACTTAAAAAGATGGGTGGGTGAAGAACAGGAGGACAGATGGGCATCCTCTCATTGCAGGTGGAAAAATGAACTGTAGGGCAAGGCCAAAGTCAAAGTGTGTGGTGGATGGAGTAAATCAGCACAGACTTCTGTCCCGTCCCAGCCTCATGCTTACACTCATCACCTAATGCAGGCTGGTGGACAACCTGCCCTCATGCCTAGAAAGCAAAGGCCTCCCATGAGCCTAGGGTTGTTCTTCCTCCCCTCTCTAATGCTAACACTTCCTCGCAACACCCCTGGGACGAAAACACTGCCCTCACACAGGAGAATGCAAAGCACAGATGGGCACTGCTCCGCCACTGCACCTCAGTGCTCTAAGAGCACTTTCCACCTTGCTCTGGGGGCTGATCTTATTTATTCTGCCTGACTTTGAATCACACAAACACACTTGGTCTCCTCCCTCCCACAGTGCATGCTTCATTCAAACTCGTTAAAGACGGTTGTTAACGCAAGTGGCATTTTTAGAACTGCACTGTATGGGTGGTGTGTGCTCCTCCAGCACATGAGCTGCTTATCAATCACTTAATTGGGATGTCTTGGTCTTCACCCAGATGGTCCCTTTCAGCAGATAGCATTGTGTTTTAAAACTTTGGATAATTATAGCCCTGTAAATGGAGAGTGCAAGATTTGTTGGCTGCAGCCAGCTCATCTTTCTTCTGTAACAGCCTCATTGTCTAGTCATTGCCATACTCACAATGGGATAAGATCCTTGCAAATGGAGACACCCATTTAAAGACTCCTCAGCTGGGTAAACAGTAGCAGGAGCCTAGCTGATAGTAACTCCAGGAAGGATTAAAATCTATTAGAAAGTTTGGCTCTGCTGTTTTTCTTTCCCTCCTTCCCTGGGCACACAAAGTGGAAGGGAATGAATCTAGCATCTATGTTGCTCTGCTAGCTGATTTAAAACATATTTAAAACCTGATTACGCCGGCCAACAATACCCTGTCAGCACTTTGCTTTTTATTCTTTTTAAACAAAACCAATTAACAAGGGTCCTGAGGGAAACGGGCCCATCATTTCTCTGTGGTGAAAATGCAGCTTCGAGCAGGACTCAGGCATTTTTGCCAGTACATTGCCTTCTCCTCTCCGACCAGCCGGCGGCTCAGCTCCACTCAGGCCCTCCGGGCTGGCTCCCTCCTGGCTTCCCTCATCCGGGGGGGCTGCGGCAGCTCTGCTGTGTCTGGGCAATGCCACTTTCCCCCCCTGTCCCCTGGGCACCAGCAGCGACTCCTTGGAGCCCCTGCTGCTTGGTGTCAGCTCACGTCCTCTGCGTCGCATCACAGCGCAGAGGGGCTGCCCGGCTCTGAAGTTTAAAAATTACCTTTGTCAAAGGGGAAGATTAATCTCTAAACAAATGGATGGGAGGCAATAGTAGAGTGCTGACATGGCGTATGTCTTTCAAAGGCAGAGTTAATGCACACAAGTAAAAACAACTGCTATTCAGATTCTGCGGAGCACTCCAGCGAGGGAGGTCTGGCACCCTGGGCTACCCTGGACACAGGGTGCCTTTGTTTTAGGACACCTCAGTCAAAGGAAAAGCTCAAAACATAACAGTCTAGAAAATAAAACATCTTGCTCATTTCATTAAAAAAAAGAAAATCTGAATTCTTACTTCTTACAGAGGTTTGATAGGCCAGGAAAAAATGGATGTGCTGCTTTTTTATTGCTTTGCAAGCCAGATTTTCTGATTTCCCGTAAGACTCCATGGATGGCTGGAGAACAGGCTGTACCATGGGAGTCAGAGGGAAAGTAATTTTTCATCAGCCTCCATCTTTTTTTACAATTTAATTTGTTTAGGAAAACACCTATCCATAAAAATATCCACATAACAGAATTAGCACTTCATTTGTTTATGAGACAAGAAATCCCAAAGCTCACTTCTGAAATCTTAATGCAAAACCACAGGACATGAGAATCAACACAGATATTTTTAAAGTTGAAATAAAATATTTGTTTTGTTTTGGAGCATATGCAAAATTACAGGCCCTGCTTGCCACTTATGCAGAAGGTTTAAAAAGCACATTTTCTCTCCCATTCAAGACACTGCAAGAAAAGGTTGCTTAATTTAGGCGTTGACTTTTTCAAGAACTTGTAGATAAAGCTATGAATTAACCACAGTGTTTAAGTGGCAATGAAGTATACTCAGAAATGATGTATTAGGGCTGGGCATGAGAATTCAAATTTCTTTCAGCAAAACCTTCTCAGAAAGGCTGCATGCACAAATTAACAATAGGTGGCTTTTGAGGCAACAGTTTGGAAGGTCACCAGAAAGGTACCGACTTCACAAAGACTCAAGTATATGAGTAACTGCTCTGAGTCAGTGTCTTGTCACACAATGCACCGTGCTAAATTTAGGCAGGAACTGGGTTACAGGCTTCAGATTTTTAAAGAATTTCAGCATGATCCACCTCTATTCCCACTGTCACAAGTGACCACACTGACTGCACCTTCTTGGCACGTTCATGTGAAACGCTGAGAGCAAAACTTGAGGGATTGCTCAGACCCATGGGTTCCCGCATGGCATTTATCTAAGCAGCATCTTGATGCCTCCCACCAGTGTATTAAGCAACATGACTAACATCAGTCACATATCTACTCCCATCATCTTTTCCCTGAGGTAGAAGTGCTCACAGGAGACTGTTTCATTTGGCCTACGTGTGCACGTGCACGCACTTGCACTCGTGCCTGGGTATGGCTAACCAATGCTGCTTGTGTGAGAGACTGAAATCCAAAAAGTGGGGAGCAGACTGCAACATCAGTTGTGATTTCTCAACTATGTCAAGGACTTACCCGGAGTTTTTGCATGGAGCAAGCCTGCCGGCCTGTTTATTACTGTTCTGACTTCAGTGGAGCCAGTTACCACACTTAAGTCTTTGTGAAATTCCAAACTTGCTTCTGAACTTCATGGATCATGCCACATTTCTGAAACTGAAAATAATCACTGTGTTATCCTTTGCATATTATTGTTTCACAATTACAGTATCTTTATTACATATGTTATTTATTTCCACCAGTAGAGGAAAAAGGAAAGTTAAGGTTTCCCCCCACTATTGTTCCTGATTAAACTATTTGTTTACATAACATTGGAAAACAGTAACAAAATCAACTAGGAAAAACAAGCTGCTCCAAATGAAAATACAGCTTTTTCCTTAATCTCAGGATTACATTTAATTTACTTGATTTAAACAGACATGCTTTACTAGGAGCAACACAGTGAAATTTGTTCATGGCACATGCTAAACAAAACAAGCTCCCTGTAGGATAAAGAAAAACTGTTTATCTAAAAACAAAGGGGTTTTTATTGTTGCTCGGTCAGTTCAAACAGCAATAAGTTTAAACAAACATAGCATTGACATCGCTTGCTACTCATAAAATGTTGACGTTTGCCCTGATAGCCGATTAATAGAATAAAATCCTGTGTTTGTATGATCACTCAGTGCATTATCAAACATCTTTTTTTCTCAGTGATGAGGTTGCTCCCAAACTAATGGAGATATTTTATTACATTTTGAATACAATGATGTTAGACTAATAATGCCAGTAATTGAGAGTGGCAGCTGAGGATATTGGATAGTTGCATACAATTAAATAAGTTTTTAATATATCAGTATTTTATCAACAGTAGCATATATTTAATTTAATCCTATCCTGATCGGTTTGTATTTCACCTTAAATACGCAAAACAAGCTTTTGGTTACTGTTGTTTTAAAGTACTTCTGCAGACTGCAAATTTGTGACCGTTCACTAAAACATGCAGCTCGTTTCTCACCCATAATTTGGCTTGGATTTTATTCCTTCTAAACTGATACAGCTCTCACACACTGTATCTGTAAGCAAACAGAAAAATCCCAAGATACCATCACAGGAAACAACCTGGAATAAAAAGAAAACCAGGAGAATTTAGCAAACCCTTGCTATTCTCCAGCACTAATGAGGCAGAATCTCGTCCAAATTAATAAGTAACGGTTGACTGTCTAGAAAAGAAGAGGAAAGAAAAAGGTGAGGGCAGCAGCTGCGTTTCTTAAGCAGGCTGAGACCAACCACTATTTTGCCAAAGTGTGCCAGAGCTGACAGCTTTCACCTTGACACCTTTGCATTTGCAGGAGGGTGCTGGTCTGAAGCTCCAGCTCCGATCACCCCCTATTCACTCAATCAGGCACATACCCCTCCCCGTCATTTTGACTCTCAGTTTCATGAATTAAAAATGCTTCAGGGTCTTAGGGGCTCTTAAAAACCTTTTGCAATGATGAGATCTGCTAGATACAGTCAGGCTGACCACTGACTCGGGCAGATCAGAGCTGGGCGTTCAGACTGCACAGGGCCACTGCTCTCATGTGTGGTACATGCAAAGCTCACCAGAGGTTCCCTTCTCTGCTCCCTCCTCACACCCCTGACCTCGGCTGCCCTTCCCTGACTCGCCCTCACAGGAGGCCCTTGTAAACAGAGATAAGCAAACTTCAAAAAGTCCAGATTCTGTTTGGGTAAGTGCCTGAAAGTTCAGAAACTGGCTTGGAAACACAGTGAGAATTGGCTGTCTTGGGAGGCAGCCAAACATTCTCCAGTGAGGCCGAGCTATAAACACTTCAAGAATAGCCTCTCTCATCGTATTTTGGTGGTATTTGTTTCTCATCCTGTCTGGCTGGGAAAGTAAAGCATCACAAAAACAAAAGGGCTCAGGAATAAATCTGCAGGCCTGCTTCTCTCTGGTCTTGTGCCCCAGCCCTGGGCAATGCAGTAGCAGCACCTCCTGCCAGCTTTGCCCACGTTGTGCACACCATGCAAGGGCAGGAGGCAGTGACATGGTGGGGGTCCCTGTTTTGGAGCAATGAGTACATCTTATGGCTATGCCAACCACAAGCTGTCTGCCACCAAGGACAGGCCTCATTCCCCTTTACCTCATGCCCAATACCAAAGCTAAACCAACAGAAAACTGAGATTGCAGAAAATAAAGAGGAAGGGGACAATTTCTGCCGGGTCAAATTCCCTATGTCAGCTCACTGTGGTGGTCAGACATGCATGGGGGCAGGGGCAGGACTTTGTGAGGCTTGGAAGAGGAGAGGGAGAGGGACCTACCCTGCTCAGCAGCAGCCAGCTATATACGTGAAACCGCAGCCAGAGACCTTGAACATTGAGTTAAAGCATCTTCGCATTGTATGGAAACAAACACTTCTCTGCTTTTAGGAACTCAGATGAGTCACCATATTCACTCAGCCTACAGTCAAAATGAGCTCTTCTTTCTGAAGTTCCTCCCAGCTTGATCTAGGGCATCATCAGCTGAGAGCACTTATTCTGGTGTGGGCAATGATCCGGATGAGCGTAACCGCATCACTCCACCTTGGGGCAAGTCACACCATGTCCCCTGCCCACGGCACACATTTACCATGAGTGGCGGCACACCAGGGAGGATGCAGCTGTCACCACGGAGGAGGCCAAGGCAGGACTTGAGAGCGAACAGAGCAGAGCAAACAACAGCCCTGGACAACAAAGCAAATGCTTGCAGGAAGAGGAGAGCGTATGAAACCTGTCTGGTGTGTCTCACGCTTGGTTGGCACCAGAGGTTGAGCAAGACGCCTGCGAAGCACATGCCTGTGATTGGTGTGTGGTTTCTCAGCAGTCTGGGGGCTCTGCAACCACCTAGAGAAGTGCAAGCATGTGTGGGGAGGATGTCACTCTTGCACTGTTTCACCCCAAAATGGGGCCTGCCCTCCCCTTCTCTCCTTGCTCCAGGCCTAAGTCTCATTTGACTCTCTCATCTGAGCCAGTCTGACTTGGAAATCTGGAAGAAAGAAACAAGCCAAAAAAAGCCCCAGAAACAAGCAGGTTTTTGACAGCTTGAACCTTTGGCTCTCTCTCTGCAGTTAGGGCACGCATATATGCTCTGGCATCCCCTCTGGACAGTCCTCTGTCCCATCTGGAGTGGAAAGGGCCATGTCCCCAGAGACAGTGGGACTGTGGCCTTCCTGGGATGTTTTTCCCAAGCTGTGTGCAAGATGCTGACAGGAACATGAAGGCCATGGGCAGCGTGGAAGCAAAGCATCACTGCTGACAGTTCTCATCCTCTGCTCTTGACATGAGCATCACTTCCTGGGTGACAAA
This sequence comes from Melanocharis versteri, assembly GCA_013397845.1. Taxonomy (NCBI): domain Eukaryota; kingdom Metazoa; phylum Chordata; class Aves; order Passeriformes; family Melanocharitidae; genus Melanocharis; species Melanocharis versteri. Next base: position 224,499 of record VZTG01008129.1, on the reverse strand, counting down.
CAGGGTGGTTTTGGGCTTCTGGACCCTGCACTCTCTGCCAGGAAGCCAAATGGACGCTCAGGCACATGGGGTGCCAGCACCCCAGTGATGGCACCCACTCATCACCTCTGCTGGGACACTTGACAAAGTGTCTTCAAAACAAGATCCTAATCTCGCCTGCCTCTTCTGAAGTGAGTGCTCGAGCTTACGGATGAGAGGAGCTTGTGGTGAGGTTATTTATAGCTGCAGCAGCTTCTGCGACAGCAAATAGTAACAGTGCAATGTGAAACCAAGCCAAGCAAAAGTATTTTTCATTGAAAAATAGATGACAGCTTGTTTATACTATCGTAGGGGAAAGGATTATGAAAACGAGCAGCGGTGGCAGCAGGTTTTCAAAGAGCAATGTCTTGACTTGGGTTGTTGGCCCTCGGTTGGGGCACCTGCCGGTACTCCACAGCAGCAGGAGTCCATACTTTGGTCAGCGCTGAGCAGGGAGCCCCGTAGCATGTGTGGTATGGAGAGTGGGGTCTCAGAGTGGCTGTGCCACCCCAAAGAGCATTTTCAGGAGGTTGCGGTGCACACAGAAGGTCTCAGCCCAGTCTCTGACCCAGCACGCGCACGTCAGCCTTGGCCCTCTCATGCAGCCCATAAGGCTCTCTGCACAAAGGAACATCCCTGTTTCAGGACAAAGATGTTCCCCAGCTGCATTTGCAGGCAGAAGGCTGCTGATCTTGGCCAGCCATCTCTGCACCTCTGCTATCTCCAGGTAATGTCTGCAGCGACAGCAGAAGCACATCTGCCTCTGTCTTTATCAGCTCCTCTCTTAAACAAGGCTATTTACTCTCCCCTGTCTCTGCAGCATTAGGATGCTTCAAGATCTGTGGTTATCAACACTACGCAGGGAAGCGGCAAGGGTTATTTCATTACTTTTTCATTCCTTGATTTAGCAACCTTCTCTTGATTTGAAGATGACTTACCAGGCCATCTGATGAGGAATACAACAGTAAGATATCGCCATCCCGGCACTACTCCCCCTTCCCTCTCTCACGCACGCGAGGCCATGTGAGAGGAAGCGGGATTGCTCACACTCCTTCAGCTGAGTCAGGCATGGACTGCCCCCATGCCTGCGCCCACCCGGCATCACTCACCCACCTGACACCACCCCATGGAGGTGAGAGGCTTCTGCACCTACAGAAAGGAGAGTGAGGCTGAGCACTTCTCCATAACAGGAAAAACTACGCACAAATTTAACAAATCTGTGATATTCAACTGATGCCAAGGGAGGGATCTATTTTCTGTTACCTCGTAGGTTTCTGTGCTCAGTACACTGCTGTCAGAGCCCTCCCCAAAGCAGCAGAATGACCTAGCCAGCTTTATGCAATGTGGGAGGAACCAGAGGCCAGCTAAGAGATTACATATCTAACCCGTGCTCCCACCCAAAAGGAATGTAGAGCTGGGGCTGACCTCGTCCCAAACCTTGGAGGGGAAGACGCCACTGAGTCACTGCTGGCCCCAGGGAGAGGCAAGGCTGGCTCCAGGGTCAGGGCTCAGGCTGCAGAGGAGAAATACACCTGAATTCCTGGAAAGGAGGGGGTTCCTCTTATTTGGTAGCCTATGTGTGATGATGCTTTTCCAGTAGCTATTAAGGGAGAAAGGAGATACAAACGGATGAGGAGGCCTTTTTTTCTTCTCACTGTGGCACTCCCTTGTTCCATGAGACACCTTTGAAAATATATTTAGTGTCATACTGCTCTATGAAGTGAGAAAGCATTCATTATCTTCACTTAACAGTCAGGAGTTGGAGGAAGCAAAAGATCGGGTTGTGCTTACATTTTTATTTTTTTTTAAGCGACTGTATATTTTGGACATCCCAATTTATGAGGGCCTGGCTTCAGCCAGCTGTCCTATTACGGTTCTTGAAAGGGGAAGGGGAAGGGGAAGGGAAAGGGAAAGGGAAAGGATCACACTTGAGGTGGACAGGAATACTGACATATCTTCCTATGCTCCTTCAAGGTCCCTTGCCGTCTGCTTCACGAGGATGCTGGACATGGCTAAAAACTCTCCATCATCCCCTAGTCCCTTGGAGCTCTTGTGAGGCTGAGATGTGTGTAAGGATTGACCCAGGAGGATTTTATTTCAGCTGGTGTAGGGGAAGGTCATCATGGCTGTGGATCTCACCAGGCACTGCAGCAAGTGCTGAGGTCAGTGGGGAAGATACGACACAGTCTATTGATGCTGTGGGACAGGCATTCCCAAACTGCAGCTTGCAGCCTGACGGAGCTCTCCATCAGGGACCCTGCTGGACACTGTAGAGGGCCTGAAGGATTGCACAAGTGAGCATCTCCCCCCTTTCTCCCACATCCAGATTCCCATGAGAGTGGCTGGGAACACTGTTCTCCAAATCCCTTCTCGTGTTCTCACAGCAAGTAACATCTGTGAAAGCCAGAGGGGAGCTGTGTGTTAAGGATTAAGGGTTCTCCTAGGCCAGTGAGCCTCTCAGACCAGCGGGATTTATGGCATGCTCGGTCCACATCCCTGCCAGGCCTTTTGACTCCCGGTTCAAATAACCAGACCCGTACAAACAGCCAGATCGTCTCCAGATTTTCATCTGAAATCCAAGCTAAGACTTGAACCTCCAGTTTAGACCCTTTGGGTCTTACTTAGAATGTTCTGCCACTGCGTTTCATTTATGGGAGAGGTAGGAAGGTGATGCATGCTCTCTGGAACAAAAAGGGTAAAGGACTGTGAGTCATTCAAAGCCAGTGCACAATATAAAAGTTTGAAAACCTCCTAATCCTCAGCATTTATTATCCATTAGAGTTTCTCATTCATTACCACTGGGAAAAGCTCCTCTGACATAAAACACTCCTATATTTTGAGTAGACACAAATAAAACAACAGCTTACCCTGGCCTGAAATTAATCTTTTTTTTCCTGCAATCTCACCAGCCTTTTCTGAAGACAGATTTGCCCTCAAAGCAATTGTACTTTCAGTGTTGTCCCTAAAGTAGGTTTCTTTCACTCAATGTGACAAAATTCCTAATGCACATGTGCTAATCTTGATCCAGTTCATTATATTATCACTTACATACACAAATTTCCATGGAAGTGTCTTTTTTAGTGTTATGCTCACCTAAGGTAACTCTAGGCTATATTTTCATTATGTCAACTATCACCAAGTTATCACTTAACCTTATACTCTATTACAAATTCTTCTTGAATCTATTTGAACATTTAGTTGTCAACTAAAAAAGGATTTATAATATTCTGTTCCTGGAGACTCTTCACTTCTTCATTCCTCTGGCACCCTCTCGTCATGGTTTCAAGACCAACCCTTAGTTGCTGTGAATTTTTTTTGTGGATTTTTAACTTCATGTGACAACAAGACCAAGTGAGATGTTGGTTTGAATTATCACCTCACACCTTTATGAAGCACACAAGATCAGGAAATTCCATGATCTGAGTTCTGTTTGCAGCTCTGCCAGAAAAAATGCAGCTCAAGTTTCGTTATATGTGTTCACAGCCTGATAAGTCATTATGGGCCAGGGATAATATAAAATAAAACCACAAAGTGATAAACAGTGGAGTAATATAAGTAACTCTGAAGCAGAAGAAATACGATATATCAAGAGTAAGACCAGCCTAATGAAAGACCCCAATAATGGAAATGATCTGTGAGCTGGCCTATAAGCTCCACACATCTGTGCTCTTCAGAAGTGCAGGAGGGGCCTAGGATCAGCCCCAGTTTCTCGACTCCCAGGTTAACCCACATCGTCGGCACAGACAAACCATAGAGGGAAACGAGCCAGGCAACTCCGCAGTGATCCTTCTGGCTGATATATGAGCTGGAGGAGTAGCCATTGAGCATAGCTGAGTGACAATCGTTTTGTTGGTCCCATTGGAATTGCTGTCATATTTAATATTTATCCCACCTCATAAAGGAATGGAAAAAAACCAAATCAACAAGCGAAAATTTGAGGATGGGAAAAAGGGAAAGAGATAAGTCAGATCTGCTGAACCAAAATGCTTGGGAGATTTCCAAGCGTTTCCCCTAAAGTATTACAAATGGACAAATTTGTTTTACTGTAAATTAATTTGGAATGTGAAATGGAAAGGCATTTCCAAATTGGAGAAGCAATTTTCAACTTAGCCTTTAAATGAGACATGTGGTGGTTAAAAAAAAAATCTACAACTTTTTCTTTATCCTGTGTTTTCCCTACGATAAGGAGAATTCAGTCCCTGCGACAAGGAGGAATTCAGTTGTATATTTGGGATAGACTTGATCTTTTCCTGCATTCAGGCAATTTTCCAAAGAATTTCCAATGTCAAACACCTTTCAAGAGGTCTTGAAGCCATTGCTGTCCCTTCACTTGCAGCATCATGCCCTTTCCTCTCTGGCACCATGGGCCAAATGGGAACTTTCCATGGGCCATCTACGGCACCTAAAAATGAGCCCCTGTGGCTAGCACTGCAGGATGCTGTCAAATCCATGGAGACCGGCCCTACACAGCTGCTTCTCCAACCTGAGAAGTGGCTGCGTTTGCAAAGATTGCTGCAGGGAGCAGCTTGTGAGAGAAGAGAAGAGAAGAGAAGAGAAGAGAAGAGAAGAGAAGAGAAGAGAAGAGAAGAGAAGAGAAGAGAGAAGAGGTGCCCTTTGCTTGAAAGAGTATGGACTGCCCTGAGCCCAGGCTAGGTCTTGGTGCCTGCAGATGACTAATAAAGTCTTTCACACAGTTTGGAAATGAAGAAATGAGACATCCAGATGGGAGGTCAATATCCAATCATTTGCATGTGTGTAGGAGACAAGAAAGGCAGTGGAATCCCTTATTCCCAACAAAAGATCACACTATTCCTGCGGTGAGAGTGTAAAGAGACGCAACCCTGCGGGAGAAACTGACTGTGAAAGTAACCTGAAAAGCACACCACCAGTGGCCCTTCCCCTCTAGACCCTTCACTGGATGTGCCACAGTTGTCCCTGCAGTGGACCACAGGGCTGCACTGCAGTGAGCACCCCGCATGGCTGGCCATTTCCATCCCACAGCACTTCCCCAAGCATGCAACCAGATGCAATAGTAACATGCCCTCTTGCAACCTGGCATGTGTCACAAGATGTTGAGAGGCCCTTGTGCAGCCCCAGTCTGTCTTCAGCTGTTATAATCCAGAGCAAAATGTGCACAACAGCATTAACGTCAAGTTAAAATAAATCAAAATCGGCATCATTTTCATCCTGCCTGGCTCATGGTAGCAGCAACAAACGAACAAGTACTAACCCCAGAGCTGTGAACATCTTGTTGTTAGCACCACTGGTGATTTATAAAGAAACAAGCAAGATATTGCTTGTGCTGGGAAGACTCAATGCAGAAACAGGAGAACATCAGTGTTTATCCAGTACCACAGGAAGGGGTTGAGGGGGGAAGAAGATATTTTTGCATTGTGGTCATGCGAAAGGCAAATTTCACATGGATTTTCAGGCAGACTCATAAATCAGTCCATGTTCCCTCTAAAAGTTCATGGTCTTTTACAAACCTCCCAGTGAACCGGGGCTGAGCTTAGAGACTGTAAAGAAACCTGAAGCCAAGCAAGTTTCAACTAAATTAATATTTTGCTGTGAACATTTTCTCAGGTCCAACTAGTTTGTTTAAGAGTTTAGGCAAGTACAACCGTGTCTTTCAGGAGTAAAAAAAAAAAGTTCTGAAAAATCAAATACACCACACAAAAAATAGCTACAAAAAATCTTTACGTAAATCTAAATTGCTCTCTTCTCTATGTTCATTGTATTATTTGCAAAGGTTTCAGTTAACGTAAGGATTCAGCTATCATTTCAACACCTGATTTTTATTTGTTTGTGATGTTTCCACCCCAGAAAACTCAGTGTGCTGATCTTAGTTGTGGCATGGCTTGCTCGCTTTTGTTCAGAAAGGCATAATCATTTCAGACCCACGTTAATCAAGCAGTCAGAGGAAAATCTTCTCTTTCCTAGTTGCAAAATAAAAATAAAATTATAAACTCACCTCGTAAGAACAATTTAAATATGTTAGATCTTGCAAAAATATTCCTATGCTTTCTATGTTTGCCAGTGCCCACCTCATCTTTCTGGTCCTGTAATTACAGTGGGAGTGCTTTGAAGTAGGAGCTGATTTAAGGGTTTAACTCCATGGTGCTTAAAACGCAAAAACACAGTCTGTGCCCACAGCTGTACCCACATCTGAACTTCCAGGGTGGATCGCCACTACGCTGAAGTTCCAGCAGCGTTTAACTGGGCAGGTCCGTAACACCAGCACAGATGTCCCCAGGTGCAGCCCGGCTGCACTGCTGGCCCTGATGCATAGGGGCAGGTTGCTGCCTGCCTGCCTGTGCAGCTGCAGTGCCTTGGGGGGGTCTGGGGTAAACCTCAAGGCCAGAAGTTAATGAAGGGCAGGGAGCCACGTGTGTTTGCAGCTCTGGCATGCCCAGCGCTGTGGCCAGTGCAGCGGGATCACAGGTCCAGCTCCCTGCCTCATCCCTGGCCTATTTGCTGCCCCAGCACTAAGGAAGCTTGTAGATAAAATGTTGAAAGCAGTATCGTAATGATAAAATATTTTCCTCCTTTAGCAAAGCACAGGCCTCACCACCAACATCCCAAACACGCAGCCCGGGCCCCCCCACCTGTTGCCAAGGTGCACATCAGGTTCCAGCTCTGCAGGATGCTGAGCAGGGCATATCGGGACAGAGAGACAAGGGGAATGGGCGATGCACACCCTGTGCTCCCTCACCTGCTGGGACTCGCCAGCCCAGGCTTTCCTCCCACCCATCCTCCCAGCACCACATCCCTTTAGGCACCAGATGAGGACGGGGAGGGAGGCGGCCCTCGGCCCTGCCGAGATGGTGCTTTCGCCTGCTGAGTGCGATGATGGGTGGGTTTCCCCACACCTCCCGCAAAAGTTGTTTTTGCAAAGGCTGCTTTTATTAGCCCAGCCTTTAAAAGCAGAAGTTATCAGGGCATAAATCATCCTGTGACTTGTCAAGAAGCCTGCGAGAGGAGATAAAGGCAAGACAGTTTGACAAACCGTTGGGAGAGGGAGGAGGAGGGAGGGGGCAAGGAGGGAAGCGGGGAGCCGAAGGAGGGAGCCAGGGCGCCGACCGGTTATGTCATAGGTCAGCCGAAAGGATGCAGAAAAAGATCGAGAAGCTGTTTCCAAACTTTCTGAGGCTGGCTCTGACTGCACGTACGCACTACAGAGCTGGGTGTAATAAATATCGCACTCACAGAGAGCATTACATCACGTACAGGGAAAAGCCAGCAGATGAACTCACGCCATAAAACCTTGACTTGGTATCTAGCCAAGGTCAAGCAGACAACCCCGTTATTATGGAGCTGACGGAGCACTGCACGTTGCTGTGGCTTCACCCTTCCACTTCCTGCCACCTCCTCCAGCACAGCCAACACTCCCTCACTCTGTGCTCCTGCAGTCCATCCCAGGCACCCATAGCCAGCCACACAGCGCAAAACAGCAACAGCAAACCAAACATTTGGCAGAATTTTAAAACATGCTCCTCTATTTCCAGCACATTTTCCTCACAGCAGCTCCAGTTTGTTTTTCTAGTTTTCCTAGCGAATTTGTCAACCATTAATGGCTCTAAAAGACGGACCAAAATTTATAGGCACAGAGGGTCTGATTCTCTTTTACATTAAGGCTCTCATATCTGTTGGGCAGCATTGAGAGCCTTAAAGTGGGGCTAAATGTCATTTAGCACACAAAATCCCTTTTACAGCAAAAGGAGGGTTGAGAGTTAAGTCCGTGTCTGATGCCACTCCATGGAATTTCCCAATAGCTTATAGGGGCAATGCTGGGGAGTGCTGTAAAAGGGAAAAATGGAGTGGGACTCAGACCCCAGCACCCCTAGTCCCTCTTTTCAGAGGCCTTGGTAAGGAGGAGAGGCACAGCAGCCCTTCCCACTACCTGGCCCAGCCTCCCAGGAAGGTTGCTGCCAGCAAGCCTCAGCCCCACCACAGGGCTGCAGGCACTGCAGCTTTCAGCCTGGTTCAGCCTCAACATCTTATGGTGCTGTGACATGGCTCTCTCCAGGGGTCTTCTGAAAGCAAATGAAATATTGGGCTCGGGATGAGCCAAACTCGCCTGCTGGGGCCTTTTCTGTCTAATGTCTTCATTCTGTCAAAATCATACTTGATCGGGTTTCGTTATTGTTGTTTTTAACTTTCACCTCTGCCTCAGCAATTCCATCTGGTAGGTCATATTCCTCTCTCTGATTGCTTTTTGGATAAAAACATGCTCACTTGGGCCCGCTTGGAATTAGTTTTTCTTTTTATTTCCACTAGCTGCTCAGCTCAACCCCACAGTTCCCCTGACTTAACACAGACGGGGTCAACACACCTTTGCCTTCCTGGCACACGTACTGAAGTATTGATTCCCATGTGCTACAATAACCCCATTCCACTTCTAACAATCTCCAAGAGGGAGTCATTTACAGGGACTTGAACTGAAAAGCACAAGTTTCGTATCATCCTCTTGCGTGTGCACTAGTGCAGATATTAAATCGGCAATGATAGGAGGAAAAAAAATACTGTCTTGGCTATGTCCCCAGGACATTCTTAGAAGACTGATGATGTACATCTGCCTTAACTGTCTGGGTTTGAAATAATTAAAGACCACTATTCTTTCCCTTCCATTAATTTCATTGAGTATTTGGAAACCCTTTTTTTATTTAGAATTTTATGCCTGCCTTGTAAGAACACCATCCCCAATAACCTCATCTCCACCTACCATAATTATAGCAACTTGACCACTAAGGTATAACGGGAGGCTGAAACACTACTGGCTACTGCACCACTGCTATTTACGCTCACTGGCACTCTGTTATGTTACACCAGGGTGGAATTAAAAGATATCCCATCTTGACTGCATAAAAAGCTCCTCTTTAAGGTTACATCGCTGGCTTGCTCTTCATATGGTTGCAACATTCAAAGGTCTGGAGCCTTTCCAGAGTGTTTACAGGCAGGGCAGCAGTGCAAACTCTCCTCCAGCCATAAAGATGAAGACAAACTGGCTTGAAGAAAGGAGGGCTTGGGCAACAAACCAGTTAAACAACCAGCAAACCAGTGGATGGGTTAACTACAGATGCTAAACCTAGTATCTTCTTACAGCTTTTAAGAAGGCGAAGGAAAACAAAACAAAGCAGGAGGTGTTTTAAAGATGTTTTTAGCTAGTTAGCTGGTGTGTGGCAACCGTGTGTCATGGTGGCAGAGCCCAGGGAGCCAAAACTCTCACCTGTATGGGGAAGGGAACAACAGCTAGCGGGACCTGTGCAGCTCTGCAGTTCTCTCTGTGTGAGCTGGGGCCAGGCAATGCACTGGCAAAGTTACTGGGCAGTAGGCCTGGACTCCAGCTGAGGTTGAAAGGTATTCTTGTGGGGATCTTAAAAAGATCCCTTTTCTGGTGGGAAAACAGAGAAAAGAGCAGCCTCCCTCTGACCTCCTCTGCTTCTCACCTTGCATTTCTTCCCTCTTTCCTTAGTCTTCTCCGTCATGGGTATTCCTATAGACACCATATGGATGAAGGGCTATTGCTCACTGCGGTCTCAAAGGCTGGGAAGGAAGAGTGACCCTCAAACAGAGATGCTGTCTTGGGTATGCCCCTTCAAACACTTAAAACCTTCTAATTGAAAAATATTAACTCTTCCCTAGACAGGATGCTAGGTAAATATAGATTTTTTTTTTTTAAGCAATAACCTGAAAAATAGCGGTTCCCAACCCATTTTTTATTTTGCCTAAATTTTCTTTCCTTGCTTGTACATGTCAATATTTACAAGCTCTACCACTTCTTGGATTATTTATTTTCCCTGGTCTATTTCACTGGGTGAAAAATCTCTCCAGCTCAGGACTTGACAGTTTGTTGCTGATATCCATCTTTATTAACTTCACTGCTGCAAAAACCCAACAACAACCATATAGAGTAATAAAAACCCCCCACCTCACTTAGGATGATGCTTAAGTCGGGGGGGAAGGGGGAGAGGCAGGGCAGAATTCTCCAAAAATAGCCAGTGGTTTTCACACATTCATTTTTGTATGGATATCACTTCTCCCTCCACTTCGTTAGCAGTCAGTAAAGTCACTGACAATCACCAAGAGAGCTGCTGTCGCCACACCTGGGGGGATGGCAGGGAGGGTGGCTTTTCTCAGCTCCCTGCATCGCACCTTTTTCTGCTGAGAGGCAGGACCGAAAGGGCTCAGAGCTACCAGGCTCCCTCTCGTCACCCCCAGTGAGCTCTGAAACGCCAGAGCCGGGCAGACAGCAACGATCTTCTCGGATCGCTTTTAAATTTGGCCTTTGCATGACAATGAACGGCACACTTTTAAAATATTCCCTGTAACGTGTAACACAGGATGATGAAAAAGGATTTTCCCTGTTCATTAAATAGCCTGGAGCTCAGGCCCACCTGCATTTCACAGCTCACCCCCACCCATCAAAGGGCACTTCAAGATGATCTAACTTCCCACAACGTTTCCAGCATTTCCCAGGTGGAAATTGTTGCTCTCTAAGAGGAGCTACTGGAACAACAAGCTGTGCTGGTGGGTCTGTCCTCTTCAGCTCAACATCCACCAGCTTGGCTCAAGCAGAGGATTTGGCAGAGCCTTGCTGCCTTTGCACCAAAATGAATCAGAGCCCACCCCCGTACTACATCTGCCACTCAAAACGTATGCAGAGCCATCTTTAATCAATCTGGCTAGATCGAGCCCATCCTTTCACATTTTCCCTGTGTTTTCAGAGCCAGAGCACAAGCAAGACAGTCTGGCATGCACAGACCTCTTCACACTGGCTCTTTTCATCTCTCTGTCCAGACTTTACAGAGTAATCTAAAAATAAACAAAGCCTCTAGCCCTGATAGTGGCAAAGATAACCTTCCGGCCCTGAGTCACCTCCCAGCCCACAAAGGTGGGTGCAGCTGGGCAGACAGAGAGGTTAGGGGAGGTGGAGGGGAGCTGGGTGCGGTCTGCAGACACCCACCCACAATCTCCTCAAGACCCAGTGGGTCACACTGCAGGACCTGCCAAGCCCGCCGTGCCACCAAGCACCGCGTGTCATGAAAGAGTGGCATCAAACCATTCAGCTGCCTTGATACGAATAGGACTCAGAGACCTGTCTAATCCTGACAGGAGAGACCACCAGATGGTCAGCCAGCTGGGAGGCTGTAACACGCTCACAGAAACAGCATGGTAGTTTGCTAGCACGGGTCAGCCTCGGCCCTGTGAAACCAAGCGCTCATTTCTCAGTGTGGGCACACCTGAGAGAGGGTTTGATTAAACCAGCTGGCATCGCATTAAGTCTTACCTTGCTGCTGCGTATTTTCTCTCTTGCCCACTTGTACTTAAGCTTATTTGAAAGCAGACACATGCGTGGATAGACAAAACTTTTCAGTGAGTTCCTGTATTATCCTTTCTTAGCAGCACTGCCTGCACTGTGAGGGACACAAAGCCAAAGGATCTGGCTTGCACCCCAGCAGCATGGCTCGTGCAGACTGACAGGTCATAGCACAATGTATGTCTTTCCAAGTTTGGCAGACATTCACTCCAAAGGGGTTTCCAAATTTCCTCTCTAGCCTCCTGTGACAGCCTTGGATTAATTTTGTCTGGAACAGAAGATTTATTGCCTTTGAGTCATTGTGGTTTACTTATCTGCTCTATATCTTGAACTCAAAGTTCAGGTGGCATTTAGCTATCACCCTTCTTATCAATTCACTGTGGGAATACCCTCATGAGACCCTACCTCTTTCCACTGACTGCCCATCGCTTCTTATCTGACTTTCTCTTTCAGCTGCAGCAATCCGACCAGGGAGCCCTTCCAAAAGGATGACTGAGGCTGTGTTGGCTGTAGGAGGTTAACAGTATGGGTGGTGAGATTCACAGCATTCCCAGTGCTTCCTCTGAACATTTCAGGCATGCTAAAGCCAAAATATCAGAACAAAAACGTCCAAGCTTTCGAATAAGATCAGCTTGATACCCAAGGGCCTGACTGCCCTAGTGGCTTTAGCTCTGGTTTACAGCCAAAGTTTAGAAAAATCTGTTTTCCACTTCCCATTCAGATGCAGCTGAAATCCCACCAGCATGGTCCATCCTGGGAGCAGGCTGTGTCTCCACGCCCTGGGACCTGACACCAGCCCAGATGGCAGGAGTGCTGTGAGAGAGGTTGTTCTTGTGCAGTTCTCATCACTTTGGGCAGAGGTTAGTTCACGGGACTTGGCATCTTCAGATCCAAGTCCAGGCAATTCAACTCAGACTTAAATCTGTTGCCTAAACTCAATTTGGATCTAATTGTAAATGTCTCTGGACAGCCCTGGAGAGCGTGGGAGATTTTGTCCTTTCTGCCTGAGAAAAGCTACTCCAAACGTTGTGTTGTCAGGTAGCCCATATGTTTGTTTATTTGCCTGCTCACTTCCTCAGACCTGCTCTGATTAATTTCTTGATGGATAGTTACGCCTGGCTTCAGTGACAGATCCTTCCCACCAGCAGCACTGCTTGGGGACACCCGTAAGCTGCTCAGTGGGATGCGTGACTGCAGGAGGAGGCGGAGGAAGGCAGCGACCTAAAGCTCATCCTCCTTCGAGTCTGTCGAAGGCAGCGTGGGGCTGCGGAGGAATTTTCCGATGAGCTGGGAAGTGTCCTCACGATCCGGCAGGGAGTCATCTCAGCAGCACGCAGGGGGAGGGCTGGCTGTGAGTCAGAGCTGCGCAGCGCCGAGCAGATGCGTCCTGGACGCGGGACCCTGCCTGGGGACAGCCTCGCTCACAGCCACGACACCCGCAAAAGCCGGGCACTCGCAGGGGCTGAGCGTGCAGCGGGTTGTGGTAACTCATTGTTTTAAATGGAGGGTTTATTTTGGGAGCTCAGTGTTTAATTTCCCATCCTTTATGACTCATTAAGCCAGGTGAGCCACCTCTATTATTTACTTATACTTTTATATTTCGAGGGCAGGTCCTAAACTGATGTTTGTATCAGTTGAGCACCTTCCGAGGCCAAGCTCTCTCATTTATCTGCCTGCTTAGCTAGGGATTTATCTTGTGTTCATACGCATGCCTCCTCTAAAACAGCAGGTTTCTGGGAATTTGCTTCACAGCCGACATCTAGCTCCTGTGTTCTGTGCTTGTCAATAACTATTGGTGCACTAAAAGAAAACTTCCACACGTCTCGGTTAACATCTTTGTTTGAAAACACAACTAGAAAAGGAAAAAAGAATACTAAGAAAATTGTGAAGCCTGGGGAGTGGAAATGTTGCCATGTGGCAAAAAGAGACATTGCCCATGCACTGAACAGCTGAGAACAGAGAAAATTACTGAACAAATATTTTTAATAATCATGAGATGATGGCAAAATGATGGCCAAATTAGACCAGCTAAGCCCCACTTCAACTTACATATTTCCTTCCCACAGAACCATTTGAAAGGAAAGAGGGGGCTTCAGAGATTATATCCTCTCTGCCATCCCCCCCCCCCCCCCCCCCCCCCCCCTCTGGGCACTTAATCGGAGATTTACAAACCAGTAAATCAAAAGGGACTGTGAAATTCCAGCCAGAGAAGCGAACAGCGAGATTAAGTGGATTAGTCTACTGTACAGGAATCCAAGGAATGCAGCCCGCATGTGCTTTTGTTGTGGATTACTCAGCAGCAACATTATGGTTTTACATCTCCCAGAAACATATGGGCATGTGCACTTGTGCAAACCAACAAGAAATAGCAGTCCCCAACATGCCGCTTCGCTGTACCAGCTGTGCTGATTTCAGCAGATACAGCATTTTCCAGGGAAAGGAGGAGAGTATTCAAACACTTTTTTGTTGTAGTGGTTGAAAATGAAACAGCAAACAAGCTACTCCTACCAGAAACAGGCAGACACATCCATTTAGTTCACTGGCAAGGAACAGACATCTCCCTCTAACAATTGACCATCCACCTGTTAATGGTGCAGTGAAATCCTCCAGTTCAGACACTGCAAAACTTTTAGGAAAGTTGGGTCCTAATCAAAACTCAGCGTCTCAGACTGATAATAGTTTTGGTGTTGTTTTAATTGGGTCCAAAACTACACATGCATTCATAGCCTGAGCAGACTGCCAAAAGGGGGTAGGCAGAAACACAGGGAAGAAGCAATAAGTGATGGATAAATGAACAAACTATTACTAGCCAGAGTTAACAGTTTGTATTAGCAGTCAGTAATAAATAATTAATATGGCCCTAGGAGATATAAAGCCATGGTATCTCGTGCTTGGCTCTAAATGGAACTCGAGATAACCTACTTTGAACAGTAATGTGTTCACAGTATGTGGGAATTAACTGCTCAATGTAATAAGTATTATTGAATTTCCCATCTCTGTACAGATAAAGGGCAACTGCCACCAAAAAACACAGTAATAACAGTAACCAAATGATAAAAAAAGCAAACAAACCTGCTTTTCATTACATCCTTAAAATGTTATAGGTTGAAATAATCTTAAAAGGGCTTAAAAAACAGCAATTAGATATTTCCATTTCTGTTTTCCAAGACTGCAGCTGAGAAAATGAAAGAGGCCTAAGTGCCATACCGTGCTAGCCTTGCTAATAACTCTCTGTGAAAAATCTCATTAATTCAGTCTGGCTTTTCAGATCAGCTGCTAAGACCTTGTATTGTCAGTCATCCTCTGGCCTTTTCAGGATTTCCACAGCCTAACTAGCAGAGTCTCCATGGAAACCATGCAGTCATGCTTTGCACATCCCTAGAACTTTTTGTTCCTGACAAAGCTTGAAAAATCACATGCAGCATGGAGAGTTTAACACAGTGAACTAAACCCTGACCCACACTTATAAATGATAAACCCCAGCATACTAGCTTTATTATAAATGATTTCCTTACAAGATACTTAGCCAAGCTGGGAAAATGCTAAATCAGACGACATAGGAGGAACACAGCTCCGGAAGAAAGGAAACAAACAAACCAAAGCAAAACACAGAGTTTTGAGCTAGTTCTTCCTCCTTTGAAAGTGCTGGAAGCACGCAGGTGTGGAAACAAGCAGAGAGCAGGAGTGGCACTTTGAAGTTGCCTTTCCTCAAACCCGGCATCCTCATAGCCCTCCGAGGAGGAGTCAACTCTCTCATGACTGTGCATCACAGTGGTGCTGATTCACTTCTCTGGTTGTGCATCCCAGCCAGCAGAGGTGGCAGGAGCCACCTGGGTCTCAGCCCTGTGGCTGCCTGGTGCCCCTGACACCCTGCCTGCACCTGGGATAGCCCAGGCACTGCTCATGCCTCCAGTCCTGGAGTAGGTATTTGGATTGACAGAGCAAAACCGATACCAAAGGCAGTACTGGCATTGCTCTCAAAATGAGATTCTCTGGCTTTCAGGTGGGAACCAGCAAGCTCAGAGTGCATGCACATGTCTGATGGGGAGTACAAAGTTGGCAACCCACTCAAGAGCCTACCCGCCTTCCCCCCAAGCCTTGATGCTCCCCAATGCGCTCTGCCAGGATGATCAGGCACAGTGGTCACTGGTTGTGCTGACCCTACTCATCCACTCACACCAACAACATCACTGCCCAATATAAAGTATTGATTATAGCCAGCAGGGCAGGGGCAAACTGCCAGGCGTTGTCCCCAGAAATGAATCCGTGGAAAGCCTCACTGCACGGTCAGCACCTGGCTGTCACTTGTTCCTTGGCACTGCAAGAGCTCCACAGGATTTTCCCTCTCTCCTCCCAAGCACTGCTGCTAGTCCATGCTTGGGGAAGCAGTTGCGCAAAGATGCTCTACACAGGAAGACCAGCAAAAGTCAGAAAGGTCACATGCAGAGAAGGAGTCACTTCAGGCCAAACTCACTTTGCTGCAGTAAATTCTCAGCACTGGCGCAGATGAGCAACTGCCTGCTCTGTACAGCGTCTGGGTTTGAGAGAAAAGAGGTGACTCATAGCTGAGGGTCATGCTGTAATCTGGGAGGACTGCCAGGGGAGGGAGAGACACACTCAGCCTGATCCGTGGTGAGCTCACTCCTTTTGTGGAGCAGAAGACGCAATCCACCTCAAGAGGATCAGAGAGTCCTGAGTGGGCTGAACCAGTCATCTGGGAGCTGGCAGCCACACGCTTCCACCCCTGAGTTGCAAATAATGAGTTTAGGATTAGGAAGTCAGCCTCACATGGGATGGCTCAGGAGGCGTTTTGCACATACAGTCCTTCCCCAGTGGGATTCAAGAGGTCAGAGAAGTCTTTGTTTCCATGGGGTTCCCCTGGTGTGTCACCACAATGGATGGAAAACATTTCCCCACTTTCTCCTCCCCCCGCAAGGAGTGGTACATAATCAACAGGAAGCCTTGGATCTCTGGGGCCTTTCAGAGGATAACCACAGGCATCAGAGCCAGCATGGTGTGGGGCACGCAGGCCTGATCGATGCCGGCTGAGCTGGCCAGGACCCTCTGGAGCTGGCCCTGTACAAGACAGCAGAACTACCCTGCCACTGCTGTTCTTGGGTGAGCAGCACTCGCTGATGCTGTCTCTCAGAGACATTCACCATCAATGCCAACCACCTGCTTCGCTTGCCACCCAAGCAGCTGCTGCTTCGCCACAGAACACATGAGCAGCTCAGGTACCTGAACAGTGGAAGCCACAGGTCCTTACCCTCAGGTGAACATCCAGCCCACCTTTCCCGGTGAAAGCCTTGCTGTGTCCTGCAGGCTGTCTGCAAGGCCACAGGAAGCAGATGGTGTTGGGCTGGAGCAGGCTGAGCTTGAAGCAGACCAAGTCGAATGACAGCCATCACTTGTGACAGCTTCAGTGTATTTGTTTGACCATGAGGACTGAGAAGATTCAGAGATTCAGAGACATCCTTGGATGATGATTTTATGCAAAAGCCTTGATTCCTCCTTGCCATGCTGCGAAATTGTACATGAGTTCGCTTAAAAGCAATAAAACATCTTCCTTGCATCTCTCACTCTGATCTCTTATTTTCTTTGGCTTTGTCTGTCTTGTGGTCAGAGCAGAGACCTTCTGGCAGCCCAGGAGCCGTGGCAGCTTTAAGCACTGCCTTGAAGGCCCTAGGAATTATAGTGGCTGTTTATCTGCTGAATACAGTGTAAATTAGAGTTGAGACTTAAAGGGCCATATCATTAAAATACAACAAGGCAACCACGTGTGTCCCTTCAAAACTCTGGAGGCTGTGGAGGTGTGTAGAGAGCAAGATTTATTGCCATAATTGTTGAGGTGAAGCAGGTCCCAGTGAAGAAGTGATGGTCTCTTACCAGTAACGCTTGGCTCCAGTCCCTCCTCCTGCACTGAGTGTTGCTGTGTCAAGGAAGGCAACAGCTGAGCTCAGTAAATACTTCCTGGCCTCATTCTGTGGTGGCTGCAGATGATCCCCAGCCCTGGATGGAGCAAGCTCACATAGCCACCTTCTCTCTGCTGTAGTCCACCTCAAAATGGAATGAGACCCTCCTTCAGCAAGAATACCCAAAATGGGTTATTGTTGTTTCCTTCAGGCAGACAAACTACTTCTCTTTGCCATCAGTGGCCCCTCTCCCGTTGCCTGGTGCAAAACAGTGATGGTTTGACAGATGGGCTTCTGGGAGAAGGTGCTCCCCAGAGGAAGAGCTTTTTCTTTGCCAATAGCTCAGGGTAAAGTGGAGAAAAATTGGTTATGGGCAATGCCGACCTGTCCTGGCATAGTCCCCAAAGACACAACAGGAGGCGGATCAGCCAAGATTGGCAATCCTGCTGCCTGCTGCTCTGACCCTTCCATGTGGCACCTGTGGCACACCAGGTCTGCAAAAGTACCTCCAAGTGCAGAATAGGGCATCCAAACCTATATGCCCTGGTCCCACTACTGCACAATGTGTTTGGACAAACTGAGGTCCTGAACAAGAGCAACAAACTATGGCAGGCCAGCAGACATCCCCACCATCCCTGTCAATATCTGGGGATGACAATTCATCATCCTCAGCTGCAGTTCACTAATTAAGGGCCAATCAGGGTTCAGCTATGAGTACTAAAAGGACAAGGGAAAGCCTGGGAGCTTGAAGTTGCAGCATTGAAATTAGAATAAGCGACAACTACTCTTTTGCTTTGCTACTGCAACTGCATTTATTTTCTTCAAACTGCATCTGTACTGAAATGGGTTCACTGCCTGAGACAGGGCTGTAGAGCAGGAGTCCTTTGCCTTGGTCAGAGCTAATGACACTGAGCACTGCAAGGAGATTTCAGTCCCCAAGAAGGGCTAGTGTGGGATGCTTCCTACTCAGCAACACTAGATCTGCTTTTTGAGGAAGTGACTGATCTTGACAGCATACCACAGAAAAGATAAAAAACCTAGAGAGGAGACAGAGAAAGCATTTACTCTATCCAGGAGCTTGTTGCTCACCTAGTTGCAGCTTGCCCTTGCCCACTGCTTTCAGCCCTTCAGGATACACCTCTCATAAAAAGCCCTTGCCATCAGCCTCAGACCACTGATCTGTGCTGGACGTGGCAAAACATGTTCATGCAAAGGGGATGTTTGCCTGCAGGATCACCTTTCAGAAGGTACCTGCCTGCTGTCCTGGGGTACAGGGAAGCTTCTGGCAGAGAGGAGCAGTCCCAGAGTCATCACCACTGCTCTCCGCTTCCTTCTGAGACTGTGTTCAGGCCATGAACAGCCACAAATCTCACTGGTGTCTGCACAAAAATAATGTGATCAATCAGAAGACTTCAGGCACTTACAGTCCAAGCTTTCTACATAAAACCCTTTTTCTATGAGGTCTTTTGTTTTCATGCAGGCCCAGTGTGGCTTGTGATAGACAAGGCAAAAGGACACCAGTCACTTCTCAGATGCTTTCTGACTTGGAGCTTCTAGCCCTGTAACACCACCTGTTAAAACTCCTAAATATATGAGGCAAAATCCAAGTAGGATGCTCATGGGATTTGCACTTTAGTGAAAAAGAGACTGTCACAGGGACTTAAGCTCACATACAATGGAGATGACACATGTGGAGCATCTGGGAACACAGATCTTTCTTTGAATCTATAGAAGAAAAAGGGGGGCAAGAATGAACAGGCAAGATGGTCACTGAGCTGGCTGTGGGAGGTCTATAGGGAAGGACAAGCAGACACAGGACAGCAGAGATTACACAAAGTCCAGATGAAAACGACCTCCTTCAGGATCTTTTCAGTAAATTTAAGCTGGGATCAAACACAAACCCCAGTTCATCAATTTTTGCCATGGAGCTCCTGTGGTTTTGATTTAGCAGTTGATACTCTACAATATTGCAGAAGCACAGCCTGATGCTCCCTGTAGGTCTGGGCAGGCTATTTACCATTTCTTTGACTTCACTTTCTCCATATTGACAATGTTAATAGCAGATACTTTATCAAGCCTTTCATAAAAGATATTTATTGGTATATCTCTTGGAGAGCAATATATGATGGCCATCTTCCTCCATTTCTGCCTGGAAGCAAGAGGAATTGTCAATTTTCGAGTTAAAGTTTCATCGATGTTTAGATTCTGTGAGAGTTAAATATTATTCTAAATTGAACCAGCAGCTAAGCAAACAGATGATAAGCTTTTAGTGAACTCTGGAGCAGTATAGGAAAAAACCCTCCCATGTACTTTGGCTACAGGTGTGCAATGTTTATTCTCTTCCATTAAGTTGTAACTGAACTTTGCAGTTGGCTCCACAGCATTTCAGTTGCCATAAGGTTTTGTCAGGGGTGCAGTTTGTCTCCGATTTGCTACACAAGGGACAAATAGATCTATGGAAAACCCACCTTTAGCTGACTAGTTTTTCACTAGTTCTGTTAGCAGTCAAAGTCTGGATCATACTTAATTTTACAAAGTCCAGTGACAGCCATGCCTGGCCCACTTCTGTTATGAACAAAGTCTGAATAACTTCTACCATTAAAAGAAAAATTATTTTCCTTCTATGCCTTAGATACTTCACAGATATTATCATTAGAGAGGAATGAAGAAAGAAGAAAAACTCTTCACACTACCCCCGAGGAGACCCTTGGGGTCTTATACAACACTTTGAGGCTCAAAATAATTTCCAGGTGCCTTCTGAAACACAAAGAATTGAAAATACGTCACAAAGTGACAGTAGGACAACAGATCTCACCCATCCCTCTCAGATGCTGCCCTCCACCTGCCCTCAGCCTCAGTAATGTGCATGTATGAAGGAAGTTTCACCCAGGAGACACGGACACTGCTGGGATACTGTTAAGGGTATATAGAAATAATATTTCCACTCTGAAAAGAGAATTGCTTGTTTCTAAATATGACTAAAAGCATAACAGCTCAAGCATTGTGGAGTGAAAATTCAGAAGCCAAGAATTAGTTTGCAGTCATCTAAAAATGCCACTAAAAAACAGCTCTCCTGGGCCTAAGAAATCTATTTCTCTCCTCTCTGAGGAAAGGCTGTAGGCTAGACAAAAATAGCTTTCTGGTAAGTTCCTCTGTCGCCATAAAATCCATGTTCCTCCTTCTTTTAGTTGCATGTTCCCTTCTTAGTATCAAGCTGGGCATTCAGCTGGAAGATGCTGGCATGAATTTGCCAGAGAGAAGCATGAATCCAAGCTGGAAATTAATGCTGAGCATGCTCTGAGAAGGCTATGCTGTTTATATCCTGTAGCTGGCATGTTGGACTGATGGGTGAAAATTTGGCCTCAGCATTCAGGCTCTCACCTCCTAAGGAAAAGTAACACTCAGGAACTTTGGAGAGATTTCTGGTCTCCAGCCAGAAAAGGCCGTCATCATAAAGAGGTGGGAGAAGGAAGGAAAAACAAACAAAAGGGAGGGAATCTTGAAAAATCACATATTCTTTTTGCATTTCATACAGAGCAGGTTTCTTGTGGATTTCAACACCCAGCTGCTTCCAGGAACAGAACAGACATGCACGTGCCTGCAAAGCAAAACACAGCTGGAGACCTAATTTTAGGCCTACCAGTCTTGGCAAAGTCCCTTTAACAAATGAAGAATAAACGATTTTCATGTGTATGTACAAACACCAAATTCTTCCAGTTAATTTAGATGGTGGTTAATTCAGTTTGGTCCAGGTACCACCAGGTGTGCCTGTCTCCCTAAAGTATGTTACTTTTACCTGACTGGTAAGATTACCTCCTCCTATTCACAATGCAGTTCTTGTGTCTGAAAACCCTGAAAAGAATCCCCCAGAGAGGAGCTACGCCTCAGCAGAATGGAAGAGCTGGGTTTCACAAGCACTTTCAGGCGAAATTACACTGACATTCACCCACTCTAGGGTTGCCAAGTGACTAAACTTTTTTCTGTAATGAAAGGAAAAGTGGTCTTCCTCTTTCCTTCAAAGAAGCAAATGCCAACGTATTTGAGGAAAGAAATAACAGGTAATGTATTTGCACTTGGGACTGTATTTCAGAAAGAACAAGACCAACAAGTTACAGCCAAGGTTTAGAAAGGCATTATCTTGCTAGTAAGAACTTGTGTTTCAGGTTCTGTTTGTAGTATAGATATCAAGACTTGGTCTTAACTTAAAACTCAAGAGTGCTCTGGATTTTAAACTGTTCACCTGATCCAACCCACACTGGAGATGCTTCAGAAGTTTTTTGTTTTGCTTTCTAATTGTAAAACTAACTTGCATTCAGAATTGGCCAAATGTTCCAGTACTTGGAATCATTAGGTTAGTATCAGGATTCAGAAGAAGAGGAAAACTTGTAAAAAATATCCATTTATGCCTATCTCCAATTCGTTGGTAGTCCTTGACCTTGTCAACACTCCCTTTCATTTCTCAGGAGGAGCACTAATTTTGGTTTTCACAATAACCCCCTCTGAGCTGGTGGTCTGGGACATGGCCTCAGCCACCGAAGGGCAGGTTCAGAGCATTCTGGCTGCAACCTCCCTGCATTACCCTCTACTGAAGAACGACATCAAAAACGCCATGCAGACCCTCCCCCTCACATCACTGAGGTCCTCTCAAAGAGAGACCTTCCCAGTGCCTCGCCCATGTATGCCACCAAAACAAAAATGCAGACTTTATCTTCTCTATTGCCACTTGCCAATTCATCTAATGTGGGTGACACCCGCTGTTCGCAATGGTACGGGCAAAGGCAGAACTTTCAGCAGCTTGTACCCGAAAGATGGAGCAAGTCCAATGATAAACCAACAAGCTGTGATCAAGGGCACTAAAAATTACTCAGAAAAGATAATGCGGTGCCTTTTGTCAGTCAACACAAATTAAACTAAGAAAGTGGTTAGGAAAGGATGGATTTCTGCCCTAAGTGATTCATCTGCATTTTGAGAAAATGGGTAAAATCAAAAGCTGGATGTGCAACTTTACTGTCTGCCCTGCTAGTTCCAGTTCAGGCTTGTTCTAAACATATTTATCAGACACTTCTGCAAACTCTTCTCAGACTGCTAGGTAATAACTTGCGTGACACTAAAGGTAATCTCAAATATATCTTTCCTTCCCTTTTTACCTTCCTCAACACCAGAGGCATCCATCCCATCATTTATATGAGAAACAGACTGGATAATTTATGGAAACAAAAATAGTCTACTGAATTGAAATAAAATGCTGCAATATGTGGCAATAATAATGAATGAAATAAATTCTGTCATCACACAGACTCTGAGTTTTGCAAAAAAAAAAGTGCCCACACCTTGAGCAAATGAAAATATTAATTCCATACAAAACTACCTCCTCACCGAATGAGATAAGAGCAGACCCTTTTGACAGTCCATCTGTTAAAAGATTTCAGGATTAAGCAATGTCTTCATCCTTGTAAAAAGCTATTACCTAACTAATTTCTAATAGACAGGAGCATTTCACATAATAGCATGTCGTCATCAGGTAAAGCAATGCTTGAAATAGATGCATGCAGAGCAGCTGCATTTCAGCTGTTTCCAGCTAAACTAAACCCACAGAAAGTGAAATTATTTCATGCTCATTTTCTGCACTTCTGCACTCATTAATCTTGCAATTTCCTAGATGCAGGAGATATTGAAAGTATCTCTTATTATTACTGTTATTACCTGAGGTGCGATCTCCCAAACTTGATCCGACTTGCAATAGACACATTTCCTCTGAAAGGGAGTGCTAACACAAGTATGCATACAAAACTTTTCTGCTAATCAGCTAGTCATAAACTATTCCTCAAATCAAGCAGATTTCAAAATTTCATTCATAAATCTTATTAGCAAATATTTACTTTTTTTTTTCCATAAAATTTCAAATCACATCAAGATGATGTGGCATTCCGGAGTCGGTGTGAACAGCTGGCAGCAGAAGGAAAACTGTGCCAAAACCACCTGTGCCAGTTTAAAACAGAGGTCCAAAATTCAGATCAAAAATTTAAATATGCCAGCTGCTTGGGTGGTTTTTCTTGATAGTTTGATCTAGGGAGAGAATTTCTAAAACTAGTTGTGATGCATACTAGGATCTCACACCTATTTTGCCCAATGGGATGCAGAAAAGGGTACTGGGCAGTGCTCAGTAAAGAACATATTTTTAAACTCAGGCAGGATGCTGAAAATGCAGTGAAAACATAGCTAACGTTAACTTTTTTTTTAATGAAAAACTGTTCTATTCATTTGACTGCAATAATTTCACTCAAACAAATTCTGCTACATTCTATGTCTTATTTTTTTTAAACAAGCTTATTTTACAATAAAAATGGTGACTTCAAGATGAAAAAAGAAACACTTCATTTCTAAATATATAACAAATGTATCAGCAGGAAAAGGTTCAATTTAAAACTGTTAAAATGAACTTTTTAGAGTTATTATTAAGAGTCATGAGACTTCCTTTCCTCTCCCTTCCCTGTTCTATCAGTAAGGCAGCATGTCAGTCCCTTCTGACAGGCAGACTCACAGTCAGATGGATGGAGACAGCCAAGAGCACCGCTCTTACTTCAGACATGTTTGCTCCAAGTGATCACTCTGTTAGAGGCATTTCAAGGTACAGCTTGGTGCCAAATGATGCTGTCATTGTTAATTGCGTCCTTCCCCAAAAGCCATAACTTTAACCGAGTAACTTTACACAAATACAGACAAAACATGCCCAGCAGGATTCTGACCAAATAACTTCCAGATTTTGCTAATGCTGTTGTTTTGATGCCTGAGCACCGCAGTTTTGACCTGTGCTTGGAAGAGCACAGGCTCCACAAATATACGTAAGAGAAGGCGAGAGATCAGGGGAACTGAACCCTCCCAAAGCATCCTCAGGCTCTTATGTATATCATACCATATTCTCACCCAAGAATTTTCTTTGGATCCCAACCAAGCAGTTGAAGCACCCTTTGGCTCCTCAGGTTTTATGAGATGAAACTAAAGGACTCCATCTATCCAAAGCAGGGCTCCAAGTGCAAGCCAAGCATAAGCCTGCAACATGGATGGAACCACAGTGTCAGAGGTAAGCATCGCCCATGTATTTGCACAGATGGGTTATTAACTTCAAGGACCTAATTATGTCAATTTAAATGTCAACATTGTTAATGATGTCACTGCCTGTTATTTTAACAGAAGCACCCAGCTTCTATGACTTGGGAATTTGGGGCTGCATGTCTCTTATTTTGTCTTTGGTCCTAGAAGACAGACGAGACGCCTTCAGCTGCCAAAATTTCTAACTTCCATTTCTGACTTTGGCATCGCTCCACAATGAATTTTAATTTATTTCTATATCTATTTGCCGGCCCACTGGAAATCATCAGTTTAGAGGCAACATAAAATTAGTGTCAAATTAATCAACAAGGAAAGCTATACCATTTGTTTTGCTCCCTTTTCTGCTCATTCAGTAAAGGAAGCCACACTGCTATCGTAGAGGATAACTTATCTCTGGACCTTACTGCAGAAAGCACTTTGCCACCAGGTAAAAGGGAAAATGTTGTTCTAACTTATAGAAATTCCTAGTGAATTCTGGTCATGTCACTAGGGATTTCTTTCCCAAATCTGTATTTTTTTAATGTGCATAACTTTTCCTTTTCCTGTGTTGTGGCTCAACCCTTCTGTTTTTATAACCTGCAGGAAGCATATTTCAAACATATTTATTAACTTATTAAATCAAATTACCCTTGCTCCTGCTGGACTGAGTTTTATAGAGTGCCCACAAAAATCAAAGAGCCTGTGCTATACCAACAATTTGTAGTCATGGCAGAGACAACTACTCCTTAATATTTTTAATTAGCAACTGCAAATACTTCAATTTACTAAATCAGAAACTATTGGCAAGAATTACTCTGTCCAAGTTCTGTGCCTCAAAACTGGAAAAGTAAGCAGTTTTGGGGAGGATGGGCCAAAATGAATAAGCATATATGTTGAAAGCTCCTAGTAAAATGATCAGCAATGAAATGGTTAAAGATGACCTGTAACTATGCTTCAAATTTTAAAAGCCATTCGAGTAAATGAGACATTTTAACGTTTCTCTTTCTGCTGTTTCTTGTCTGCCTGTGGACTCAGAGAGTTTGGATTAGGAGAAATTTATCTCTTGAGATGCCTACCACAGTGTACGGCAGGGATCAGCTCCTGGTATGATCAGCTGCCTCCAACCTCAACTACCCTCACAAGGCAGTCTAGCTATCACATTGTGGTTTTATTTCACCACTATCGAATGCTCGTGTTGTATTAGCCAACTCAACCTTTAAGCATCCTTTTTTTTAAAGTCCAGGTGAGTCCAGAATGCAACAGCAGATATATTTGAACTGCAAATTGATTTTAAAATTAAAATTTACATGCTGGAGAAGACAGAAAAAATATGCAGTAAGTCTGGGAAGAGACCTTAAATCCTCAAGGATGTTCAATATTTTATATATACTATTTGTGCCTATATTCATATATACATGTATATACATGAATAAGAAATCAAAGGATTTCCAGGATTCCAATACAGCAGCAATAGGAAAAACAAATTTGCCAAGTCTGCAAATTTTGCTCTCAGGTTCAGAATGACAAAGTGTCTAGGAGAATGATTCCTGAATGCTGGTCTTCTGTTAAGTTGATTACAAGCAGGCTCATCAGTTGCAAGATTAGAATTGATTTTTAAAAATGCTTACACCTACACCGACTTAGAATTTGGAAGAAATGAGATGCAAACATACAAGTCGTATTTATCTCCAGCATTAAATGAAGATTATTGGGGGGGGGGTCCTCCTGCTTTTTGCATTTCCCCACGATTTAAGTTTTATGTTATAAATTCAAATGTTGCATGTCTTCCCTGTAGGCATCCCTTGGTGCTCAGTAAATAAGGATGCTTAAATAAAATGTTTTGTGAGCTTTTGAAAACTGAAAATTTGGGGCTTCAAAGAAAGACTTCTTTCTTCTTTTCATTTTCATCACCCTTTCTGTAACTCTATTTCAGTATTTAGCTCCTTTATAACCCAATCTTAAATTATGTTTGAAAATCCAACGACTTCGTAAAGAGCAGAAACAAAGCCTCTTTTTAGGCCTTGCATGAAAAACAGGGATTTTAATTTCATCCCTGCCTTTACTGAGCACCGCAACCATAGAGGAAGTCAAGATATTCCATGCAGCACCTGAGTTACAGTAATTTAACAGGGAACTCGTGGCTGCGTGAGGGGGAGTTGTTGACCCCGCAGGGAGGACCAAAACAAGAACACCAAAACAAGACATCTGTGTGTGGAGGGCAGCCTGCCTTGCTCTGCTGTGCCACCAGCTGCCCTGGCCAGGCCACCCGATGCCACCAGCCAGCGCGCTCTGCCAAGCTGCCGGCACAGCCAGACCCTGCAAATCTGGGGAAAGCTAAAACTGCTTGCCCCACCAGAAAAACTACAGCAGATCCACCGGTATAAAATCTTATTCCGAATAAAACATCGGAAGAGAGAGGGCTAAACCCTTAGGTGGCTGATGCCCGGGCAGCTCGGTGCCGGGGCAGGGCACTGGAGCAACAGTGGGCGTGAAGGCAAAAAAAGCACCTGTGGGCATCCCTGGGGTAAAGGCCAGGGGGAGGAAGACAACAGCGTGAGTTCGATGGTTATTCTTGCTTTCCTGCCTGCCCGCCCTTCCCGTGCTCACGAGCTGTTTGCTTGTGCGACGGGTGCCTGGCGAGCAGGGGGAGGTTTCCTCCGGCTGCAAGGGCTGGAAATCGGGTGCAGCCGGCACAGGAAGCGAAATTAAAGCTGACACCAGGCAGTCTGGTGTTACAGCCGTCTGCATTCCTATTGATCTGAAGGCTTAGTCTGCATTCTGGCTTTATCAGCCGGTGGCATCACGACTGCCATCTCCTCTCTCTCATCCTTCTAACCTGGAAAACACTTCTGAGGGTGCTGAGAGACACTTATCAAAGACCCACTGCCTAAGAAAAGAACAACATGCCTCAGAAGAAACAGCTGCCTGGCACCTTTGAAGAAAGTTTCATGACACTTTTTCTATTTAATTAAAAAAAAAATCCCCAATATATACATGATGTTTCGCCTCGCAGATCATTTCAGAACAGCTTCTGACAGTGGTGGATAATAATGAACCTCTTATCAAGACATTGCCAGCTCGAGACAGACAATGTGTGTATGTATACGCATAGATCTCAGTCTTGTTAACATCAGAGAGTGAAAGGGATGGTGTGCAGGAAGATTTATTGCAGGGAATTATCCACATACACAAAACAAAGCAAAACAAGCCTGAATCTTTCGCATGGAGCTTTTTGCTTCTAATCGGTTCGTAAGCTGGGAGAGTTGACCCAAGGAGCAGAGTTGATGAAAGGGTGATCTGCCGAGATTTTGCTCCATTCGATTTAATTATTCCTCTCCTGTAAGTGTCACATACACAAAGAAAGCTACCTCAAGGAATAAAATAAAATAAAATAAAATAAAATAAAATAAAATAAAATAAAATAAAATAACATAAAAATAAAATAAAATCACACCACTGAAAGAATCATGGAATAAAAACCCGATGACTATGTCAAAGTGGACCAAGAGAGAGATTTCATTTTTCCACATTGGATTGTATTTGAGGAAGCACAAACACACCTTCACATGGGGACTGAAGGTTTAAACAACAGTATCATATTCAAGCAACAGTAAAAATTATCCTGTACATTTTCATATGGCACATTGAGGCAAAAAGATACTCTGTTGAAGCTATCTAAACTACCTCGTGCACTGCTACGAGGTAAAACAGGAGCAGGCTCTTAAAACTGTGCTCTCACCCACAGCTTTTTACCAGGAGCTCAAAGTGAAGCTGTAATTAAGCTCAAAATACTAGAGCTTCTCTGATCTTGAATATTTAGCATTTAAATTAGGGTCCACAGAGCTCAACTTTGATGCTATCAAGGCTGGCATTTCATGGCAGAAGACATGGCACCACAGTTGTCATGCTGCTATTATTCCTAATATTAATTCTTATTAAAGAGAATTGCTCACAAAAAAAGGTAAACCCCAGATATTTTCTGTGAATCTCACAACTGGGGTTGTGGGTGGGTTGAGATAACACCAAAAAACGAACAGTCTATGGATCAGTGAGGTTTTACCTAGCCAAATATAAGCTACTTAGCTCAACTCTAATATTTATGATAGGCTTAATCCAATAAACAGATAAATTGGTAAAAGCGTGAAAAGACCACACAACTGCATGTAGGCAATAAAGACCACACACATACCTTTTTTCAGACTTAGGGCATTAAGAAAATAAGGATGTGCCAACAAAAATTTAGACTATTGGACTGAACAAATAAATAGTGTTCATTAGAGTTGAATAATGGACCACAAATCCAAACAAATAGTCAAACTTACCAGGCAAAAGCTCCCACAGTTTATTTTAGCATTACTTTAACATCATTTTCATGCTAACATAATGGGTAAAATTTTAAGTACTTTCCAATCTATAGAAGGTTTCGTCATCGATTTCTCTGGGGCAAGAATTTGACCCTATGATTTATAGGATACAAGATCTACAGCAGCTCTTCATACACTTATGTGACTCTACTCCAGAGTTGAATAAGTACAAACCAAACAGAAGAAGCACAACTGAAAAAGACAAGTCCACATTAAATATACAAACTCAAAGGAAAAAGGTCTGGCTTTAAGCATAATTTGAATAATTGTGAGACCCATGCAGACATTGGAAAGCCTGGATTCTTCTTTCTAAACTTTTCTGTTAGAGATATGGGGTTTAATCTTGCTGACACGAAAGATATTCACTCATTTTAATAGCAGAAGTTTACTTTTGAAATCGAGACAAAATAGTCTTCTGAATTTCGTGTTGGAGTAAAATGGTTTTAAGCCTCTGTGAACTCCAGGGGTTAGCGAGAAAAGCAAATGAGAAAAGCAAATCAATTACTAGAGAGCTTAAAATCTCCTGTGTCCATACAGAGACCTTCTCCAAAGGTAAATAAAGGGGGAGGTAAAAAAAGTTGCAAAAGTACTATGGCTTATTACTCAGGCAGCCATGTTAGATAATTCCAGTGGTAATTTCTGGTCTCATCATTTACACATAGCACAGGCAGTGATATACTGGAACATCTAAAATCCTACTGTTATTGCACTATTCCACATCTCTAATTAAACCTTATCTGCCTAAAGTGCTCCTACATTACTGGATATATGTAAGTGAGCAATGTGGTATTTGTATAGAGCTTTGTAAATTCAAAAAGCTTTGCAAACAATAACCAAGTAAGCCTCACAAATACCGTGTGCAGGAAGAAGGGAAGTCAGGGATCCCACTTTCACAGGTAAGGAAAGTGGAGCAAACACATGCTCACGGCTGTGCAAATATTCATAAATGATGACAGAAGTTGCAGATTTGCAGTGCAGTATAATTCACACCAACTGCCCACCCCTCCTCTTAGCATAAAATAACTCAGATGTGCAAAGGGGAAGAGGAGGGGCTAAAATCCTGTGTGACTTAGATGACTACATACAGTAGCAAAAATTACTTTATAGTGAATTTACTTTATACTTTATATGTACTTTATATATATACTTATATACTTATATACTTTATATATAGTGTAATTACTTTATAGTGTAGCCCAGTTGTATTATGCCAAATCAAGGTCTGTGTTTTTTCAATTAACTAGCGATTTCTAATACTTCACCTTTGGGTTCAGCTAAGCCAAACCTGGTACCAAGCCATGTCTTCAGGGATGGTTCTTAGCTTTTTCTCACATGAACTCAGATCCCTTGAATTCTCAGGAAGGGAATTCAAAAACAGATGCATAAGAACCTTGGTAGGCTTAAAGCGTAACTTTCCCAATAAAAAAACCACACTTAAAAAGTATCTTTAAATTATCAGCTGATCATTGGAGAAACTTTATGAAATTAAAAGGGGAAGGTTTACTTTCCTAATGAAATAATATTAACTTTCCCTATTCAAGTATCAATCATGTTCTCTTAGTTAATCTCTTGCACAATATTACCAGCTCTCATGATGTGATTATACATTGGAAAGTATTTGTGTCTTTGCTTTAGTTTTTATGTATCCTTGCTATTTTACCCTACCATGAGAATGGAAAATGCTCATTTTCCAAAATGGTTGCCACCTCCTGAGAGGGCCAATGGGCAGAAAACATGAGCTGGCCTCGCCGCCTAAACTGCTTTGCCCTCGCAAGTGTTGTAAAGGGAAGTGACTCTGTCCTTTGGAAACAGCATTTATAATTCATGCTGCAGTAGTGCCTGGAGGGGCCCTTAGCAGATAGGGCTCAGGTTATAGCTGGCACTCCACATCCATGTAATCAAGACATAGATCTCTGCTTAGCAAATAAGCATATGGTTAAATACAACAGAGGAACAAAACAGGTGGTAATGACACAAGCTTTTGGCTCCTTGGGGTGCTCCCTCACACCAGCCACCTAAGCCTGATTACTCTGCAGGGTTTATGGTGTTCTGAGAAGAAGAAGAGGGCTTCAGTGGGAAAGACTGACATAAGGAAAAGCCAGGAGACTCTGCAGGTTAGTATTTAGGGTTCCTTCTGGCCCAAAACCCAAGATGGGATCTTCGCTAAAGGCCTTTGTTGAGGAGGAAAGTTAACAAAAATGTGATATAAGTCAGAATGCTGGGCCAAGCATCTTGCTCTTGGGCTGCAATGGGAGCAGGAAAATAACCCTAGAAGTATGTGAGGAGTGTGGGCCTCTGTTGCTTAAAGATGGAGGATGTCAAGAGCAGAGAAACAGCAGCTCCTTGAGCACAGCAGAACAGAAGAGGCAATGATGAGAAAATGGAGGCTGGTCTATGTGTGCACATGCACATCTAAGAGTACTTAACAAGAATTATTGGCACCCTACACGGTAAAACTGATCCCGAAAGCAACATTCGACACCACATGTTTCAGTTCACTGATATCTCAAAGTGACCGCCTCACATAATTAACCACCTTTGGTTAAGAAATTTGGTGCCATAAGAAAGTCAAAGAGGCCATTTGCCCCATCCGACTCCTACAGGACAACTGCTCTGGAGCCTCTTTCCAGAATGGTTGGGAAGCCTTTGTGAAATTCCATTTGTGTCCAGTTAACATCCATTTATCCCCATGCCAGCACTGTCCTTTAACTCTTAGTCCTGCTGCTGAGCCCTGTATCTTTAGAGACACAAAGTAGTAGCATTAAATTTTATTTTCCTAGATTGAATAAGCCCAGTTCTTCTACCCTCCTCCTGAGACATAAACTTCCTATTTTCCCAATTGCCCAAGAAACCTGTCTCTGCTATAGTCTGAGTTCAGCTTTTACCAGTGGATATGGCCAGAACCAAAGCCTTCTTAAATGGGAGCCCAATGGAATAATACTCCCCTTTTCCTCCTCTTTGCTGAACATCATCTGTCAGATACACCTCTGCACTTTTTGCCTGTTTTTTTTTTTCCTGGCCACATCACTTCAGAGGTTCACAGACATTCTATGATTGACTAATAGGCCAGTCTTGTCTTTCTCCTTCTCTGTCATTTGCAATTGATGGATTCCCATCTTAACATAAATTCTTATTAGCCCCTAAGTGATTGCCCATGCCGTTACATTCTATCACTCAGTTTCTCAAGATCTCATTTCATGTAGCTGAAGGATATTCCATTAATTCCTTGCATTAAGAATGCATCCCAAATTTATCATTGCTAAAGGAAGAATACTTCTTTAAGTTATGAGATGATTATACACACAGGTGCATGGCTTAAAAAAAAAAAAAAACAAAAGCAAAGAGGAGGTCACAAGAAAGGTGAGACAGGTCATCAAACTACCCATTTTAAACCTTGTAGGCTGCCTGTATCTGCTCTTATTTTTTAGAGTGTTTGGTGACTTTGTTTCCCTCTCAAAAGCCTAAATCCCTTTACTAAGCTCAGCAAATTATTCTCATATCGGTTCTGAGAGATCTTTCTGTCATCCTTTCTGGTCATCCCTTCCATCTCCTTCATCTGTGGAGAAAAGAGAGACAGAGAGCTATCAAATGTTTTGGCCAAGGTTTCCTGAACAGGCAAGGGTTTCCTCTAGGCAAAGGGCGCTAATATATGAAGACCCTCCTTTCTCTGGAGAGACCCTTATTCCAGACCTGGTCTGCTGAAAGCTGACTGCTCCCCCCTCTCTCTTCACCCAACCTCTATTCAGTTTTGGCTCTCAATTAATCATGAGAGATACCTAGGCTTTAAAGAGTCAACAAGAAACAAATCTCCAAGTGTCCTTCAGCCTGCTGGGGGAGGAGGGCATGAATATTGTGGCAGATTCAAAGGAACAGCTTGAAAGCAGCTGGAAAGCTTTGCAAAAAACCCCCATACACCGCACACATACAGAGCAGCTGCATAGAGGGTGCCATGCACAGTATTAATTATAAGCATGTTATGGAAGACAACATTCAACATTTCCAGTGCAAAACATTCAGCATAGGAGCAGCCAGTGACACTATTTCACACTCCCGAGCACACCTCCACCAGGACTTGATTTAACATTATAAGGTTCCAAGTCTGTCAAGCTGTGACAATTTTTATGAGTGAGATTTTGGGTGTCTAACTGAAATTGCAAAAAAAACCCCAAACCCCTTCATCACAAGCCTGCCTGATTTCAAAGGCTGCCTTGAAAGATGAATAATAAAGAGTAAGGAAGTGTCCCTAAAACAAATCAAACTTGGCGGGGCTAACTTTCCTTGTAAAATTAATTTTCAGCATCTTCTCTCCAGCGGCCCTGCCTCAGCTGTCTCCCCCTGTGCACAGTTAATGATCTTGTTGAGCAGATAACCAATCTCTGGTTGATTTACAAGGCCTTTTATTGTCTGAACTGTCTATAATTTTTTTTAATAGAGCTTCAGTTGATATTGCTGTAAAACAAGGTTCGTTTTACATATTTAATGAAAAAGTGAAAACAAGCCAATAAAGACACCAAAGGACCAATTTGCCAAACTGTTCTACACAGTCTGAAATATCTTGCACGCCAAATATCTGTAAAGAAAATGCACAGGCTCTCGATACTAAATCTTAAGCCTAACACAAAAAGAAAACCTAATAGTATGTCTAACACCTATTTCATGTCATGAATTGTTGATACGTTTTCCCCCTTATTATCCCGAACTACATTAGAAAGATTTGCTCTGTTTCTGTTTCTAAGCAAATGGCAATAAATATATATGTATATATTAGCAGGGTAGCGTGAAGATTTTAATTGCGCTCTGCTCCAAGAGCCCTACCTGATGGGAGCACAAAGCGTCGATATTCGAATGAATCCTCCTGAACTGATGTAACTCAGCACAATATACACCACGCCAGGGAAGCAAGCACTGGGAGCTAGATATTTTAAAGTGATTGATTACACACTGTGCAAGCACAAATGAAGTCAGTGCATAGGGAGTGCATGTATTCTCAGGCACGGTTAAGTCAGGTTTTCTACTACCATAAAGTAAAACACACAGGAACCGCTTGGTTATTTGTTACAAACCCCAGCATAACGCACCTGAAAAAGCGTTATTAAGAAAATAAAAGGCATGTCAGTTCCTGATTCTTCATCAGCCTCCCCTTGGATGGAAGCAGCCCCAGAGGTGGGAGGCACCCACAGGGTCCCCACCAGCCTGAGGACCTGAGCTGGAGCCCACCCTCCGTAGCAGCCACGTGCCACACGTGGCTCACCCGCGCACGCTGTCCCAATTCCTCTCAGGCTCTCTGTCATACCTCCACAGGAGAAACACACTAGACACCACACCCCAAACATATCGGATCCTGGCCAAGCACCTCGGACAAGTTTCTGATCATAAGAGCACAGCCGGGGCAGGGTGCTGCGAGCAAGCTGGTAAGACTTTTCAGACAGGTCCTTGGAGCCAGCTTTTCCTCCCTGTCACCTCTGTGTTTTTTAAGCTGCTGCACACTGTTGTTGCCTTATGGTGATTACTTTCACTGCCAGCACAGTCTTTTGCATATTAGTGGCCTTTAATCCGTTGCATCAGCCAGCTTAATTGGGGTAGGATGTTCCGATTTCCAACCTCTGTCCTCTGCTCCTTCCCCCCTCTCCCACCCCATGATGTTTAAGGGATGTACAAAATCTATAGCGTTTCTACATCTGAATGGAGCATATAAAGGGTATTTGGTCAGATCTGGTTAACCGGGGGAACTTGGGGTTTAGTGGTTAGGAACGGGCCTAATCAGGGATAGAGGAGGAAGGAGAGGAGGAAGGAGGGGAGGGAGAGAGGGGGGCTTCTTTTTTTATGAAAATGTGGACCTCCCTACAGTAATTCCCCTTCAGCTGCTGCCTCACAGATGGACCTTTTAATTGAATTTTCTTACAGGCCTGAGGGAGGGAGTTCATTTCAGGTCAGGTGAGGCAATTGGAGTGAATCTAATAGCTCTAGTTTCTTTTCATTGGGAGCAGAGGGAACTGTGTTGCTTTGTTTTTTCCCCTCTCCCTCCCACCACCCCCACCTTTCAGCTCAGCTAAAAAGTTTCAATTAAAAATTGAAACACACACATGGTGATTTCCAAGGATTTGTTGTCTTCATTTTGGCACAAGTGGCAGCAAGGTCAGCAGTGGGAGAAATCTGAAGCAGTTTGCATCCTGTTCTGGCTTTGTTCCCCACACGAAGAGGAATGCAGCATGTACAATATTCACAAAAATGGCACAAAAGCATCCTCTTAACTTGTGCTGGCAAACATAAGAATCATCTTCCAGATCTAGAAACATGTTTTGGATGAGTTAACAAATTAGTCATCCCTGTGCCCTTTTTTTAAATACTGTGACACTTTTTCAGGCCTCGGTGGGTTTGGTTTAAAACTAGAGAAAATTAAGAGGGAGCCATCCTAAACGAAGTCCTCTTGAGCACAACTTGCTATGTCCGTATTGGATAAGAAAGGCTGGGCTTAAAATCCAAGTCTTGTGAATGTAGTTTATAGCACCAAAAAGCCCTTTGGAAAAAGCTGGTTTTCCATCTTCCAGAGATTTCCAGAGCCAAATTAGCCATGCTAGCAAAAGAACATTTATTCTGGCATGATATGTCTGTGTTTGGGGTTTTTTTCACAGAGCAAAGCTGCAGAATTTTCTGGTGTGGGTCATGCCTTTAAGCACATCAGACCAGCAAGGGTGTATTCTCTTCTCGCCCAGGGCTGGTACAACTCCATGTGGAGCCACAGGCAGAGGAAGGCCGGCGGGTACAGGTCGACCTTGTCCTCTGGGAACATTGCTACCAGAAGCAGCAGAGCCAGGATGGCTTCCAGGAGCCTTGCCAGCAAAGGAGGCAGAACTTTCTCAAAAGGCCATCTGGTCACCTATGGCTGGGGCAGCAGAGAGCAGGATGTCACTCCAGGTTATCCACAGGGAATGACAGGGAATCTGCACTGGGAAGGGTACTGAGACCCCCTGCAGCTGCCAAGACAGAGCCTAGGAGGTCCTAAGTGGCTTTTACGGAGGAGAGAATGGGTGTATTGTGGTAAAAGAGGTCTGGTCAAGGAGCCATGCTTTACCTTGGCTAAAAGCCTCTTCTGGCACACCACCAGCCCCAACCTCATATATGTTTCATTAGCCAATGTACAAGGCTTTCAGATCTCCCTTCCTCCTTAGGCATCGGATGGGGGCTGGGAGGGCTGCTGGCCTTTCAAGGTGAAAAGCAGCTTCCCATTGCTGCTCAGACAAATGCAACTTGAGCCAAGTGCGAAGCGTGGAAGTGAATAGCTCTCCTGGGCTTGGCACCAGCCCAAAAAGCAAGCACAGTTGTTCCTAAAAGGGGACCACATTACCTGCAGCTGTGTTGCTGCTGGGACCAATTCTCCCTCCTTCACTTCAACTTCAGACCTCTGAGGAGTGATAAACCACTTGCAAAGCTTTGGGGCTACATATGAAGCCTCTGAACAAGCTCATTCCCACCAGCCTAAAATTCTCTGTACAACACTTTGCACCTTCACTGGAAAACTGAGGGATTCAGCACATTCAGAATGTTTGAAAAATACCTCTTTAGGGATTGTTTGATGAAAAGATGGCATCCATGTGTTGTTTGTTTCTTTGAACTTAATATAAACAAGGAAATCCAGAAGTGCTGGTGGGTTTTGTGTATGAGAGAGTGAACCTTGGCAAGTTATCAACCCAAAGAGGAAGGGAGCCATTACCTTACATACATGAGGTGAATAGCATAGTGATAGGACAAGGAGCAATGGGTACAAATTGAAAGAGGGGAAATTTAGGTTAGAGATTAGGAAGAATATTTTACTGTGAAGATGGTGAGACCCTGGAACATGGATGCCCAGCCCAGGCAGTGTTCAAAGACAGGCTGGATAAGGCTTTGAGCATCCTGATCTAGTGAGAGGTGTCCCTGCCCATGCAAGTGGGATTTGGGACTAGATGATCTTTAAGGTCCATTCTAAACCCTTGACCTTCTATATCCTATGAAAAGCAGAGCACTAAGGCCACAGCCAAACTAACAGAAAGATTGTCTGGGTTACTTCATGGCTTAATCTCACTTCTCCTGAATTGCTTTGACCAGAATTTATAAGTAAAAATAAATAATATCCTGTGTCAACATTCATATGTTTCAGTATTTCAAATATTGCAATGATACTTCATTTCTAAATGCAGCTTCATTTAATTTTAAATTTCCAAATGCTAAAGCTGCGATGAAATTATTTTGAAACTTTTTTGAGGAGGAAGAGGAAAGGGAAAATCTTACTTGGCATAGATCTACTTGCAATATCAAATAGCAAATGTCTGTATCTGTGTAATGCAAATAGCAAATGTGTGTATCTGTATAAAGGAAACAGCAAATGTCTGTATCTATGTAAATTTAAGCTAAACTACAGTTTAAAGAAGTTCCTTTTGCAGTTGGGTCTTTCATCTTAAACCATTCTGGGTGTTGTAAGACAAGTGCACCTAGCATTTGGCTTCCCCACTGACATTTCCAGCATCACCTCATTCACATGCTTCTTTATTTTAATTTTTTTTAAAGACCTAGCAATGTACATAAGAGCAGCTTGGCCAGTGGGGCCTGGGCACAGATTAGATTTGGAGAGAGGGTCCAACAGAAGCTTTGGATCTTCCTTATTATTATTCCCTTTATAGACCCCATTTAGAGGCCCCAAGTGGAAACAAAGGTAGCAAGCCATCCCAATCCTGCTGCCAGGAAAAAGGAGGGGTGGTTTAATCAACCATCCATGTAGCACTGTAGCAGAAGGGGCAAAAAAGCACACATTTAGGACCAGATGCTTCTCCTTTAGATGAAAGGATGATTAAAGCACTTGTGCTGAGAACTGCAGTGATCTCTGCGTAAAAAATACAGCAGTGCATGTCTGACTCTGCCCTTTCAGAAGCAGATTCTGTGGCTGTGGCAAGGGTATACAGAGGTGAGAGGGGGAAAAACAGCAGCGGGTAGCATTCAACTAAAAATCTCAGCCCACACGGGAAAATGTAAATGCTTCATTTGCTCCTCTAAGGAAACTGGCTATAGTTTCAGAGCATACCATAGGTGCCCTAAAACTTTTCTAACCAGAAAGAAAGGACACTGATTAAATTCCTGTGTGGGATTGATTATGGGCAACATATTTGTGTTTGTCTTGAGACACCCACATTTCCCTGCATAACCAGAAAGATTTCTTTCAAATGCAAGGAAGAATTCTGAAAAAGCCACTGCCTATTACAAACAATCAGCTGAATGTTACAGGACAGCTGCTTCTGCATTGTAAAACACATGCAGGACACGGTGCTGGGGAGCTATCACAGTTCTTGCTACAAGACATGGGTTTTGTCTACAGCACCCCTTCAGCACCTCTAGCAGTGTGAAGAAAGCTTTAACATACTGCATTAGAAATGCCTGCTGGACAAACATTGCACATATCCATTCTCCAAAAAAACATTATTTTGAGGCATTATAATGTTAACTTTATATTTCAAAAGGTTTTTTACTGGCTGGGCAGCTTTGGAGAAAAGAAAAAAAAAGAGGACAGATTGACAATAAAAGATGGCATTTCATTCTTAAAAGGAAACAAAACACAAGCTCAATTTTCCTTATTGTTCCCCCTATTGTGAAGCATCCATGCCCATAAAACTGCCTGGTACTGATAGAAAGGATTAAGTCTTTATGCACGAGATATGTCACATCTTGCTAGATCCTGAAACAACTATGATATCCAAGCCGTTTCAAGCAAAGGACAGTAGCAGCAGTTTCTCAAAATCAGAAAGAGTTCATAGAAGCAAAACAGAAGGCAAAGCTGTTTCCGGGCACGGCAATCCAGACATAAATGAGAGTACATGATGTGACATGCACTTCACTGTTCAGAGATTAACGTACCAGCCTGCTCAGTTCAGAAATTCTAAATGCTTCTGTCAAGCGAATTTCCCATATAATAATCTTGTAGAGATGCAAAGGACTAATTATAGGAAACACCTAATAATGGGAAACATAAGCTTTAAAATTGTTAGTAGATAAAAGGCAGGGAGCTACGAGATGGAATCTTTTGCACTGGGCATTTCTTTCCTTCTGAAATTTCGGTGCTCAGGGATGAGAAAAATGGGTACAGTTTCCCTTTACATGACAGGAACGATAATTGAGTAGGATTATATGTCATCCATGAAAATACTATATTTATGCCTCATTGTAATCCATTCATTGGTTTATGGATCCGAAGTCCCACGGGTAGTGTCACAAATCCACATAATGTCCCTGAGTAGTGGATTTTGCATTTGGATCTGAGATGTAGCTGGCGGACACAGCAAATGACATGTAGCCAGACAGCTCCCAGGAGAGCGCACAGACAGGGATGCCAAACACGACGGTCCCTCTCCAGCTCAGGTGGGAAACACAACCTTTGGCTCCCCAGCCTGCCAGCTGCAGAGAGGTGCTCTAACATACAGACCGTTTTCTCCCCAGCCATCAGAGATTTTACACATCTACCACTTACAAGTGTCAGAAGTGACTATGATGTATCTCCTACGTCGTATGGAGTCATTTCTTCTTTTGCCAAAAGACGGCAGAAGCCCAACCCTAATTATATCTCTTGGACTACCTAGAGATATCTTTACAGCCAAATTTTATAAACCTGAGACCCATCATTATTTCCTTCTTCTTCCATTAGGAGTAATCCTGAAGTAGCACGGTAATATGTGATAGCCCTCCCTGTACAAGATTTCCTGTGTGGCTTTGTACCAGATCTATACTTCAGCTTCCCCCTGTAAATGGAGGGGTTTTTTTTTCCTGGCAGTGCTTTCCTTAGTTAGCCTTTTGGGTTGTACATTTCCTGAGACAAATACCATTTTTTATTTCATCCCTGCACCAGACTCAGCCAGGCTCCAGTCTCAGATGAAGCTTTAAGGCAATATCATAACAGCGATTAAAAAAAGTACTAGACAAGACTTTATAGCCACTGTTTCTGTAGATTACATGTGTCTGCTGGTAGAGGGAGGTGCACTCTGGTAAAAAGCTTTCCTCATAATTCATTAATTATGTATTTACAAATATCTCAGCTGCCAAACCCTTGAAGCTTCTCAGTCTTTAATGAAGAGGGGAGGAGCAGTTAAAAAAGTTGTCACATTTCCTTAGACATGCATCTCAGACAATGGTATTGGGTGTTGGTCCATTATTGAAAGTTACAGTAAAGTAATAAAGTTCTTCATCCAGTGTGCTGGTTTGATTGTCAACATTCACACAGTCCTATGCCGAAGTTACAGCTGACTGTGAGTAGCCTAAAACTATAATATATAATCAAGCCACAACTATTATGCTACAGCTAAACAGAATCAAATGGAAAACAGCACCCCAGTGCAGTATCTTTCTGTAGTGTTTGTGCCCAAAGTGTTTCTTCACACCAAACCCCACCCGCAGTGATAGTCGTAGGGCAATGCTCCTGTCACAGGCAGCAGTATTTCTGCAAACCCCAGAGCCAGGGCAGATGCACCAAGGATCCACCTCCCGGATCACTGTGGCCAAACTAGCAAGATGCAGCCGCGTGGTTTCCGTGACGAAACACCTGAATTTCAGACTTTAGGTTAAAAATCAAACGGGTGATTTCATACCAGAAGTCCTGAATGTAACAAGGTTTCAAAGTACATTAAAACTTAAGCAACAATTACTCTAGCTGCTTGGGTGTCACTACAATGAAGGCCCTAGGATTGATTCAAAGCATGGGCCTGACCAGTGTCAGTAGTAACACAGGTTCAATTTCCCTTTGCTTTACCTTTTCCTAAAATAACCTATTTTGCAAGACTTTACTATATAAGTGGATTTACAATCCTGGTATTTGTATTTCTAGTACACATTTGGCTCCTATTATACCCTTTCCTTTCATTTGGGTCACATGATAGTTAACACATCATCTACTTCAGACACTTCAAAACTTGAAGGATCTAACCTTTCAAAAGGAGTTTTTTGACCTCAGCAACAGCTAGCACTTCTGCAGCAGTACCAGTGAGGCAAGGGTGCAAGTTCTGGTCTCAGAACAGTACCTAGGAGGAAGATCTCCATATTCCAAGATGCCTGCTTGCATCTGGCGTGCCTCATGCACAGATTATTCCTTAAAGGACCAAGGATGGTGTGAAACAAGCCCATCTGAGGTGGAGAACCTTTCAGGAAGACACAGAAGTTTATTATTAGAATTGCATTGTATGTTTTCTCACAGTTACATCAGTGCTGCAGCTGCTAAGCAGATTAATAAAGGATAGCAGCCTCTCAGGTACCAACCCGCCTCTCATAATTATTAAATCTACCTAAGAAGCAAGCGAAAGAAATATTGGAAATCTTACTCAAGCAAAATAGAAATATCAGCTGAAGCTAGGGAAATTTTCTGTGTTGCCTTGACCTTGCTAGCCGTCTTTGTTAAAAAAAATAAAACCAAAAACAAACC
Organism: Melanocharis versteri; assembly: GCA_013397845.1. Taxonomy (NCBI): domain Eukaryota; kingdom Metazoa; phylum Chordata; class Aves; order Passeriformes; family Melanocharitidae; genus Melanocharis; species Melanocharis versteri. The sequence continues at coordinate 183,369 of VZTG01008129.1, read as the reverse complement.
CCAATGAAATTTCATAAACATTTTATGAAAAGCTATGAACATGAATGCCTGTGCACCGTGCAAACTGAAAAATAAGTGGTACCTCTGGCATTGCAAGATTTTGAGAATGTATTTAGACTTATGTATGATGATATTTGTCTCAACTGATTTCTACAGAGCTATCCTGAACACCAGGAACAGAAGTGTGAATGGCTCAGTTGTGGACAGATCCAAAGAAGGCACACCCTCACCTCCAATTTTCTCTCAGGTCCAATCACAGCTTCAGTATCTCCACCCTGGACACCAAACCTCGTGTGCCCTCCCCACCAAGGCCTTGAGGGCTTCTTTCCCTGTTTAGGTGGGTGCACCCAGCAAGGAGCCAGCACTGCGAGGGTTAAAAAGTGGACTTTTCCACCCAGAAGGCTGAACTGACTCCTTTGAAGCCATTAGTCCATTTTATAAATCCCTCCTAGTTTTGAGGATTACAGAATAAATACATTGTAATGGCTCCATAGGAACCTGGCCCATGGGGTCACCCTGACTTTAGTTTGTGCATCATGTCCCAAGGGACAAAAATCGAAGCACATTAAATGCTTCATGAATGTGAAATGTCCAGAGTTTTAATCTCAGGAGCTTTGCGGCCTCACAGTTTGTCTTGGATGCACCTAAATCCACACTGCAGACTGATTACAGAGGAGCTGGCTTCAGCTGACACATTCACACCAGGCAAATTCAGATAGCTTCAGATTTAGAGCAATAATTTCTCAGGGTGTGTTGGCACGGGACTTATCTAGCTTTATGCATTTTAGTAGAGTGCATCCAATAAAGACATAGACAATTTATGCAGAAGAAATTCTCTTCTATTAAAAGAAACTCTTTAAAAAAGTAGGTTGGCCTAATAAGACACTTACAGACCCTTCATAGCTGAATGACACCAAATAACTACACAATTTCACTCCACTTGCCTCCAGGTGAGAAAGATATTAATGGAATTTACGAGCAAGGAGAATAACTTAAAAACTTACCAGACTTCCTTCAAGACTGTCACCTGACAAATCATCTTAAAGCAACTCTCCCTTTTTTGGTTAAAAAAAAAACCAAAAAAAAAAGAAAGGACATCCTTTCACTTTCCATTCATTAATTTAGGCAGTGGAAGTACAATTTCTACAGCCTCTCTTACCCTCAGCTCTGCCTCGTTCTACTTCTGGTTTGGTTATTTTTTTTCAATTTTTTTTGTAAGCTAGCACAGCTTTGTGCCAACTTGAAACTGCCTTTGGTAGGTAAACTCTGGCTGATTTATCTACTGCTCCGCATACTCTGTCTTACTGTACTTTTCACTAAATATTTTGGTCAAGTTGTTTTTGGTTCTTTTTTTTTTTTTTTTTTTTTTTTTTACATAGAGGGTTTCCATTCCTGGCAGAGCCAGAGGCCCCAGTAGCATTTACTGAAGAATGAAGGAGAAAAGGAATATAAGAGAATTGAAATGCTGCCATTTAGTATTTGAAATAGTTAATAGCGACTGAAAAATACACTTTTGCAGACACAAAAACATATGCTACAGTATTTGGCTGTTTGCTTTAGGGGTTGTGTTGTATTTTCTAATCTTTTTAATAGAAGTATTCATAAAATTATTGTGATTTTTAAAAATCCTTTTTCTTTTGTTTTACTTATCCTCTAGAGAATTATCTGCTGCACTCTGTCTCATAAATATAAGCCTTTGACATTTTGGAAGAAACAAACATATATTCTGTTAAAATTACATTTGAAGAAAACACTTTAAAAGTTAAATTTTGCTTTTCATTGTTATACCGGGGCTCTTCTTTACTCCTCCTGAACTCACTTTTATTTGAGAGAGTTTGTAGCTTTAAAGGAACTTTCTGAATTTATTCCCTATGGATTTGCTGAGGGAAAGCAAGTATTTCTTCCTAAGCCAAATCTTTGCAAAATCATATGGCAGTGGATATCATCAGCCAGTCTGACATCTTATTACAACAGCATCGTGACATAACCTTATCCCAGTGGGGATGGGAATGTGCTGACGCCTCTTGCATCACCAGAAGGATTCCCCCATCTTGCCGTGATGAGTTTCAGTCCATCTAATAACTTCCTCTCAAAGATCGCATGAAATAGCAACTTTGCCTGAAAAGAGGAGAAAATTGTGTCATTATGTCCCCATTTCTTGCATGCCCACTGGCACTGACACGCCGCCCGTGGTGCTGGGGCTGTACAAACAGGTGATGGCAGCACCCTCCTGCCAGGCAGCTGCTGCCCAGGGGCTGGAGAGAGGCTTTTCAGGTTGTTACCAGATCTCAGGCTGTATCTCCCCTTGTGAAATGGTGGAGAAAAGCCCAAGCAAGAGCCCAGGCCTGGAAGCAGTGCAGCCACTTTGATGACTAGCCCACCTGAGCTGCTTTCTGGACCTCTGCTACCACCTTCACATGGCACCGCTCCGAGCCGTGTGCCACGTATTGCCACAGCTGCCGTGCAACTCAGCTGTGCTTTGTATTATCTTGAGCGATTCTCTTCAGCTATTCCTAAAGCTGGGGTAAGGACCTTGCTGGGCTTCCAGAGGCACTTTGGGCTTTCTGAAAGCGTGGGTGAGTGCCAAGGACTGCTCCTGTGCTGAACAATGAGTACCCACCACTCAGCTCCCCGAGCTCCTGCGGCTGTGGGAATAAGGAGTCAAGCCAAGAGCAAGATCACAAGCCTCTCACGCTGCAGTGATTTAATTTCCATCCAGTGCTCCGTCTCTCCTCTCCTTGCTATGGACAAGTCCATGTTTATTAAGGGACTCCATTAGTCTTCCCCTGTGACTCCACCTTGCTGCAAAATGTTTTTTCCCTCCAGGGCTATAGCAGCAGCTGGCACACTATTTCCTTCTGAGGTGTAGCCAAATAATGGCCTTTTGGAGGGGGATCTGTTTCATCTCTCTTCTCCATATGTTCCTTTCAATTGAGGGGCTTAATACACTCATTTTCACAGTAGCTATCTAAGTGTTTTTCCTTTTTTGTGTCTATTACTGAAATGAATAAATGTGCACAAGGCAATGAGGCACATGAGTCAGGTCAACATACTAGAGCTTCCTTTCAGGAGTAATTTTCCAGGAGACCTGGAGAGAGGGGGGGTTCGCCAGGGTTGGCCAGAAGTTGATCCCTTGTCTGGGGCACAGGGATATTAGACATGTTTATATGAGACAAAAGAGCACTCTTCCTCTCACAATATATGAGTGCTTTTCCACCCAAATGGATGCAGCATCCCTGGTCAAGAGGACAGCATTTGCTGTAGTAAAGCTACTTCTTTTGGGCTATGATTTTTTACCAAGACAGCCCTACAGCAAAGCAGATGTAGATGGCTTGGCAAGCGCTAAATATGCAAACAAATAGATAGCTGGAGAATGCTGGAAATTTCAGGGCAGGAACAAACAACGATAAGTGAAGCTTGCAAACGGGTACAGCTGTGCTGTCAAAGCCTTCCTGCTGTAGCCTGGCCTAGGAGACCTATTACAGCTGAACGTGTTTCGGTATAACTCGATCCACACTAAGGGACATAATCTGTTTAAAATATACATCACTGCATTCAAATTGTTATGTACGTAAAGCACAGAAACAAAGGAGCAAGCCAGGGAAGTAAGAAACCTGAAAGAAGAGGTGGAGAAGCTGGCAGGGGATAGCAAAATGTACACTGCATCCTCCCCTCACCTGCCACCGGTTCAGAACCCCAACAGCGGTGAACAGTTTGGGGGAACATGGAGCAAATCAACCCAGGAAAGCCATCTTCTGCTAAGGAGTGTGACAGAATAGCACATTGAGACTCTTTGCCTGGGAATTTGGGAAGGCAAGATGCAGGTGGCCGGGGAGTGTCAGACCTCAGAAAAAGAAAAAGCTGATGACCAACACCAGCACTAAGGAAGCCTGGGGTTCAAGAGCTGTCATATGAGAGATTCCCTGGTGCACAATTCATTCCCCTTTCCTTCCTTAACATCAGTAACACAGTCTCTCTCCTTCGGTCGAACACCTATTTACACAACACCCATAGAAGCATCTGATCCTGGCGACACCCATTGTTCTGTCAAATCTGGCTGAAATCATTAAGTGGGTTCAAAATTTAGACAGGTGTTCAGCAGTGACATTATTTTCTAAGAAATTAAGGTAGATAAATGCAATGAACTGAGAAAGGGCAGTGAAATAAAGAACAAGTGGCAAGAAACTTGAATTTGATGTGAAGTACATAAATCATGAAAGGAGCTTGACACGGGAACAGGAGCAGATCCCAGAAGGTAAATCTTTGCAGTGATTCAATGATATTTCACCTGGAGGAAATGTGAAAGCTGAGGGGGCCAAAGACAAGAATGAAGGCATCAATACGAAGAATTGCAGGACTCAGACTGCTGCTGCCCACAGTGATGTGATCAAAATTAGCAGAGTTAGGTTTTACTTCAGGGAAGGAGGAAGGAAGTGCTCACTAATCCGGCCAAAACTGCTGCAGCCTGTTCTGGCAAGACATTAAGGTGCTCACTGCCAAATGCCAGGTGTCCTGCTTTTCCTCCGAAGAACTGGGAATCACTAGATCTTTATTTGTGGGCAGTACAAACAGATCAGTCAAAACAGCCCAAACAGGGAAAAAGCCCCAATTCATGCCCCACAGAATTTATAGCCTAAAGAGGGTACACATGAACGCACTTGAAAATATCTGAGGCATGCCAAGATGCATTTTTTACACCATTCAGAACTGACTTCACTGCTCAATTTGCACTCCCTGCAGCATGGCTTGTGAAGAGAAAACAAATGGCATACCAGACCACACAGAGAAGCAATATGGTTACCAGCGAAACATTTATTAGCTTAGGGAAAGAAACACAAAGGCTTCTTTTCAGAATTTTAGCCTCTCCTTGCTATCCTCTCCTCTCCTCTCATACATAATTTTCCTTGCCTGGACTGTTATTTTACAGCTCTCTGCCACACAAAGTTGTAGTTTATTTAAAGCAGCATTTTATAGTTAAATCCCAGTCCCATTGTTAAAAAGCAACTCTCCTAATTCTCAAAAGCAGGACAATAAATGCACCTCCAGAACAGGCTCTAACAATACCACAGGTTTTGAATTTGTTTTCATCAGCTGAGGTCACCTCATCACTCAGAAGAATTGTATTCAAGCAAAGACAAGAGGATGGGAAATATAGCCATCCACACCAAGGAATAATAAATTCAGCTTTCTTTGCAGTGCTATTGCATATTTACCCCGCAGAGTTGATACTTTTAATTTAAATTCCCACTAGCTGGACTTTAATATTTCTCACACTGAAGGTTCTTCAGACTTTCTTTTTGCTTTCTATCCAAACCCACCTGTTCCCTCTGTACCTGGTGCTCTCTCATTCCATCCTGTCCACCTCAGTCTCCCTCTCTTCCCCCCCTCTCTCCAGCTTCAGCAGTTCTTTCTGTTCTTCTGGCACAACATTACAGAGTGGAAGCTGAATAATAAACATGCATAACACACTAAACCACTACTCAATCAGCATACATGCTGTCAGTACATACACTGACTACCCAGCTATTTCCAGAGATCCCTAAAGAGCTGAAGAGGTTTGTGCTATTAATATACTCTGGAAAGAGGGAAAATTCCCACCAGAGGCCTTAAACAACTCCACAGTGCTGTAGCCGACCATCAGCCCCTTCCAGCTTCCGCAGCACTGTTTGCGTAGTTTTGCAGCTTGTCCAGGTATTGCATCCAAGAGGAAGGTCTCAACCCCCGCTCTCTTTGCATGAGAGCAGCCTGGAAGGAGCCTTCACAAACAGCAAGCGTAATGCCAAGGAGAGAGAAGAATAACCAAGGAGACAACGCGCTGCATTGGCTCCTCCGTTTCTCTGGCAGGACTCCCTGGCTTTGCTCAGAATATGACTGACTTTGTTGCTTTCAACATTTTCTTCCATTTCGAAATATTTTACTCATTAGCAATCCTCCTTATGCTCAGAACAGGAGATAGCAATCAAGTTCTCCTCTTCCTAGCTGCTAAATGCCTCGATGCCGGCTCTTGAAAAGCTGCCCTTTCCACCATGTTTATCTTCCCAGGATTTTTGCTCATCTTGTTTCATCCTCCCTGTCTGGTGAATCTCACCTGCCCTCAGATGTTTGCATACTGTTTTCTAGGCTGATGCTTCATACATGTAGTCTTTTGCAGCTTTTGTACTTCCCCATCCTCAGCCCTGCCTCTATACCACACATCTTCCCATCAGTTTTCACTTGCCTTCTTCATTCAACCCTTCCTGCTCCAGCTTCCTCCAAATTAACTTTTGACTCACTCCTCTCTTTTTCTCCACAAAGCCTGCCTCTATCCCAAACCCTGATGCTTCTTCAGTCTCAGCATCATCTAAAAGCCATCCTTTGGATTTCATACTCACAAATGTGTCTTTCATTTGGGCTTTCATTTTTTCTCACTTGCTCCTGAAGCACCATTGTGGCTCTTTCACTGGTACCACCATATTTCAGTCCTGACTAGACACAGCTGCCAGAACTGCTTCATTTGATCCTGTTAAAATTTCCTTCACCAAACCTCACTGCTCACTAGCATGACATAACAAACATAACATAACATAACATAACATAACATAACATAACATAACATAACATAACATAACATAACATAACATAACATAACATAACATAACATAACATAACATAACATAACATCCATCTAATTTCTAAATCCAAAGCCTTCTGGTTCAGATTCTCCTTGGTCATACCTCCTGGCACCCCTTCTCCACCAGCTACTGGACAGGCAATCATTGCAGTGCACTGTGCTCTGTAAGGTCTCCTAAAATGAGAAGTCTCTACGCTTAAGACTTTCTGGAGACCCTGCCCCTGTCGTGTTCCAGTACAGCAATGGATCTGATCTAAGCTGTCCCTATTATGCCCTTTCCTTAGCTCCGTCCTGGCATCTCCCACCTCATTGTCTTGGTCCAGCTTGTGGCTGTATCTGGTGTTGTAATGATCACAAACACGTTAACACCACCAGCACCTCTAGACAGACATTGCAGTAATGATGCACTGCCCACCAAAACGAAGCCTACAGAAGGCAGGGGCACCTTCCCAAACCTACCACAAGCCAAACAGGAAAGTAATTTCTTACCACACTGAAGACCTCCAAAACCACAGTGAAGCCTCCAAAGAAAACTACGCTATGGACATGACTAAAGACAGGAGAATCCCTTTAGATGAGGACTAACTGCCAGCCCGAGGGAGACAGTCACCATGCAGCAAGAACATCACACTGTGTCAGCAGTAATGCTAAAAAGCCAACCTTCTTTTTCCTCTTCCAGGCAGTTTGCTGGAAGACACAGAAAAGATGTGGAAGAGGTGCACCGTAGAGTATTTGTGATGTTGGCTGGATGTAACTGTGGCAACTGAACCGCGTGGCAATCCAAGGACACACAACAAAAAGTGAGCCAGGATCTGCCAATCATTTATTGAGTTTTCTAGTAAAAAAAGGCAAAGGACCCTCCCCGCATCCCTGCACCACTATCTCATGTGAGTGCTCTTGTAAAACAAATCACACAGAAAAACAGGATTTGTGGGATCAGGCTGGCTTGTTTCCAAAACACATACTCAGTGCAGAAAGCTGCAAGAAAAAGAATAGGTACTGAGAGGAACGTGATAGATTACTGTCCTGAAAAATCAACAACAGCGCTATTTAATGGGAAAAACCCTTGTTGAGCTACTTAGGGTAATTTATTAATATTATTTTTAAAGGGATAATAAATAGATAAATGTATCCTACTACAACTTAAATAAAACCAGGAACTCCAACCCAAGTGAAGCTATCAACAAAAACCCAATGCATCACAGTATCTCATATACTGACACCTTGTTTCAAATATCAGAAAAATCCCACATTATTGACTAATCATTTCTGAAATGCAGTTTCAAAAAAGAAAACAGCATTTCTGCTCTACTGGAATACAAAAAAAATCTGCTTGAACTTCTCTTTTGACATATTTTTACAAATAAGTAACAAAAAAATTAAGGGGCCTTCATATTTTATTGAAGAAAACACTTAAGCTGAGAGTTTGCTTTTTGCCTTTTAACAGCCAGGTTTCAATGGAGCAGTAGTTTTTATAGACAATATCAAACCCTCCATGAACACAATGCTATCAAAGGAAGCAATAATAGATGTTGTCTTACAGTTACGTGCACACTGTCATTTTGGGGGTGGCACTACAGCCCTGAGACCCAGATAAAGACCTGAAAAGCATTTTAATCAGTGAACTGCTGATGGATAAGCCCCCTCTTCTCTCTTGGCACAGTAATCAACACACTGCCTCTCTCATCTTTCCTTCTGAGTTTGACTCTTCACATGGGAGCAGGATGACATCCAAGCTCTCTCCGGCAGCAGCACTGTACCTCCAGGACTTGCCTGCCCACAAACTCAGCATCTTTACCCATCTCCATGGCCTGGCTTCTTTCCAGTGCCCCACAGAGCCACCCCACTCCCCACTGCTATTCTGATGGCTCTCACGGACGTGCGAGTAAGTTGGTTGTTAAACACTCACCCTCTCTCTCACAAGGAGGGCAATTAGATTAGTTTACTGCAGGCAAAATCAATAGCAAGCACCTGGGGGGCACACTAGCCATTGCTAATTAGAGCTTTTAGACATTATTTGAATAAAATGTATGAGGTTCATCAACCAAGGTGGAAAAAATCCATAATATTCCAAGTCTGTCCTTGGTTTGTCAACCCCGCTCACTTTGGAATTAGAAATGGAATGAAATTCCTGAAGTAAAGGTAAGCTTTTCCAGACTGGGATAGATGCAGGGAGGGGTGGTGGTATTTATTTGCAGGGAGATGGACTTTTCTGTGTCAGATCAGAGGTACTACACTGGCTTCTAGACATTTAACTCAATTTGCAAAATATTCAGAAGCTTTTTTGCACGAATCTGATAAAAACCAGAGCCGTGTATTTTGAGTCTACTTATTCTTAATGAATTCTTTTAGTTACAGCCATCTATTTTTAAAAGACATATTTAAAAATTGTAGAATTATATATGCAATGAAACTGCTATAATTCCATGAAAACATTCTACCAAATCAGCCATTTATTTATATTCATTTTAAGAGTTGGGTTTTTAAAAAATCTTCTACTACATTTAGTATGTAAAAGCCTGTTATGATGCCTGCTTCATGCAGTAATTTTCAGGCCATGTAATGAATTACTTTCATATCTTCAGATTAGGTTGCAATTAGATAATGTGTTCAAATGTGAACAATACATTTTCAGGGTAGCTTTCTTTGAGTACTCATCCATAGAGCATTTTGCTTGATAGGAGTTTCCTCTGTAGACTATTGGAATTCTCATTTCAGGAAAGGATTATTTCTCCATGCAATGAAATATCTTTTTCTCAATATAGTGTTCTTAAGTAGTGATTTAAAGTACAGTAGGAAGACGAGCATAACATCTCAAATATGAACAGGAGATGAGCATGTCATCTATAATACACTTAAAAAATGTCTTTCTGAATCTCAACAATAATCAGAAACTTATAAAGACAGAAAATTTGTCTTATTTTAGATGTCTAAATAAATCAATGTTAAAAATAAATGTAATTATATCTGCTAAGTAGAATTATAGAAAGCGCAAGCATGCAAACAACATTAAAAGAGGTTTTTTACTACAGAGGTAGAAGAAGGATTTATGTATTTATTTAATTTTGGTGGGGGAAAATATAAAACAACAAAACAAAACCCTTTGTTGGATCTAGCTATTCAATTCAGAGATTGTGCAGTTCAGCACAATCAGTCTAAATTAGCCAAATACCTCAAATAAATTTTTCTTAAACTATCTGGATCCAAGCACATCCTTACAATATTTGAACTATAGTGTAGTTAATTTTTAAGTACAATTTCAGATTCTTAAGTTAATCACGCTTTGATGAGGAAAGAGTAGAGGGAGAGGAGAGAGGCTGGAGTCCCACTCGAGTCACTGTGCCCAGCGGATTGAGATCCAAGCCCAGGGACTGTTCTCCCCTGTTTGGACTAGGATTCAACAGCAACACATTTGTGAATGTACCTTAAATTTTGCTGTAAAACAGCAGAGACCAATACCTGTCACATGGTCACCCTTGTGAATACTGGAAAAGAAAAGCATTTGAGTGATACGAAGGAGCCTTAAAGGACCCCAAGCTAACACTGCTATGTATAGCTTAAGTGTGAAAAAGCAATCAGGCAGGCAACAAAGTCCCCAGTTCACTACAATTCTCTGCCATTTTGGGTAGGCAGAAGCAGATGCCTGCCAGTGTGTGGGATGCCTGTCACCGTTAGCTTAAAAAAATATACTGAAAACAGGTTTCGTTTAAACTGAAGGTGGTTTTTCAGATCAGCCTCTGAGATCATGCTGAGGCATGGAGCAGTCCTCTCTCTCTCACGGGCATGACATTGTGCTGGCCGGGGCAATGCTGCACCTATGCACAAACAACAACTCTGCAGGGGCCTTTCACAGGGATGGACTCGCAGTCCCACAGGTGGAGGGAGATTAGGGAAAGAAACACAGTACTCCTGTCACATGCCATTCCCCATCTGCTGGGCTCTGTATCTAGGCACATGCGATTTTTTCACTAGGATTTAACTTCTAAACTATTTTTCCAATTCCTTTACCTTTCATAGCATCTTTTAGACTGCGGCACCTTTTCAGCTATTGACAACAGCACTTTTTAGTAACACCTTATTTTCTTTACAAAGCAGCAAGTACTTTTGAACCACAAATGTAAATACCAATTTCAAGATACTTAAGCCCCTTTTTGGCACCTCACAGACATCTCATCTCATAGGGATTTGGTACCAACTACAGGAAATCTCATGCCAGAGGAGAGTAAGGCCATTAGCATTACATCACTACAAATGGCATCAGAAATGTAATTTTATTTTAAAAATGCATTTCCATAAGAAATCAATATCTCCAGTAATGCGCTTTCTGCATATTCCATTTTTGTTTCATATTAGCTCCCTGAAATGGTACAGTACTGTAGTACGATTATTACTATATTTATGCCCTTTTCTTTGGCTGCATTATAAGTAACAGCAGAGCTCTTGGAGAATTTTATTTCCAAAAATTGAAGTACTCAATTATGTGCCAGTGAAAGGGGTAGAGAAAACCGAATGTTAAGGATCAGAAAACACAACATGTCTATAATAGGCATATAGGGTTTACTCCCTATTGCAGCATCTTCAGCATTTACCACTACATACATAATAATAACCACTTCGTTAGAGGACCTTCCTTGTCTTTTAGTAGCTGGACATACGCAATTAAGAGCAAAGATTCTGGATCCAACAACCAAGTGAAGCTTTCCATCTTCTAACTAAACTGTTTACTTGTAGGAGGCCACAGTGTCAGGAGCTTCTGCATAACGCGTGGGATCTTGCTTGAAACTTGGAAACTGTGAACTCCAGGGAACTAAACCTTTTACCTTCAATTCAGTGAAACTCTGTGCATGAAATTCAGTCATCTCTCAAAACACTGGGACAGCAATACACAGAAAAACTCACTCGTCTTGTAACCACTGGCAATTCGTCACATAGATTTGAAATATAACTACATAGAATTTCTCTAATTCAGTACATGTACTAAATGTATTTATTTGACATTAGGAGATATATGATAACATAAATCAAAATCCAGAGAAATTCCAAGTAACTACTTCTTTTTTTTAAGTCATAGCAAGTATTTTAAAAGATAGCAAACAAAAAAAAAAACCCAGTTTAGGGTTTCACTTTGGTGGAAAACATCCAGAAACAGTTTCCCCATCCTGTGAGATTTTTCACATTGTCAAAACATTTTCTGTGATAGGACATTCTGAATTCTGTTTGGTTCAGACAAGAATGCAAATTTGCCTAATTGGGAAGGGTTGCAGTAGTAGCTGTTACACAACTCACATCCAATTGCAAAATTACAGTGATACTAGTTTAAAAATTGTGATCACACTATTCTTCTTTAAAAAACCCAAACCACTCTATTGTGTCTTTCATCCAAAACATTTCAGCTGACAAACAGGCACTTTCTGATGAAAATCAATATGCTAAATATTTTTAGTTATGTTCTCCATAGGTTTACTATCCGTCTTTCCTGAGGGTTTGCAGAGATAGAGCAGTGAAAATGAGACTACTGAAAAATCCAACCCGGACACATTTACCATTCTCTTTTGTCTTTCCTCCTCGTCTCTGGTGATCTTAGCTTTTTATTTCAGACAGAGACACCCTGTGAAAACCCTGTGTAAGCTGGGCCTGGGAGCAGGTCTGAAGGGGATTCCCTAAAGATGACCCATATTTGTCTGCAGCAGGTGAAGGCTCTCAGGATATACTGCGCACTAGATGAAGTGTAACATTTTCAAACGAGCACCCTGCAGTGGGGCTTAAATGTCTACCAAATATTAACGAGAGCAGACTCAATAGAAATACTGAGTTTTATAAGGTTATAATTTTTCTCTTCCCACTGACCTGTGCCGCAGGCTATAAATTACTTCTTCCCTATGGTTTTCCCTTAGGAAACAGCCACCTTACCACTGCTTTCTTTACGGGCATCCCCTCTGCTCCACAGGTGCCAACCACATTTTCTCTCAGACATTTTAGCTGATTAACATTTCCAGTTAATCTCAGAGCTACTGCTCTCAACCTGGATTTCTCTTTGATGAATGCTGCTTCTCTGGTTTAGATCTGATTAAGAACTTCCGTGTGCCAGAGCGCTGCTGCTTTCTCCTGAGAGGACTGAGCTGCCCTGAGGAAAGGTCCCAGCTCTCTGACAAACCCTGCCTTGCTCCCGTGCTAAACATCCACCATCAGCCCAAGATGGGGCTCAGGTGCAAAGGATTAATATGTCCCCTAAACGCTGCCATGTGAAATGGCCTTTCACAAGATCCTAGGTAGCACAGAGGCTTTGCTGCAGCTTAATTGCTTGCTGGCCAACTACAAGTGGCTCGATGGCCGGCCACCACACCGCCGCTGAGCTGAGCTGAAAGAGCGCGCTTCTCGGCACGACTTAGATCGTGTAGTTCAGTCAGTTCCCGTCATCCCTTTGTCCCTCATATGTCTGACATGTGGATGAAGCCTTCCCTATTGTGCCTTCTCTTTTCTGGGAGAACAAAGGGGAGCTGACAATGAAGTGGCTGCCAGCCCATTGCCACAGTCCATATATCCACGCAGCTGTCATTACATAGTCAAAGCAGACGTGCTAGCAGGAGAGAACAAGCGGCCTATGTGAGACACAAGCGGGTTTAGCTAAAAAAGATATATTATCACCTACAATGCACATACTGCTATTAATATGCTATTAAAGAGATGGGAAAAAAAATCCCAACATGTAACCCCATGACCTCAGAAAACTTTGGTACCAGAGTGCACTTAAAGAGCAGGCTTGAAGGCATTCTCCTTCATGTCCTCTGCCTCCAACTATCCTGAGCAGACACCTAGCCCCTGCTCTAAAAATAAGCGAAAGCAATTGTGTCATTACTTAGGTATGCCTAACACCAGTTTTCCATTGAGGAATGCTTCAGTTCGCTAAGGTAGCCAGGACTCCTCCTGTTGAGCGCTGACATGTCACATCAGTGGATTTCTTGTTTACAGAAGTGGCAGATTGTTAATGTGAAGGCAATTTCCTGCATTACAACAAAATCCCATGATATATTTCAGTTGTTGAAAACCTGGAATGAAGCAACAGCTCTGTGATATGGAAATGCCACTGAGAGCTAAGTGGTAACTGGAACTAAATTTTATGAAGTAACTAAGCAAAAAAAAGAAGGGGGGGGGGAAGCAGCTCTCTGTATGGAGTAAGGTCCCCTCTCGAACTACTCCTCACGTCCATCCCAGATGGTGAAGAGTATACAAGGGTTTGTTGTTCCTGGTTAAAGTAAATAATGGAAATTCACAGGACAGCTGTTCAGGGTTTACCAGGTTAGAGTGAAACCTCAGATAAACCTCTTGGTAAATTGCTTATATGGCCTTTCAATACATATAGTATATATACATACTGTATATATAAATGCAAAAAAATAGGGAGGACTTTAGATTGTAAGTGGTACTGAGGTCACCTGGGACTTCTGATGGTGCTGTACAACCACTTCCCCGCCTTGGGGAAGTCATCTCAGCACTGAGTGCCATCATTTGTAAGATGAGAATGGTGATATTTCTCTTTGGATTGGATATCGTCTCTTTGGATTGCCTTAACATTTACACAGAGGCTCTAACACCCTGTGCCCCCAGGGATCTGCCTGGAGCCTGGCCAAAACTAACCCAATCACTCTCCAGCCTCACAGACATCGCACTGGGGGCCAGGGGGTGGCTGGAATTGTGCATGCTGGACTGCCTAGTCAGTGCTGTTCTCTGACCCACGCAGCCACTCTGCAGCCCTGGTTGGTTCAGGCAAGCCTAGCTGCCTGGCAACACCAGGTCCCCATCCCTCCAGGTGCTTCCTAAACACTTCATTGCCAGAAACAGCAAAAGTTGCTGTGTAAGCTCAGAAAGAGAAACAAAAACACTTCATTAAAATAATGCTCAGGCTGATCCTGAAAATTTCTGTATCTGGATGGGCCTTGGCACTGGCACAGCAAGAAGCAGGGCAGGATGCTGGGACCCTTCCAGAGTTCATGCTGCCTGGTGTGAACCACTGAGCCTGATCTTGCATCATGCTCCCAGGAGACAACATAGGATCAAAAAAGATAAAAATGCACGTGAGCTGGACACCCAGTTTGTCCAGTCCATTGCTCTGGTCACTCCTCCTCCTTTCCCCTACAAAGCACACTGTGCTCTCTGCATCTGAGCAGCTTCGCAGAGATGACTCAGAGTGTCTCCCCAGTGGTGCCTCATGGGGTCTTAGCTCCTTCCTCCCCATCTATGCTGCCCTATCTGTAAAAAAGCTAAGGGCCTGGGTTTATCACAGCACAGGGCCATTCACTTGTAACTGCTTTTCACATCATCAGCTTCCCTGTGTATACTTCCTTGTTCAAGCATCTGTTCAGGGCAGTGATAACAATGCCAGGCAACTCCACTGTCCCTCTGCTGATCTCAGGAGTCTTCAATTGCTGTGACCTTCCCTGCCATTTCAAAGTCAATGCCCCATGATCTCTTTGAGACTTTGGGTTGCTTCATCCCCACTCCCTGTGTCTTCAAGTATGAGCCTACCATTGCGCCCTCACCCACTCAGGGTGAAAAAACTTCCTGCTTAAATCTCCTGCATTTCAGGCAGCTCTTCTGCAACAGAGCTACCCTACTTCTGCTTCTGCCATGGCAAAAATGTGGTTTCCTCCTTGCTTCTAGCACTTCTTAATGTGATTTTATTCTATTTCATTTTTTCCCTAATTATTTTTTACTGATAATACTTCATCTGAAAATTGCTGAGTCAAAGTACATCATGGGAAAGGATATCATCTTGCAATAATCAAGCTACTTCTTTGACAATGGAAAGCCCCCCTTAGGTGTTTTTTAGAAAGGGTTTTTCCAAGTTCTCAAAGCAGGTATGAAGTCACTCCCACATCTGTAAAAGGAGGATTCAAAATTGTCCTGAGGAGATTAGTATCTCAGCTCATGTTTCAGACTTCTTATCAGGTTAAGTCCATATTCAAATGTGAGCTTCATTTTCCACACTAAACGCCTTTCTTCCCCCTTCCTCCTCCAGGCCCCTGCCACCCCATTTTTTGTCCAGGATGATCCCTGATGGCATAATATCTTTGTGGTTTCAGTAAACCAAATAAAAGCCTTTCTTTTCTTATTCCAATCTACTTAAGATACACTGACATAGAATATGCTTTGTGCAAAAATGTCACACTGCCCTCCTCCAGCCTCAGCAAAACACATGAGCACTGAGGTGATTTTCTTACCAGTTCTCATCTCTTTCTACAGAGATTTGCTAGCAAAACAAAGGCTGCTTCAGCAGCCTGAAATGGGGACTTCATAGGTTTTGTTTGAAGCGTGAAAACTGAAGTGTGATTTTTTTCTTCCCAACAGTGGCTCAATAATGTGAATGGAGGGTACAAGTACCTGTTTGAGGATGAAGGATGGTAAGAGTGAGTCCTTTAGCAGCTTGGAGTTCCATCGGGGTCAGTACGACTAAGACAAAACCCTGAAACACAGACCAGTTTTCAAGAACATTTGATAGTCTACTAGAAAAATGACACATTGGTTGGAGCCATGGCAATTTATAGCAGCATCAGGAATGCTTCTGAGAAGAAGTCTCTTTGGGAGACAGAGCCATTACGGGTGCTGGCAATTGCACTTGTGCAATAATGTTGTAACGCAACGCCCCTCTGTGTTTCCGCACGCAGCTGAGCCAGGCCAGGGACTGACCACCACCACCGAGAGAGAGATCCCACTCCTCTCTGCCCCAACTCCTCCCATCGGCTCTAGCCCCCACCAGAGACCTCTGTGTGTGGGGCTCGCTGGCCCCGCTGAGGAGACCACCTCGTCCCGCCAGACCAGCTCACAGAGGTGCCTCAGGAGCACCACAGCTGCTGCAAGGTCAGAGAGGGGCTGTGCTGCCAGGCGTGGAAGTGGAGGGGTGCTGGTGTTCACCTATCCACAGCATCCTGCCTCTGGGCATTACATTTGAGGGCTTCACTCTCTCTCTTACACTGAAGGAGGGGCAAATTTTCAGCCACGTGCTGTGGGAGACAGGATTTGACTTTACCTGTAGTTTTTCCCAGAGGTGGAGCAAAGGGAGAAGAGAAGAAGGGATGCGTTAACGAAGAAGAAAGCCTTTGATAGCTTCTTACAATCTCTGGGAAGAGGCCTTGCCTCTACCTAGGTTTATTGGTTTTTAATTCGGGGTTGTTGCTGCTGTCATGCTTGGTTTTTATTTGCTAGAGCAACACTTTAAAAGCCCAGAGTTGTACAGATTCAGCAGAGGTCAAACAAATTGTTTGCATTTTTGCTATAAAAGGGGCGTGAGGGAGAGTGAGACAGATGGTAAATTGGCTGCTAGGAAGCAGAGCTTGAACTTTTTCAATCATGTCTCCCTCTTAACTCACAGCTGGCAAAACTCTCATTTCTGTGGCAGGTCTTTCACTGGGCAGATCAAATCCAGCAGCACAGAAAACAAAACTCACCAGGAGCCACACAGGGTGAGAAATTATTTCCTAATAAAACTACAAAGCCCAGAACAATAACTGGGCAACACTGACATGTATTGTTGGCCTTTATCACAATCTCTTTATAAGCCTGGGTTAAGAACAGAGATGCAGTTGTCCTTTGATGTCCTCGTTCAAAGGACTTTACACCCGCTTCCACCAGTGATAAGCCAGGGAAGGGGGAGAGGAGAGGCTGAAACACGACAGGAAATGCTTGGCAAATAAACAATTTGTGATACTTCTGTATTTCTGGAGACACTGCTGTAAAAGATACAGTCACAGAAATCACAAGTCGGATGCCACTCAAGCAGAGCTGCTTATGCCTGCAGGAGCTGCTTCAGAGCCAAGAGCTTCTTGGAAACTCATCTGCAGTTCAACAAGGGAAATGGAGAGGTAAACTTAGCCTTGTTTGTGGGCATCAGGGCTAGCTCCACTTAGACCCTCCCTAGAACTGACTTTTTCCTTGTGTTACACCAGCACACAGCTGGGGCTTCCCAAGTCCTCTCTGCTGATTCCTTGGCTCCTGATGCCCAGCCCTTTCACAGTGAGCTGTGGGAGAGCTCACCCGTCCATAAACACAGCACCAGCACTCTCACACCACTAAACACTTGCCAGACATGGAGCAGAAGCAGCTTAGGGACAACACCTGAGCAAATATCTAGTTTTTCTCCATGGTGACACCAAACTGCTGAGGGTTGTGTGAACAGGAAGAGCATGGCACTGTCTCCACCAGGTTCACAGTGGGACATTGTTCATCACTGTGCTTTCTTCTTGCTCTGCACCCCTGTTATGAGGCAGCAACTTTTGGCAGAAGTGCTAGAGGAGATAATGTTCTACCAAAGATTCTCTGTCAGAGCCCTAAATTCCATTTTCAGAAGAAATGTAAACACTTAGCAGCCGAGAACCAGATGCTCTTGAAAATTCTGCTTCATATCCTGCACTGCAAAAACCTAGCAATTGCAATACGACACACCAAAAGTAACCCCTGATTTGGAGTTTGCTGCTGCTGCAGAATTAAGAGAAATTCCAGCTTGGCTTCTGCTCTTATTCACACCACACTAACTCCATACAATAGGGCATTCAGATGCATTTAGATCATGGGGACTTTTTTAGGTAACAAATTAGCTGCCACAATCTGAGGAGTCAAATAATCAGTCTGATCCCAGGTATTACCACTGCCATTTTATTCCAGACACAAAGAGAGCATACAACTTAGTAAAGGTCAGATGTGAAGTATGTGCCAGACCTAAAAACTGAACCCATATGTCCCAAGTTCTAACTCTTCAGAGCGAGCCCCCCTCTCCTCAGGGAGGATGTTGGCCACAAAGATGTGGTCACAGTGTGTGAAGATGCTTCACATTTATTACCACGTCATGGTTGAAACCTGGTTTTGAAAACTGTTCGTAAATAAGGTCAAGTTTCCCAACAACATAGGCCAAACAAACAGATGTCACAGTTGCTTAAGTGTTTTCAGCATGTCTAGACACCACGTGGTGATTAACACCAGCGGACCATGCTTCCATATGTGCTAGGAAGAGCAGAGCCCAAGATGTGATAGATGTACAGTGGAAGAATTCTGGAAAATGCACATGGAGTTAGAGAGAGAACCAAGGGCTTTCTCACGTCCTGCAAATAACTGTCTGAGCCTCAGCAGCACCCAATTAAGAAAACAATTAAGGCTGAGATAGGCACCAACCACAACTCCTTTGTCAGAGTCATTGTGAGGTGCTGCCAAAACATTAGCCTCACTTGATTTCAAGCACAGCCTGGCAAATGGCAAAAAGACAATTCCCAAGAGTGGCAACAGCAAACACTCCAGCTTCTGCAGGCTTTGGAGCACAATAGTTTGGAAATTGCGTTAAAGCCAAGAATTAGGATTGCGAGCTAAAGCGGTAAAATGTTATACTTCCTAAACAACAGGCAGGAAGGGGTAACTGTGGATCCTGGAGGAGCTGTCAGAGGCAAAGAATGTGCTATCTAGTACTTCTGCTGCAGCAAGCCCTGCTGAGACCCTGCTGGGAACAGCGTGGTTCCCCCTGAAAGCCGGGTACTTCATGCCAGCACTGACAGATATGGCATCGGTTCTGCTTATCTCATGCTCTCCTGCTCCAAGCAGCATCCTGCTCCTGGAAGTCAGTCTCCCTCTTCAGTCAGCCATGAGTCTCACATGGTCAGACATGCACTGCAGATAGTGTTAGCCTTATGATTAGAGCTGTCTGCTGTGAGACACATTTTAAAATTCATGACCTTTCCCATCAGGGTTCAAAACCGAACTGGCCTGAAGATGAAAGGCTGGCTTAGACTCCTGCTGTAAGCCGCTTCCCTTCTTTCCTCCCCCTAGTATTTCTCCTTCAGCATTTACTTCCAATTATTTCACAGACTGTCTTCCACTAACTGTGGGTTTAAAAATTGCTAATGAATTGAGATAAATTAAAGTTCATCAGTATCTGAACCAAGCATGTGTTTCAACTTTACAGTCATGCCTGACGATCAAAGGTATCTTCTTTTGTCAGGTAGGAGATGCTCTAGGAAAGCTGCAGCTGGCCAAAAGAGATATAGACGAGTTTTGAAGGAAGAAAAACAAGGAGAATGCTTATGTCGTCTGTGAAAGAGGTATTTGCAGAGGGATTGGCCATAATACCAGTAAGATGAAGGAGGGGGTAGAGGAGGGGAAGAAGAGAGGAGGAAATGCAAAACCAACCGCAGCACACGCATTGGCACTTGCGGAGTCCTGGAGACTTTGCCAATGGAAATTAGAGAGGAATGTGTTTGCTCCTTGCCACAATTAGAAGCAACCAAACTGAAAAAAAAATACTCCTCTCAGTGGGATTGTTGTCATGAATTGTATTTTACCACTCTAACACACTCCCACTGCTGGCTTTTTCTCAAGGAAAATCCATGAGAATAAGAATGCATTTTCATAATTTACACTCTGGAAACCAGGATGTTTCTGCCAGTTCCCAGCAACTGCATGAATCGTGTTTCCTAGTCAGGCTGGCCAGAAAACAACAATTCATCTCGCGAGGCACTTGGGGACTGAAAACAAGGCCTTCCGAACACAAAAAGGGGATTCTCACTAAATCTAAACCACGTGAGACCACTCATCGCCAACCACCCAGCAGGGAAATGGCTGCACATGCCCGCCAGCCTTCGCAGAGCTCGCCAGGGCACATGGTTCAGCAGCGAGGATGCCCTGAGCCGCGGGGAAGCTGCACACCCCCTGGACAGCACCACTGCTTGCATATTGCTCCTCTCCTTCACTGTCACCTCAGCCCTGGGAAAAGTCCCCAGCCACTGCTGGGATGCCACTTGCCAGCTACCAGCGTGTGCCTTCCCAGTGTTGCCACTCCTCTCCCTTCCCCTCTCACCATTTGCAGGCAGTGCCACACAATAGCCTGGACCCACCCCAGGCACAGCATCTCCAGCTGACCCCTTCTCGGCCAAAGAACATGCCCACGCCTGTCACCTCTTCCTGGGACTACAGACACTGCAGCAGGGTGGGGAGAGCTCGGCAGGCTGGGCACGGGCAGTCAGACGTGGCACCCTCAGGGCCCCTGAAGTAGCCACTGTTGAGATGATGCAGTGTAGAGCCAAGCACAGCCCACGCTGCCAGCAGATGAAGGGTGAAACTGTAGTAAGTATCACTTTCACTGGATTTACCCATTGCACGAAAGCCTTTACATACGCACCTACCATCAGCTTCACCCTCTTGGTTGCTGGTGATGAAGCAAATTTTTACAGCCAGCCTCCATTACCCTTCTTAAAGGTAGCAGTGGCAAACCACCCATGGGTGTGTCCACACAGCCTAGCAAGATGCATGGCCACCTCAGCTCTCCATCAGTGCTGCGTAGGGGAGACCAGGGAGATGTCTCCACGCTGGCACTGGACCCACGGAGATTAGAAAAGCCATTGTACTGCTAAGTAACGTGGAGAGAAACCACGGATAGTCACCCCCATGAGAACCCAGGCGGCCAAAAAGTGCCTGGTGCCTGACTCTTGCATGCTGCTTAGTTGCTCTGAATGCAATGAAGCCTCACACATGTGCCTCTTGGCCTTGGTCACTGGTATTTGCAGATCCAGACAGCCTTGGCAGGATAACCAACATTTTTTCAGCTCTGGGACTAATAGTCCTCCTTCCCTCTCATCCTTTAAAGCCCAGCCTCCATGATTTGCACTGGTTTCCAGCCCTCCAGAGTTGCCAATAGGACATGCCTGGAGGATGAGAAGCGCAGGGCTTTCGTACAACACTGAGGAGAGCAAGCCTTTAAGCACAGCTCATCTATTGAAAGTGAACAGCCATCACCAGTCCCTCTTCCCCCCAGGAAGGGCAAGTTCTGCCAGCTGGTGCCAAGGGTAGCACTACTAATGCACAACCTCAAAAAAGACACAACTGAAAAAGGCAGAGGCGGTTTGCAAATACCTGTGTCTCTCTCTAGTTCAGCATGACAAGGAAAGGCTGGCAGCATTGCAAATTATTGTGCAGATGCTGCACAATAAGAGATTGATTCACATCAAACCAGGCCATGTGAAAGCACTTCTTTATGTCAGCTGAGCAAGAGTCCCCTTGCCATTACTCTGCATGATGCAGAATGAACATACGGACAGGGGCAGTGACTGATGCCACAACATGCAAGAAGCTTACTCTCCTGGGAAACATGGAAGGTAAGGGGTGTAGATTCACTTTGATGAGTGGAAGTTCAAACTTATCACCCTTGATGTCTTGCCAGGGGTCCAGTGTTTGATTGATGAACAACCCCCAGGGATGGGCAAAGGATGGAGATGAAGGTCTCCCTTTGTGTGCAGTTCCGTGTGATTTTTCTTTTAACGAACAATGACTGGAGTTGATAACAATGCCTGGTTTTGCTGTCTCGAGCTTCCCACAACATTGTTAGAGGTGGTATGGAGAGAAAGACCTAAGCTTCCTAGGATAAGGAGGATCAGGGTGGACCATGGACCAAGGGAGCTGTGTACTAAGAGAAGAAAAGTGGAAACTGTGATATAAGCTGTTGCCAGTCTATTTCACCCTTGGATTCACACATCTACAAAAGGCAAGGCAAACTGGGGACATGACAAATGGCAGATTAAGGGGCACACTGTGCCTGGTTGCTGGAGCTCCTTAAAACTGGCGATAAAGCCTCTCAATCTCCAAATAAGATGCAACTGAAATAGGCAGGGATAGCTTGCATTGATGTGTGACCCTGACCCTTCAATGTGTGATGGGTAGCAAAGAAACACCCACAAACCAGGCTCTTTCAGTTCCCAAGGCTTCTTTTTAAGTGCCTGTTACTTAAAAAGAGTCTGGCTCCCAGGAACAGTGGGAATTCTCTTCTGTTCCTCAGAGCTTCTTGCAGTCCTTGAAGGTAAAAAAAAAAAATCAGCCCTTAGATGAAGGGAATATCCGATTTCTGTCCTGTAAAATACATCCCCTAAAAGAGCACAATGTTCACATTTTTGAGACACATCCAGTTTCTGGCACTGCTGTGACCCAGCATTGTCCATTATTATTTTTGGCTTTCCTACTGGTCTACCACAGGGTATGTGTTTTGACTACAGACACCTGCTTTTTCCACACAGTGCTGTCTGGCAGAGGACAACCTGCTTGGTTTTCCAGCTCGTGCTACTTTAAAAGTAGTCTTCACCTGAGTAAGCCCAGGATCTATCCGGATGATGCTGCTGCAAACGATACCTAGAAAAAATGTTTTCCTGTGTTCCTCAAGAATGGCTTTGGATTGAAACTTTACTCTGTGTCCCTAGTTTGGCCTGGGATAATTGATTTGTTTTGATCAACAGAGCTGACATCCAAAAGGGAGGTTCTTGACAGAGTGACTCCTCAGAAAGGGGATTTTCCCTCAGGATCCAACTAAAGAGAAGGTAGCTATAGGCAGAGCCCAGCCCGAACTCCTGGCAGCAAGCCCACGAAAGCCCAAGCGCAGAAGTCACCCTAGAGAATGGCAAATGCCGTCATCTCACATCTACTGATGAAGAGAGATGTAAACATCTGACATCCATGAACTTGGAGCACGAAACTCAGAAAAGGAACAAGGAAGGATCAAAATACAAGGGCTGGACCATGTGAGATTCAACAAGGCATGCCAATCAGCCAGTGGGGAATACCGTACCAAATCTCTATTGCGACTAAAGCTGATATTCAGTTACCCTCAGAACACTTTTTAAACAAATTTGACACAATATCACCAAGATACTTGTCTCATGTTGCTGAGGTGTTTCTAATCTGATCCTAGGTATCTTACCAGGGGTTTTATCCTAGCAGGAAATGTACATGTTATTGTACTGGTTAGGATTCTGGCTTTTGATACTGGATACACAGGTTTGCAATCCTGTCCTGAATTGAATAGAGGGCACCTGATGCCATACCTTCATTCAGAATTGATGTGAAAGTGAGATACTAGAAATACACTAGTAAAAAAGAAGAAGAAGAAAAAAAAACAACAACAAAAAAGGAAAAAACCCTAAAAAACCAAAACAGTTCAAACACTAACTTGGACAGGCAAAATGACTGGCTTGTATTAGTAAACACCAGAAGTTTATACCAAACTCACTATTTGCATCCACATCAACCTAGGCTGAGCATGGTTCTAAGAATCTGAAGATTTTTCCAGAGCAAGTAAAAAAGAGAAGCCACTTAATATGATACCTCCTTAACCCACTTGATTTCATACTGCTATGCTAGTAGATAATTCTCTTTTAAAAGGAAAAGGAAAAAAAAAATTAAAAATCAAGTCACTAAACAGAGAACAAGGATGACACTGTATAAAGGTTTGAAAATAACCTAAAGAAATTCTGAGCTCTGGAAGAGAACTCTATTGTCTGTTAAACTCCACAGGGCACTTTGAAAGTTCAACAAAGAAGTTTATATCATTCTCTCACAGAATTTACAGCAATTTTTGTAGCTCCTATTTAATTACTATATGTCCCCACTGGTTTCTTCTTCATTATATTCAATAAACAATTTTCAGATGAGATACCAGTATTTCTTTGCCCTTTCATAAAATGGCAAATTGATTGTAAATTACATCTGGTTCCCTGTTATGGATATTTGATTTACTAGCATTCACAGCACAAAACACCATTACCGAGGAAACTGTGAATTCGGTCTGAAGGATATCAAATGAGGCACAAAATATGGAAGCTCTGAGAAGAAAAAATTTTTACACCTCTGTGCATGCCAAAGCACACTGACCTGACAGCCACAGGGCAAATTTCTTCTTTTCCTGTGCAGATGGGATGCACCAGACGCCTCGTGTATCTTGTTCTCTGTCACTTGAAACAACTACTGCAGGAGCAGCTTTCTGATGCTGTTTGGTTAGAAGTCTTTGACCTAAACCCAAAAAGATCACTTCTAAAATCCAAAGACCATCCCACTATCCCCAGCTCCTCAGCAGGAAGCTTTTCTGCTCTGAAGCCAACTGGAATGCCAGTCAACACTAACTGGGGAGGCTGCTGCAGGCACATCCACTGCGAAGCAAATGAAGGTGAGCATTTACATATCAAATAGCAAAATATATTATTTCACCCACTTCTTGTACAAAACAAGGATTTGAACATAAATTTACTCTAGAAGGTAGTAAAAAACATGAAACATTCGCTGCATCAGATACACATTACCTCAGTGCACGTGCATTTTCCAAATCTATGTTTCTTCTTTTAATGGAAACCTTCAGATTTTCTTTAGAGACACACTGTTCATCTGTTTCCTCACCAGAGACTGAATTTGGGGAAATCTCAAACACCACCAGGAATCTCTTTCCAGACAGAATATCATCGGTGGCTTTTCCTGTGTTTGTAAGATTTCTCCCAGCATGTGCATTGGTCACTCACAAGGGCTCACTTCAGCTCCTCCGTAACGAAGAGCCAGATGTGCTCTGTGCTGAGTAAGAAAAAATGAGTGGCAGAGAAGAGACTGTCTTTAGTGTAATCTGCCGTGTTTGCCATCACTCGAGCTTGTCAGGTCTTTTTTCCACTCTGCCCTTGCCTCCTCTTCCACGTTTGAGTCTATTAACACCTCTAAGTGGAAGAAAAATGTCCAACTGTTCTCTCAAATTGGAACACGCTTGACAAATACCTTGTACAAGCAATAATACACCATCTTCACAACCTTCTCAGAAACCAAATGTGTCAAATTCTGCTTCTTTAAAAAAATTCTTTCCTCTCCAAATTTTATTAGCTAAATGTTAGCTCCCAAAGGACTTAATGAAGACCAGGTTATCAGGGTTCCAGAGAGTGGCAAACAGGATTGGGGCACAGCAGCGCTTGTTGTTAAAAAATGTACAGGCTGCAGCCTTGTTCACACTCTAGAGTTTTACAATTACAGCAAAGTGAAAATGCAGTGTAAAATAGCAAAGAAGTGCTCCAGCTGCAGCCAGTTTCCTGCACAGGACTAGAGGCAATCCACACCACTGCAACCGTTTCCATTCTAGAGCCTTTCACATTTGTCATTGAGGCAGAGATGCAGCTCTCTACTCTGCATTGCTACCCAGGAAGTGGCTGGGAGCATATGATGAGTGTGGAGCAAGTCCAAGGCAGGCAGAGGGAGCTGAGATGGCCAGGGATATGGGGTGATGCCCAGTGCCATGGAGCCAGCCTGCTAAAGCCAGAGGTAGCAGAGCCCAGAATCCCTGGGCATCAGTTTGGAGGCACAGTTGGGAAATACTTGCTCTCAGGACCAGATGGAGGGCCTGCAATGCATCAATAGGACAGCAAAGGGAAAGGATTGGGAAAACGGGAAGGAAGAAATCTCATTCCTCGGCACACGTGGCCAGGGCATGCATGGCACCCTATCTCTGGGCCTTGCATGGCTGGGACACATGGGCACGGTGCTTCACACCCAGCTGTGCTCACCAGGGAGCCTGTGGTGCACCGGGGCAGCTGAGCACAAGCTCTGCTCAAACCAGCACTCTGCTTCTCCCTGCTGTACGCAACTGCTCTGCCCAAGCTGCATATTTCTGCTCCATTTCCTAGGTTTTAGCTTATGTCTGGCAGATAAAACAGCATCCATCAATCAAACTCAGCAAGGCTGTTATCTGCAAGAGCAATAAGTCTCTCTCCATACTCTCTCCTCCAACTGCCTTCTCAGCCAAACCAACCAAGCCAAACCATCCTGGAGCTCTCAGGACAGGCCCATATGCCCAGCATCTGGAGAAGGCATGCAGAGAGAACAGCCTGTGCCTTGCCAGGGCCATGGGAGTTGTTGGAGGTTTTCTTCTCCAGCACAGTCTGATCCGGATCCTAATGCAAACCATCAAAACAAGCAGACGGCAGCCACCTCTGGGTTCCTGCAGGAGCTCCCAGAAATCCTAGGACAACGTGACAAATGCTGTCTGGAGAAGCAGCTCTTCTCACTCTTTCCATAGAAAGGATCCCCAAGTGATGCATATCCTGAGATGACAGATAACATTGACTGTTGGAAACTCTCCTGAATGTTACACTACTGGGATCTTAATATTAGCCATACTGTCTTGTATAATATACTTAACTGCATCCAAGAAATAAAGAAATACTTAGGGAATCTTGCTACTAAAACCTGTCAGAAAAATCATTAAGAGTAGTAAATTATGATAATGAGAGCTAATTTTTAAAATGAAGGCCTGAAAATGTCTGCAATTTCATGTTATGTTGGAAAAAGTAACTGAAAATGAAAAATAATATGCTCATAAACTTAAGTCATGGAAATAAAAGGCCACATGGAGAAATAGTAATAATAATAATAATAATAAAAATATACAGGGAAAAAATACATACGCACACAACAATTTTAGGAGTCACACCTCCTATGAACAGGGTTAGCAAGAGGCTTAGGCAAAGCAAGCAATTGCCTGCAAAATGACTCGTAGTGTTGCCCATCCTTCCCTTGCCTGTGTCAGCACCCCAGAGCCAGGGAGGCACGGCAGCCCCCAGCCACTGCAGCTGCCCCGTGGCTCCCTGTCCATGGCAGTGAGTCCAGGGAGCCCCCCAGCAGGCTCCATCCTTGTCCTGGCTGTGCCCACCTTCCCCTGCCTCCTCCAGGAACTCCCTATCCAGGCCCCACTCCAGCTCCCGTCCCTCACTCTTTACATTGAAACATTCAATGTTGTCTGCACAGCTGAGGAGTTTGAGCAATTAACCATTGCTATTTCAGAAATAACATTTGTAGTGTTGGCAGGCCAAAATAAACCATACCGTCCAAACTGATTTACTGTCTTTAATTTTTTCTGGAGGAAAAAGGCAAAGCCGTGCCAATAGTGCATTACTCAGCGCTGAAACTGCTAGTCTGGTCACCACGACACTTGTGCTCTTCCCATGGATTTGTTACCTTCTAACTTTGACCCCGGCAGCTTATTTAATCTCTACGTTTTAACAAACTCACCTCTGAAACAGAATTTGGGCTATTCAAGAAAAGGGCTTTGCATTGTGGAGATGAAGGCATGGATTAAGTTAGTACAACTATATAAAATTAATTTTTCACTTCAAAATCAAGGGAGCACTAACTTAGACAGCTTACACAAAGGACTACGAATAAATACACACACTTAAAACTCCCTGTAAGAGGCAATTCAGACTTGAGTTGGAAAGAAAACGACAGTAAGAAGATCAACATAAAAGGGATTAGGAGAAGTTTGAAGAAGAGGTTTGAAAAAGAAGTGTGATTGGCATGCAGAAGGTGGGCAGATTTTCCAGACACAGAAAACAGCATGGGGAAGACTTCCAGCGCCAAAGGAAACAAGATAAATGGCCTACCAAGCAAAGAAAAGTAAAAATGGGAGCTATGTTTCCAGCAAGATTGATGTCACTGTTGCACCCACAAAATATGTGCAAGTATTTTGCAACATCTGTTCTCAGAATGTCACATTTCAGCAAGAATGGGCACTGCCCGCATGTGTAAGAACCTAAGTGTGCATATTTGTATTTTGCATGGGCTCCTGGTGTTGGTGCAACTAGAAACTGATGTTTGAAAATTTGGCCCCGAATAGCTTCACTGGAAGCAGAATGCAGACAGATTTCTATGAATCTCAATGTGTTTTATTTTTATGGCACTATCTTTGCTGAATCCAGCAGAAATACCATTACCATGATAAGCTCTGTTGTGTGGTGCGTCTAACCAATCCACATAAAAAGCAGAGAATCTTTCTTTTATATTGCAGTTAATCCATATATTAGCAGACTGTAGTACCTAAAGAGTTAAATATCAATATCTTAATCAAACGTGGTGACAGGACTACCGCTTCTTGAAGTTGCCATTGCATCAAACGGGAGCGCTGGC
The DNA here is from genome assembly GCA_013397845.1 of Melanocharis versteri. Taxonomy (NCBI): domain Eukaryota; kingdom Metazoa; phylum Chordata; class Aves; order Passeriformes; family Melanocharitidae; genus Melanocharis; species Melanocharis versteri. The sequence continues at coordinate 155,039 of VZTG01008129.1, read as the reverse complement.
TGGTCAGAAGGGTGGGACAAGAAACCACATGGGGAATGGAGAAAAGGAGCAGGTAAGCAATGTATTTGCACAAGGAGCTCATGGGTCATAGCTGTAGAGAAGCCTGAACAGTATCAGAAAAAATGGACTGAACTGGGATTTTGTGGGGCAGAGCAAGAGATCCATATTTTCACGAGCATCTACCGTGCTCTCTCCATGGGATTTCTGCCTCAGCTGGCTGGGAGGCACTGAGCATGAATTAAAGCTCCTTGTATTGCTCCTGTCTTGCCTGTTGCAAAAGGGGATACTGAGACCAAAGAGTACAGTAGGAGAAAGTACAGCAGACAAATACTGACAAATACAGATGTCCCCACATCTGCCTGTTGTGGGACTAAGTGAGTCTCTTTAGACCAAACAGCTTGAAGGACTTTACCAGTGCAGAGCTCACGCAGTACCTCTGAACTTGGCAGAACCATTCGCTGAGCAGCAGCAGCCAAAATGGAGCTCAGTGGGCCGTATAAAATGCAGACATGGAAGTAAGGTGATAAACAGAATGTCGTCTGGGAAAAAAAATTGTTATGTGTCTAAACCTTGCATTCTCTTTGACCTTGATCCTGCACTCTTTGCTGTTGCTCGCAACTACTCTGTGAAAGCAATGTTCTTCCATCTTATGGTTCTACTAGGAAAATAAACCCATTAATATTTTTAAAGCATTCAGGATACTGTCATGCTGAATGACAGCAAAAAACCCTCTGAGGAAATTAATAACTCTGTCTTCAGTGCAGTACCTGAATAGGATGTTGGAATTAAGGGATCAGCTACTCCCTCCCCCGCTAAAAAATGATGAAGAAAAACTACAGAATAACTGCTTAGTGAATGAGCACTGTCAATCCCACGGCCCGGATGAGGCACTGTCCTGTGAAGCTCATCTGTAATTGTGTCCTTTAAGCCTGTGCCATAATGCACCTCCACAGGGCAGCCAAGTGGCGCTGGCAGCTCCTCTCTGGCTGCAGTCCCAGCAGGGACTGGCGGGAAGGGGGGGTGAAGGTCCACCTGCACCCAGCAATGGGTGACCAACTAGGACAAAAAAGTTCCCATCTCCAACTCTTCCATTCTCTAGGTTGACTTCCAATGTAAAGTATCCGTACACGTCTACAGCCTATGCAAGGCAAAACACCAAGGACACAAAACAGAAGGAACAAGATGAAGCAATGGAAATGGAAGGGACTGAGTGGCAACAGGTAACTCACCTGGCCAGTGGGGAACCCCCAGGAAGTAAAGGCAAGGGCAGGAAGCCTGAGGCACAGATGGGGAAGCTCAGAGGGGCACGAGGAAGGGGAACAGAAGCAAAGGCAAGGACAGGCTGTGTGGGCCAGTGCTGGGGGAAGGAAATGGCTGAAGCGGTAGCCAACAGCAGCCAAAGGAAACTGCACCCCATGGGAACAAAGTATGCAATTCAATTACATCTGAAAAAAAATTCTCAGAAAAGCCTAAAAGCTATGACAGGCAGGGAGAGCAAGACCTCTCCTGGACAGATTTTTAAAATTACTCCCATTAATGTTTGAACCATAAAACTCTACCGATTGATGCTAAAACCCCGTAAGAGAAGGCTCTGAGGACTGAAATCCTGATGAGAAGCAGCTAGCAATCTGGCAGAGGATGTCACAAAGCTAAATCTCTCCCTGGCATTCCTGGCACCTTTGAGCTCCTCTCCAAAGCAATACATATTTCCCCTGCCTTGTCCCGCAGGCAATAATGCAGGGAGCCCTACCTTGCACTTGGGGCAGGATGCCCAGCCAAGGCTGTCCACACAAGAAGTCAAACATCAGAAATTAGCACCCGTCATAAATAAACCACCACAAGCTGAACTGAAAGGAGCTGCGACCCCGAGCCCAAAAGCAGAAAGCCATTGTTGTTTCAAGGGCTGGGTTTTTTTCCTATTGTGAGCATGGCAAATTTTTATATACAGATCTCCCTTTCAGAAATGCCAGCCCTTTCCTAGCCCTGCACTTTGAGGTGATTGTTGCTATTTGTGAATGACTTGGGAATTAATTAATGTAAAGTCAACTGGCTTATAAATGGTTGGCATTGTGAACAGCCCCAGAATCATGGGGAGTGCAGTTTATGTGGTCAGAGCCACATTCAGTGCTCTATGTCAAGGGAGAAGATTTATTATCACAGTAGGTCCATTTTCCAAAAGTTTGCAAGGGCTGTTTCATAATGAAGGGGCACTGTTCACAGCAGAGTCAGCACCTATTTTTTTCGGGGGTGTATTATAAATCCCAGCTATGAAAAGAAGGTGGGGGAGGGTTATTTAGTACTGAGGGCATGAAATCTTAGCATAGGAACAGCATAAATAATATATTTACTATGGAAAGAAAGAAAGAAAGAAAAGAAAAACAGAAAAAAATACATTTTTAACGAAAAATTCAAAAGAATACAAAGTAGTAAACTTATTTCTAATCTGATGACAAGAGTTAAACTCCCACATTATAGCTAATTAAACTAAATGAGTCTACCAAGCTGAATTACAACGTATAAATATTTTTGGTCACTTGCCTCCCTCAGAAACCATCTTGGACTTAAAAATATCACAGAAAAATAACAAACAGTTCATAATATTTTAATAATTATATTAATTATTAAATAACTTAATAATTAGAAGCAGAAGGAATGAAAGGCATATATACTTTCATATAAAAAGCCAGCTGAGTATTTTTAACTAAAAAGCAATCCTGAATAGACCAAGGTAAGGGACAGTGAGAGCACCCACCAGAAACCTCCCCACTGATCTGCAGGGGAAGGAGTGAGGTTGTGCCTCAGGCCACACCCTGGGTGGTGGGCGAGGGGCTGGGAAGGGGCCAGAGAGGCTGTGGCCAGGCACGAGGCTGACCTGTGTTTGCTCTGGTGGACAGGGACAGCAGCAGGGTGAGCTGCGCTCCGTGAGAAGCCATTTGGCTCCATCCGTGCGTGTGCCAGTGCTACTGAAAGGCCCGGTGGGCGCCGATGATAGAGGCATGGCAGCAGGGCTGGTGGCACGCTCGCTGTGCCCATCTCTGACACTGATGGACACGCGGCCTTGGGAGCATTCCCCGTCTCTGTGCCCAGGACAACATCCTTCCTGCACCCTGCCCTGCCGTGTCTCCAATCTTCTCCAGCTCACTCCCTAAGTCTTCTTGCATTCTGCTGCCTGCAGCAGTTCGATTACATGTTCTCAGGGCTGGGGACAGCACAAGGAGCCTCTGCAGCCGTGATCAGCCTCACCACCTCCGTTCCCCCAGGAAGACGCTGGTGGCGGGGAGGAGCTCTCCTGTGTGCAGCAAACCCGCTGCAGCAAACGCGGCTGCTACCCACGTTTCCCCTTTTTCCAGTCACCCCATTCCCTTCTCCAACCAGCATTGCATCCTCTCTGCAACTGGGATGCTGTAAGGCTCACGGACATCTGTCGTGGGGTTTTACCCTGGGATTATAGTCTTGCGGTGATACACAGATGAAACAGCTCTTGATGACTGTGTATGCACAAAGGTACTTATAAGAAACATTCTGTGATTTGCCTGACAAATATTACACCAAGAAAATATCTATATTTAATTTTCCCAGCTAAACTGCATGTGTTACGATCTTCCCCACCTCACTATTGTCGTGCTTCCTTGAAAAGACAATAAGAAACTATGATGACAGCGATAAAAAATTAGGATGCTGCATGTTCTCTTTCCTGTTACAGCAAAATTCCTAAAGCCATTTAATAATCATCCCGTATTTCTACATAGCTGGGAAGAAAATGAAAGGTAAAGTGAAAGAAGCCAGAGAAGTCCCATGAGGGAAACTTGAAAATTCATGCTTTTACCAAACCACAAGTGAGGAACCAGATAGCGTAATGTATATAAATGAGAGCAGCAGCTCTATTTCATGCTAGTTAGACCATCAGATGTAGAGACCATCATTGCCAAGAACTCCCATGTAGTTAGTTTTAAAAAGAAATCTCATATATGATGAAGTAATTTTCTGAAAAGATGCTTTTTGAATCACTTGTCTAGTGGGTTTCCATAGAAGCCATCCTGTTCTCAGAGCAGTTTAAGAGTCATGTTAAGATCCTGACACCATTCATGATTGCCAGAAAATTCAGAAATTGAAGATACCGCTTGCTCCCTTGGTCACACCATGTGCTCATACTTGTTTACATTCAAATACTATCTCTCTTTAAAGGAGAACTCTGACAAAAGCTTTCCACCTCTCTCTGATAATGATAAGAAAATAGAGGGGAAAAGGAATAAACACTGTAGAGCTGAACAGCATGAAGGGCTTATCTCCTTCTTCAGACACTTCGAATTTCGCAAAATTTCCCTCACATTTCTAACAGGATTAAATGCAGCACTTCAGAAAAAGAAAAACCAAAACAAACAAAAAAAAACCCCACACAAAAAAACTGCAAAACAAACAAACAAACCCCGAAAAAAGTCCTTGCCATACTGCCATACATATTTGCTTTCTTTGATCTTTGCAACCAACTATAAAACCGCGCACACCACGTTGATTATTTATACCAGTGAAAACTGTGAGTGACCCTTCTCCCCACCAGTGCAAAAGAGAGGCAAAGGGGAGTGCAATGACAGCTTCCAAAAACCATCGGATCCTCTGCTGCAAAGTCACCTCACACTAGAGAGAGGAACAGAAATTTTAGCTTCACTCTGCTCTGAAGGAGCAAGTTCAACCAGCTGCTCCCTTATTAAAAAAAAAAAATTAAAGGGGAAAAAAAAAAAGCAAGAAAGAGAGGTTTAACTGGAGTATTATCAGAGATTTAAAGTATTAAGAGCCTGTTCAGCTGTGCCCTTGCTAACAGGTGTCTCCAGCAGTGAAATGCAATTAATATGGAGAGGATTTCTGGGAACATGGGGATGGATAGGTCAGCCAAATAATCCCCCATTAAAATTAGTGGGTTGTTTATAGCTGGTAGCACAAAAAAATCATGATAACAAATACAACACTCAGGTAGCACTGGACTTGCTGAAAGGTTTTATTAAAAAATTATAAAGCTTTTCACACCACAGTGGCACTGACACTTCTGTAAAACCCTGGAAAGGTTCCAACAAAGCCAAAAATGCCCTGCTCCACAGCATTACATGCTAAAAAACACTCTTCTCCTGCCTTATCCCCTCTCTCCATCACCTTCCTGAGCATCCTGGTCTTTACCCTCTCCCATTTTCTTTGATGTAGTTCTCAAGAGAAGAACATCTGATCCCACTAATCTCAAAAGAGCAACAACAGTGGGAGGCCTATTAAATCCCATTTTCAGCTTGTTCTGAGAAATTGAGAGGAGGGAGAGGACGAACAAGAGAATCCCAAGCATGGCAGTTGCTGTAAATAAGAGAAAACAGAGGGCACATCAAAAAGAGAAGAGGTTGTTGAAGGATCAGTGGTCCCAAACTAGAGATTATTAAAGGGGAAAGAGAGAGAGAGACGCCCCAGCTGGTTTTCCACAAGCAGCAAATGTTTGTGGTGAAGGAAGCATGAAATAAAACACGGGGCAAAGTCTGCACTAATACAACATGAGGATTGCAAGTGTGAATGCAAAGAGGCCTTTGAGGGCCATCATTACACATCCTGTGCGTTAACACTGAAGTTGGACTAAAGCAGGAATTGGAAACCTGAGCCCTTTCAATTATATTCGGCTCTGGAGGCTCAGAGACACACCTCCATCCCAAGGGCTTGGATGCCCTTAGTTCTTTACACAGAAGCTGCAGATTAAACACATTTCCACTTTGGATTCAAGCATGCACAGATACGAGGGAGTACCTTTGGCAAACTAGTTTTATTTTACAAGATTTTTGGGGAAATAACCTTGCTGAGCTAACTACGTGCGGGAGAGACAATATATAAGATTCCTGGGGGTGGAGGGGAGGCTGAAGTAAATTAATTCCTTTCTACTGCAGTATTGAATACACCTATTTCCTAGAAGTCACGAAACCAAGACATTGCTACCGAATTCAGTAAATTCTGTTCTTAAAGTGATGATTCAGAGAAAGGGTTTTGTAGATTAGAAGAGACCACACAGATTACTTCTGATCTTCAAAGTAAGTTTGGAGCTCGGATGACCTACACATTTGTGGATGAACAATCCTGGGAGGAACATGACTCCATGTGCAGTCTTGGCACGAGCTTGAAAAGCCACAGGCCTGGGACCCCATCAGTACTTCCTCTCCTCCCGGGGCTGTGGAGGCAGCTGATGAGGCTCAGCAACTTCTAGTAATTAAAGAAACAGGTGGAATAACATCACACTATCGCCCGGGAGCTTAGCACGCTTCTTTTTCTGTTGCCCTCACACTCAGATGCTTTTCTTTTATTCCCCTCCTGTTCTTTCCCCCTGCATCCATCCTGAAAAATTAATTTCCCTTTACTGGAGTTCACAGGCAGGAGGTGAAGTTAAAAATAAACAACTTACATGCACTCATTCGTACCAGGGAAAAAATCCAATAATTTCAGGCCTTAGTGCATCCAAAATTATGTAATCATGTCCACTAGTGGTGTGGAAACATTTTAGCTGGCAAACAGGGGTGCAGAGCAGGCATACCACTGGAAGCTTGAAATAGCAAGTGGCAGACACTCAAATAAAATAACCATAGTGAAATGTGTAAGATTAGAAGGGAAAAGGACACAAACCAGCTATGACTTGACATTGGTTTCAGTTTACTCCAGATGAAATGACTGAGATACTTATAGCCCTAAGCCTCATCATTTAGTCAGGAATTGCCTGTGATGAAAGCAGTTGGAGGGAAACATTTTTACACACATTTGTCTGCTTTAATTTTTCTCCAGCTGCTGCCTTTCCAAATTTGATCTCCAGACAAAGAGCATTAAGACAGGTGATTTAATAGACTGAGCTAAATTGAAGATATTCTGGCAGCTAGCACACAAAAATTATATCCAGCTACCTCGGGTGAGGAGACCACTCTGTGTCAGAGAACCGGGCAGGGAGATGATCCTTGGCTCAGGAGACACCTTGGACACTACATCAGTCAGAAACACCATGAGGACAACCCTGCCTTGCTTGCTGCTCACCACCCACTCCAGCCCTATGCCCACCTCACAGATTTGTGGCCCCCAGGAAGTCCCCGAATGCCAGGATGCAGTGTCACGATCTGTTATGCCTGTCTCAGGTAGAGCTGCTGAAAAACAAGATGGTCCTGCACCCCCTTCTCCTTATTCTCTTCACCTGGTCTGCTTCTCTCCCCTATCACCCTCTGCTCATCACAGCCCCTTAGCAACACCCTACAGACACTGTGTCAGGGAACCCAGGGCGTGGAAAACTGACCCTACAAGGACAGAATAAGTGACTTGGCCAACACAGCCCCCTAAACAAAGAACACAGCAGGAGAGCTACATGGCAATGGGGGTGGGAGGGGACAGAATCCCCCTCTGATCAAGGCATCTGCACTGTTAACCAGATCCCTTAACTTTCCATGGGAGGTGTCCTCTGTTCACCATGCAGCCATCGTGGTTAGCGCAGAGGCCGGGGCAGGATCATGAACGCTGCTTTCGTCTGTGAGTGTCTTCACCTTCATATTTTTTGCATAAATAAGCACTGAAACTGAGCCAGAAAACAGACAACTGCCTGATCTGAGAGCAAAGCCTACTCAGACTGAGGGTTGCCAGGCCGGTGATTCCCAGTCAAGCGAGCCAACAGTGTTACATACACACACTATGCCACAAACAACCACAGGGGCACTGGGCAGGAAGCAAGCGTCAGCCTCCATCACTTTCATAAGCCCAGCATAAGCTCACGTTTCCGTCCTTATTCCTCCTGCCCCTCTGTAGCATCCCCTATTCTCCAGCGGAACTGTCTCCACACCTCAAGGCTTTTGGGTATAAGCAAAGCCATGCTCGTTGGCAAGCAAACTTTTCCTGTAGAGAGTCCCTTGGCTCTGGCAACGGCACATTTCTGTTTTGCTGAAAGGTACAAGCCGTGCTGTTTATCCCGCGCTTGGTGGGAGCATGTTTGCATTCTTACGAGCAGTGGTGCAAGTCACTTTCCCTGGGTATTACCATAAAAAGCTAGGTTCCCCCCAATTGCTTTTCTGTGCTTCACAAGATTGCCACTTTGGGTTTTGTGCTGGGGCAGCAGGGGTGAGATTAGCTTCCCAAAGAGAATTAAATCCATAAAAGACGTAGAGGAGAGCCTGCTGGTGCTATTCAGGGGCAGTGGGAAGATACACTCTTCTGCAGATGGAGCTTCAGAGCACGGCCCCCCTAACCTTTATTATTATTCTTTCACTGCCAGGGAATTTAATTGATCAAAGCAATCCAATTCCTGGCACAAGTGCTTGAAGCTGCAAATCTGTTCAGACCTTGAGCTTACAGCCAGAAACCCCCTAAAGTCGCTAGCAGGTTTTGCACTCAGCTTCTACAGGGAGCGTGTCCCAGCGCTGCAGTAAAGAGGTAGTGATAGAAAACGCTGAGAAAGAGGGAGGGGAAAGGGCTGATCAGACAAGCTCACAAGGATTTGATCTCAAGTGGGCCCGCTAGGCTCAGAAAGTTTGGACAATTGGGATTTTCTCAGCCCTGCAAAGCGGGAAGCCAGAGATGGCATGGAGCACTGCTGTTTCCTCAGCAGCACCTCCTGCCTGGCACCATCATTTTGTCACATTTGTTCTAGCACATGATGGGGTAAGTCCCCATCTGGGATCCAAGGTCAGAATCACAAACACAGAGAGGATGGCTGCTTCGGCCCTTCACCTGCTTTGAAGATGCTTCTCACAAACAACTCAAAACCTTGGGAACAGGCACAAAACAAATAAATAGAGAAAAAAAAATCCCATCTGCAGGGGCACCGAGGACACAGGTCTGTACAGCAGCACTGTCAGGCAGGAAAGCAGATCCCGGGCAGTGCAGCCACTGCAAGGGTTTGATGTGGAGCACTGGCCACCAAACAGCGCTTGTTGCCAGTGAGGGCAGATGGCAGCAGCAGCCACTGGTGGCTGGGGCGCTGCCACCAACCCGCGCTTGTTTCTGTTCCTGTGTCCCCAGTGCCCACGGCCCTGCCAGGACATCCTGACTGGGCTGCTTTGATTGCTGCTTGGCTGTTGCTGTTATCTATAAAAAGCCACCCAAATTACAGATCCTCTTAAAACACCAAGCTAGTTACTAAAACAGCCTGAGATCAAGAGCATGGACCTGGCACTGACCTAGAAGCAATTGGCAGGGGCAGGCTTTTAAAATTATCTACCTAAATACAGATTTCTAAGAGGGAAACCAGAAGTTAAAAAAGTATAAACTGTTGTCATAAATATTTGAGTGAGAAGCAGCCTGGAACAAGAGTCTTTTGGTCTGTTAGCTGTAAAGAGGCCTTTTACATTACCAAAACATCCTCTGTCACTCTCTTTCACTGCCCATTCATTGCTCCTGTGGCTTTTTCCAGCCTGACTTTATATAGAGTCGATGGCATCGGAAAGGAAAGCTGCCTGTGTTTTATGCTTTTCCTAATTTGCAAGAAAAACAAATGTAAATCACACCTCACATTTGCAGCACTGCAGAAGAAAATGTTAGATTTAAGGCTCTGATACGTACAACAGCAGAATCAGAAAGTATAGTCAGAGTGATTGGATACCAGACAAATTATTTTATATTTCTTTTAAGGTCTGCTAGGCAAAGAGAAAGTCTTGAATATGAAATAGCATTTCCCCTTGACTCACTTAGTATTGTTTTGCATTAAAAAGGAAAAAGCCGCATGGTACAAAGCATGCAGCAAGCTGTGTGAGTGGAGCGTGCATGTTACAGCAACGCACTGAGCATCAGCGCTTATTTATTAAAATTCTGATACGAGGTGAAACTCAATTTAGTCGATGTCAGCAAGCCTCCTAATGAGGCCTCTTTTTATTTTTTTAATATTTTTATTATGAAAGGGCAGCTTTGTGCCTCCTCTAATCAGCTTGACAAAGGACATATAAAAATGCAAAGAGACATAAATATTACTGTAATTACCAATGAGAAACACCACAGAAAAATGCAGGAAGTAGCTGCAGATCTATCTGCAGATGTAATGGGTGAATATTGTGGGTTACTTGTTCTGCTCTGGAAAGGAAGGGCATTTTGTAAACCATAAGCCACTTTGATCAAAATCTAAAACCAACCCCAAATTTGCAGCCTTTTCCCCAGACTCAGACATATCCAGAAAGTACCTCTGACTAAGCATGATCTGCTTTCCTGTTCACTAGTTTTGCAAACACTGATGTGTCTCAGTGCATGAGCTTTCTGCTAGGCCCACACAGGGGCTTTCTCCCTGTAGCAGATGAGTAAAACTGCCCTTTGGTCCCAAGCCCAGAGCTCAAACTGTCAACTCTACAAAGAGCTTAGAGGTGGCAGCAGCAACATCAAAGGTAGATGCAAGGGAAGGTATGCTACAAACCTAGGAGTTGTTATGCAAATTAAATGATGCAATGTAAGGGTATGTTAATGCCTGCATTAAGCCTCTGAACATGCCCAGTGTGAACCGTTTCCAGAAGCCTAAGCAGATTCATTCTCAGCTGGAGGCTTGTATAATTAATAAAGGCACCGTGCCTTCCCTCCTGACCCAAGTGGCTAGGTACCAAACCATTTATAGCTTTATAGGTTAACACCAACATCCAAAACCGTATTGGCAGCTTGTGCAGATCCTGGCACATTAGTGTGATGTGTTCCCAGCATGAAACACTACTTAATAAGCGGGTCACTGCATTCTGCATTAGCTTCAGTTTCTGAGTGGGCTCAACGTATAGCCCCATGTAGAGTGTATTATGGCAACGACATCTCAAAGGGACAAAGGCATGGATAACTGCAGCAAAGTCCATTTGAAAAAGAAAAAGTAACCCTGTTCTCACTGGGGATACAGGCATTTTGAAAAGGGCACTGTCACTGCTTAGGCATTCTGGAACATTCTTTAATCTGAAGAATTTCACACATGTTAGAGGGAAAGGCAGTTGCTCCTTCGTGTATCAGAGCCCATTCTGATTCTACCCACTTCTGCCACGGCCCCGCCAGCAACAATCCCAGCTTCACCCACACGAACGAGCAGCCCTGCTCATCCTCAGTGCCAGTCCTAAACTAAGCTAGCCCATGGGACACTGCTTCTGCACTGGGATAGAGGATTTGTAAGAGTAGAGAAGTGATTTATGACCCTACTAGCCCTTCTTCCAACTGGAGATTTCTTGCTTGACAAGCAAAACTTTGTCTTGCACGAGTGTCCACAGTTGAGTGCAGAGTCAGCTCAGTTTTTTGTAAAGATGATCCAGTAGGAACCAAGCTGACTTTGCAGTGTGATGCATCAGAAAGCTCAAAGAATTAATTACTCAGCTAATTCTGTGCAGAAACCACTGCAGAACGTGCACAATGTTAAATGCTCCTATTTATGCAGTAACACATTGGCAAATGGAAATGGTACCTACCAGCACGGCCCAGTGTGCTCGAGTTCTCTGGGCCAGATAAAGTCATAAAGTAAAGGAATGATCTATTGCACATGCAGTGCATTAGAGCTCTTCATTAACAGAGGGACTAATCAATTTATGGAACTCATGAATCAGTAAAGCTATTACTTATAATGATTATTGGCAAATTAACATATCACAGTGTACTGACCCCGATTCATCTCCAGGGTACGCCTACCCATCCACAGCCAGTGAAGGGCCCAGCACTGCTCCCTGCCTTCCCACTGCTCTCAGCCTGACTGGGTCCACTCAACACAGAGGATAAAAAAAACACAGCAGAGTCAGCCTCCAAGGCTTCCACTCTGGTAATCATACATGTGTATTGACTGTACATATGTAAAAAAATGTTAAATGTATGGAAGACTACAAGCCTTAACCTCTGGGCATGAGTTCAAAATCCACTCAAGGGTTACATACTAGAAGACCCAGTGGTGGGGTCCAACTCATGAGAGAGAAAGATGTCCCCTGCCAAATTCTGATGCTGATCTCGTTGCCCACTTAATGCTTGCTCCTGTTTTGGAGGTAACATAATCCAACATATTAATTTGGATTCAGATTTCGCACAACAAGGATCCTAGTGAGGAAGATCTGTTTACACAAAAATCTCAGGGCCAGGCTGCCCTCACCCCAATAGTGCAGCAGCCCTATAGACTAAATCAACCAGAGCAGGACACATGGAAAACCTCAATGCAAGATGAAAGAAAAAGAGAAGGAAAGAGGGAAAGAAAGGGACAAATGGCATTATTCAACCTACACTCAGTCACAGAGCTTAGTAGGCCACACGTATGAAATGATCATTTATTAGCGATCCTGTGGCTTTAAACCAGAGGAGACATGGGCTTTGAAATCCTACAGACCCGACGATCATTCCCTATTTAACTCTACTAGGCTTTTTCACAGAAGCTTTTTACAGTCTAAACTGACATTCTTCTCTCTATTCATTACTGCATTCCTGGCCTAAAAACTGTATGACAAGGGAAAGGAAGTGGAAAATTAGGTTACAGTGCAAACAAACATACTGAAAACATCGCACATTTGAAAATAAATTAAGTTTAACTATACTTCCCAAAGGTTAACTTCATAGGTTTTATTATTGGAAAATATCAAAACACTGTTCATTTACTGCAGGGCTCTCCTGCCTGCTGCTTTGTTTCTGGGTCATGCAAGTGTCACAAAGGGTCAGCTCCACATTACTTACAAGCCACGCTTGCTTAACAAAGTAATCCACAATCTTTCCAACACTCACCCACTATTAAGCGCTCGTGCATAGGGTATCATGGACATCAACAAAGCACTCATAGGTTCACCAAAACAAGGAAGCTCCTACTAGCTGAATCATTGGCTCTCTGAACATACTCACAAAGGGCAGGACATTCCAGCCTGCCTTAAATCAATATATCCTTGCTGAAGTCATAGGAGGCATGTCACTCTAGGCCAGTGAAAAGCCCATCCTTGACATCGGTCATATTGCTGTTTGCTGAATTAAAGTTTAATCCGAGGTTATCATTGTCTTTGTTAATTCGTTATAACGTATTTTTGTTCTCAAAACAACAGTATCACCAATAGAAAGAACAACCAAAAGTGCATTATATTAGTTCAGGGCTCTGTACACTTTTCTGATCTTCACAGGTGAGTTCGGGATGTTGGCTATGCCCGGATGCACCCTCAAGCTCTGCACTGATGCCACAGCACTGTGCAGTTGTAGCCATTCTCCCTTGCTCTGCTTCAGTTTTCATGGGAAAGGAGTACAAGAGCCGGCAATACTTGCATGATCCAGCCAGGTCCCCACTCGAGGAGGTCAGGAGATGACAAACATATCTCCACACGTCATTTTAGAATCTTTGTGTCTCCAGTTCCTACATTTTAAATTTGCACACGAATATTTGAGAGTATGCGTGCCTTAATGTGATGGGGGAAAGCCCACGTTAGCAGTCTGGTTTGAGGCAATACATCAGACAAGATGACATAATTGGGGAAAAAAGCTCAGTGTTTAGAGCTATGCTGGGTCTTAATGGGTTTCATCTTTGTGTGTGAGTTAATTGTCAGGCCCCTGTCCTGCTGCCATCACTCCACAGCTTCTTCTTGCTGAAAGCTGCCCAGTCTCATGACTAGCACTACAAATATGCACATCTTAATCATCACCATCTTAAATGGACTCTCCAGAGTAAACGACAGAAGCACAGCTGCAATATTTACTTTTCTACAATGGAAGTCCCCTAGGGAAAAAAGAGGTGGGGATGGGGAAGGGACACTTTCTTTCTTCTGAGCACTCAGTTTAATTACATTCCTAATGGTGAATTTATGGTATCTTATCTTGTGCACAATGAATACTCTATGTGAGTCACCAGATTTGATATGACACTAAAAAGAAAGAGTGGCTCACATTTAAGCAAAGCTGGAGAACTGGATGGCCAAGTTTTTGTTCTGTCAAGCACCAACGCTTCATCATCTTGAGGGCATTATTAAACTTGCCAACCCTTTTGCTCCTCTTATTGGTAAGACATTTCCTGGAGAACAGGAAAGGAGGAGGGGAAGAGGCACTAAAACATACTTTCTAAAGACTTGATGACATTCGTCCATTTTATGACTCTTATTTGTTCTTGCTTTCTCTGTTCTTCCCATTGTGCTTCTCTCCATTTAGATCTTGTTGACATCACTCCTTTGTTATCTTCCTAAATTAGCTGTAATGAAGTCCTTTGAGCTACATGTGCACGCCTTATTTCTTCAGTTTTTGCTTCTCTGAACTGTCCCTATTCACTTTCCTTCACACTAGAGCCTCCCTCCTCCCAGTCCACAACATGCTTTCTAATCTGCTTTTCATTTGCTTCTTTTCACCTTTAGTTACCCACTGGCCAATAGCGAGTGTGCTTTACAAACTAAATTACTTTATAACTGACTCTTACTGAAAAGCGATAGGCACGTACACAGATAAAGCTGAGCATCTAGAACAGGAGCCATCTGAAATTTCCGTGCCCCAAAACACAAGGACAAAGAGGGGAATCAAAAGGAGATAGCATGAAAACCCCCGAAGGGGCACTTGTGATTTCTGGCACGTGCAAACAAGTCTAAGGGATGTTTGTAGCCATAAAACCACTGGACTGCAGATCATGTAGCTGGACTACAGCAGCCTGTCTGGCCACCTGAACGTCACCCGACTAGACTGGAAGCTGTTTTTATGTAGCATCTTTCGTAATCACGGTATTTCACAGCACTTTACAGAATAATGAGTTGGCATACTACAGCTATTATGCACTTAGCAATAGTGCACAGACAACCTTGCACATCTAGAATCAATTTTATTGAAAAGCCGATGGGCAGGGCAGACAGGTTATTCTCTGCCTTTTTGTTATGAGAAGTGCCATGGATCTTCAGCTTGCCTCTTGCAAGGCAGTATAAAAACTGGCCTTTTTTATATATGTTGGGGTTTTTTTCAAAGGAAAAAAGAAAAGGTGTGTGTTTACTGAGCAATAGCTTGCTTAAAGTGGGTTACAAGGACTCCACATCCCAAGAACTGCCTCCTGGTCCCTATTAGGATGATAGGAATATTTTCATGATTAGCTACTATGTCAAACAACATGATTTTCATCATCCTGGATCTACTTGATGATTTTCTTCAAAAAGACACAAAGACACAAAGTGGAATGATTCAAGTGGAAGATGAAGATGGCACTGCCCCTGAATGGCAAGTCCCAGAGGCAACAGCAGTTCCCTACACAGTCAACGATTTGTCTCACCCTATTAGCCACCTCGATGAATATTTACATATTATTCTTTTATGCATGAATGCACAATTGCACCCACAGGTAACTGTGTGGCAGACGCTATGAGCTTGTGACGCTGGACTCATCCCCCCTTCTCCACTTTATGCTTAGTGTACGAGCAAAGTACACCGCTCCCCAAGATCCCTTTGGAAAGTGGCTTAATGGTAAATCCCTCTCTTTTTCCCTTTCTCTGCAAAGCGCCTGACACACTGTCTTTGAGAATGGGCACAAATTCTTCTCCTGGAATTGGTCTCAGCCTCACACATGTCCACTGTCTGAGAAATTAGATGAGTCACCAGCAACGACACCTTCCTGGCCACTGTCCTATCCTAGTGAATCTAAACAGGACCCAACCAGCTGAAACATTTGTTCTGGTTGAAAGTTAACTCACAAAAAACAAACGAAAACAGAAAATACAACTTTCAGCATAGGCTCATAGTAAGACCCAGAACCTTATTTTTTTACTGAATTTCTTAAATATGTTTTTTCTTGCTTAAATAAAAGAAGAGATCAGTACTAGCAGCATGCTACTTTTGAATTTTTTTTTTCTCCAGATGAAGGCTGTATTCAAAATTTTTCTTATCACACCGTTCCACAGTGGCTTTGTAATTCTCTTGGTGTTTCCCAGGAGAGTCATAAATACCTTGCAAGACCCCAGCAATGTTTGTAACAGTGATTACTGGGAGGGGACCACAACTGCTAACATTAGGTATCCTTTAATTTAAAAACAATAGACACAAGAAAGGCAACATGGCCCAGCAAAAAGGAGTTTGAGGGACTTACTCCTGTGTCTGTCCCTCTTCCTCTTGCACTTTGTTTAGCTCATCCATTTAAGTGCTGACCTCAGCAGAGCAGCTGTCCTCTGTGTCTATGGAGACATAGAGGATGGAGCACGTGGGGGCCCTTCTATAGAACATCAGAAGCCTTTAGCCTGATACAGTTATGCAGCCAGATTGATGACAAATTTCCAGCCACACTGACAGTCCGCTTTTAAAGGATGCGTTCTTCCTCCTATCTATCTTGGATTTCATGTAACAAAGGTAACTCTCCAGCTTACATGTTGACAGTGAAACTTTCAAAACAAATACAGCAAAGAAAGATGTTGTGACAAGTTACCTGCAAACTTGAAAGATAATAGCTCTCGGAGGTCAAACTACTCCATTTACCCAAAAGAAGAATTAACTCTTACATCTGATAAGAATATCAATGTCACTATTCAATATGTGACACATTCTCTTTGCAGAAATACAAAGACAATCCGTTTATCCATTAGTGCAGGGTGTCACATCAATTACTGGGACGAATGCATCAGGGAAACTCAATTGCTCTCATAGATTTTTCCAAGCATTAAAGTTGTGTTTGCCTTAACCCCAAAGGAAGGAAGAGCATCCTTTCTTTATTATTTAAAATCTACTATGCTGCACAAATTAGAAATCCCAGCCAACTTTCACAACTCCACGTGTACAAATCTCTCAGTAGTACCAAGTATGTCCTTAAGGGAGCTGCAATCTTTGATGCCCAGTTTCAACACTGCAGGTGTGAAGCCTTTCCACCACCCACCATGGACAGACATTTTCACAAAGGTGACAGAGCAGCACCCTCAAAGTCTGTGCTGTTCCCACAGGTCTGCAGTCATTGCAAAAGCTGATCTCTGTTTGGGTCAGGTAGTTTCCCAGTTCACACATGGAAAAACTAGACTGAGCAGGAAGTGGATATGTAGAACAGTGAAATGGTTTGGAGGGGCACTGGAGCTGTATAAGGTGTTTCTAATCCTGTTAGCCCAGTTTTATGGCTTGGGAGTCATACTGAAACACTCCCAAGGGCCAAGGCCTTTGAACAAACCTGCAGTCCCTTACTGCCTCTTATGCAGTATCCTGGATCCACTAAAACCCATTCTTTGTTAGCCTCTGAAATCACAGATGATGAAATACTGCAAGCAAGGCTAACACTGGTTTTCCAGGATTGGCAGATGTCAGAAACACTTGAAATCTAGTGAGAAACTTCCATCTCATGACATTTCTTCAAACCTGGGAGCTCTACATAACTTGTTCAACTTCTGCAAGCATAGCTCAGCTTTCAGGCCCTGACCTTGTCTGGAAAAAGGTACCACGAAGGCAAATAGGAGACGAAGAATTTGAGAAGCAGCCAAAATTTTTCAGAGTACGGAAATACCTCGCTCATTCCGAGTTTGCAGCTCGGGCCTGTGTTTTCCTCTATTTAACACAGCTCACTAAATAAGGGAGGTCCTATTTTACAGAAATACTGCTAAAGGATAGAAGGCAAGCTGGACTTGTCGATCTTTTCCATCCTATGTCCTCATAGGAGGACCACTCTCTGGAGAGCTTATTCATATTTCAAAGGACGAGCCGTGATTCCTGAGCTGATTTCGCTCTGTATCATTTCGGTCCCAAGAGTGTTAGCACAGTTAACAAAAATACTCCCAGCAGCAAAGCAGCTCTGCTGCTAGCACAGCACCACGTGTATGCGAGGCACGCACACGCACATCAGTCACCGTGCCACACCGTACCCCGGGCCCTTGCCTGCTTCACTGGTACCGGGCGCACTCCTTTCAATTTTTGATGCTACTAAAGTGATCTGAAAGATGCGGCTCCAGCTCGCTTGTGAGCTCCTCTGCTTGAGGAACAGCTCCCCACCCCATACACCCCCAGCCTTCTTTTTGAGGATAAAGAGGGGTGGAAAACACATCAGAGACTCTGGAATGATATCGTGCCTCTCATCCCACAGTCCAGTGACTCAAGCAATCTCCCAGGAGGCAGGAAACCCACCTCCAGTTCCCTCCTCTGCCTCAGAGCCTGGACCACCTTAGATGATCCCATCCCAGAGTACCCACTAAGGCAGTGGGCATTCGAGGATGCAGATTTGGTGTGAACCACTCAAATTAGTCCCTGTGCTTTAGCGGGGCAGCTGAACAGGGAACAGCCATGCAAGGTTCTGCAGAGCCCTGGTACTTGTACGCCTCCTCGTCAAACACATTCTCCTAGCTCTGAACTTAATTTTACCACCCGTTTATTAATTACTGACTTCCTAATCAAGCGCCAGCAAACAAGGCATTAAATAAACTGAGCAGCAGTACCAAGGCATTTGATAAACTAGAAATAACACATCAAAGGCTACAGTCTCATGGTAATACAAGTTCTAGTTAAAGGCCTCCCCATGCATATACGCCTTGATCTGTTAAGGTTATTAAAACGGCAAGCACAGCTGTATTTTTATTAAAATAATTAGCTCCTTCAGTCTGTTTTGAGTGATGTTCCTCATTTTAGATTCAATTTAAGCTCCATCCTATCCAAACCAGCATATGATTGCAAATTATCTCTATCACAAATGAAAGTTACAGTGGTATTTAAAGCCTAATTATTAACTCAATATTGTAATGGCTTGAGCCTGTAAGGCGCAGAGTTCTTGAAGGCTCCTGTAATTCACAGGCATCAAGGAGGCACACAGCCTCCTACAGAAACCTGAGCCACAACCCTGTGTCCCATTGCAGAAATGTCCCCAGAAAGACCACGTTTTAAAGCATTTGACACTTCCTATAGACAGCAGGCAGCCATCTAGCGCAAGTTTGTGAACTTCTCTGCAGCAGGGTTAGTTTAAGTAATAATAATATTTATATTCTAAAGAACACTGTTTAAATACACCTCCCACACAACGAGATTTACTATTTTTAGATGGAAGATGTCTGCACATCAGAAAAATAGCAAAGATCAGAGCAGAGATTTTGAAGTCAAAATTCCAGTTTTATGATTTTACTGGGGCTGGAGAAGGAAATGTTTGATTATTATTATTTTTTAGCCACCTCTATTTGCTAAGCATATTTTACACAGAAGTCAGTAGAAATAGTGAAATTCCAAGAGAACTTTGTGAGGTCTGCCACGAGCACTCACTACCGTTGGGCCGGGATTAAACTCCCTAAATACTGCATACTGAAAATCAGCCCATCTGTAATATACATAAAACTCTTTGCCTGATGGAAAGGGACCAAATTTAAGTTCCTCTCTGCCACAGCACCTGAAGAGCAATGCTGCACCCTGCTCCACCAGCATGAGTGTGGTGCTACCCTTGGCTCATCACTCAGCCCCGTGCAGGGCTAGCAGGGCCTGGGGCATCACTACTTGGAAGCAGCCCCTGGCCTTCTCCAGCTCTGTCATCCCATCTCTGGGGCAGACACGCCCTGCTCTCTCAGGCCAGTACCGAAGCCGTGGCCTTGCACAGCAGCAGGAGGCCGTGCTGCTTCAGGTAAAATGCAGGAGCCCAGCTGTGAGCTTTTCATGCAGGAGAGCTTGTGGCGCTGCCCTGCACTGGCGCTGCCCAGGGGTGCCTTCCCACGCCAGACCCCCAACTCCATGTACTGGGAAATAACTATTTCTCACCAGTAGCACCATGCCTTGCTTCGGGCAAGCCGCCTCCCAGCCTACAGGGACTGGGCTTCGTGCTGGGAGGAAGAAAAAGGACACTTTGGAAGTCCTGCTAAGCCCACTTTCTGCATCTGGGACAAGTCATTAATTATTTTACAATAATAACGCCTGAGAGTCAAAGATGACCAAAAAGCCTGCTGAAATTAGAGGGTTTTATCACAGCAGCAAAATGGAGAGGTATTTAGGATGTAATTGCCGTTAGATGTTCTTTGCTGCTCATCCCCTTGATGGAGTTTTTTCCTGGCTTGTAGGTCACTGACCTTCCCTCATTCTTTGCAGGGACATACGGCCATCACTCTCATGTCTGTAATAAAACTCTGCACACAGGGCCTTAAACAAAAACAAACTTTTCACTTTGAGCACAGCAAGTAATCACTGCTCTTTGAGCACTTCTGACAATTGGCAATTTTTGCACTTTGGCAATTTTACTCTCCGAGTCCAGAAGAAAGTCATATCTTGCCCTGGATAATATATTGAGAAAGGTAAGGTGATTATAAAAATTGCTAAAACAGAAAAAGTGGCAGGTAATGGCATCAAAATGAAGGCACGAATTTCCTGCAGGTAGGACTTAAAGAAAGAAAGGAAAATAGGCTTTGCAATGGATGCAAGCAGTGAGAGAGACAAAGGCATAAGAAAAGTTTACGTGCTCTTACAAAACCTGAACTGGACTTCCAGAATTTTCTGAGATACTACTTGTATATCCATGCTTATTTAAATTCACCTCAAAAGTGCTCTATACTGTAAGCAGCCTGCCTAGAATTAATAAAAAGAATATATATATTTTTCTCTCTATTTACTCTTTTCTGCCAGTATTTCACATAAACAGACCATAGGAGGGGGGACAGGGGGGAAACACACGTGCACAAATAAAGTACTTGAATACTGAGCAATCCTTTAAGGTTTTTGGCTTCAAGATTTTTTGTAGCTGCCAAAAAAAAAAAAAAAGGCAAAATGTTTTCACTCAAGCAATCAACCAGCACTTAAATCCTATTTAAACTCCAGTGACTGACTGCCAGTAAATGCTCTGTGCTAATACCAGAAGATAGAAGACTCACATAGACCTTTTTTTTACCCCACTAACTGGTGGTTTTACCCTACTGGTTAGTGTTTTCTCTTATCTGCTTATTTTTCCACAGTTTCCTATACACCAAGAGAGGTTGTATTGCTCCTTCACATGCTAACTGTGCTCAACTTTTACAGATTTCTGCACCCATGAAAACATGCCCTGGCATTCAACTACTTCCCTGTTAGTTATCCCAAGTGAGCCTGCACTGGAACTGATTTATTCCAGCCCCTTTTATGCCATTTCCCTGCAGACAGGCTGCACGCAGCCGTGCCAAGAACTCCCTTTTTCCTTTGCACAACAGGTCATCAAAACAGCTTCTCAGTTTGTCAGTGGGCACCACACATGTATCATATGCAATGGACTGGACCTGTCAAATAAGGGAAAATGCTGAAAAGATCAGTTTTCCCTCTATAATACAGCCCTGTCATATAAAACTATTGCTGTGATTATCCTAGGGGCTTGGGACCATGACACATGGGTTTTCCTCTGTATTTCATCACTTGGATCTTCTTGTGGTTATTCTTTCCATATCTCAACAAATGTAAATCCTCAGGAATGAAAAATACTAAGAGGCTCATCCCTCTTGAGTTCATGAAAGTTCCAAAAATAAAAAGACAAGCCTGGTGTACAACTTCATCAGAAAAAAACACGCTTTCCTTTTGAAGGCTTCTGCATAGAACGTGTTAGCAGAAGTACGTTAAGGTAGGCAGGAAACATCACTTCTGTGATGTGAAACTTCAAAACAGAAAAATACATTCTATTTTTTGAAGTCCTGCTCTGTGTGTGTGTGTTTCCCCCCTCCTCCCCACTAAGCTGTTGCAGTTCAGTGCTGTCAGCTTTGTTTCATTCATGGGTCCTGGCCCAGCTCTAGAGAACAGGGCTCTTTCTGATAATGCTGGATACTTTTTTAGGAGACGTTAAAGAGCTCCATCAGGAACACAGTGGTCTAAAAGCCTGCCAAAAATCTGACTGACTTTATAAGCTCTATTAGTGGTCAGCCTCACTAGCAGAGTTTGTAAGCATTGCCAAGCTGCTCTGGCTGCAGTTTGACATGCTGTGCTGGCTGCAGCTGATGGAGGCTAAAAAGGGAGTCGTGATTACCACCCTCCCCCCAGGCTCTCCCCTAGCTTATCACTACCTTCCTATCAACATTTACCCTGCCTCATATCTGACAGAGCAGCTTCACAGGCAATCACCCTCTCGGCTAGCTGTGTTCATGCAGGCCAGCTTGAGAAATACCACGGTTAGAAATGCTTCAGCTAACCAAGGTCATATGGCCAAGAGTGGGGCAAGGGCAGCTACAAAGCTGGCAGGCTGATGAGGCTGCAATCTGGAGCAAGCTGGGGGATCAGGCAATGTTTGGGGACAGCAAGGAGCTCATCAGTGTCCTGTTTGAGGAAGACCTGAAAGGAGAGGGCTCTCCCCTTGGAGTTTTCCAGCAGCTCCATCCAACAGAACAAGTCTTTGACCTCTACAAGGGACCTTGCTCTGCTGTTTCCAACACAATGGCCAAAAATATACAGCCAAAAATCTTCACACACTAAGGCAAAACCTCTTGTTATGTCCAGGCAATTTTGGACACCAGGAAGCTTGCATAAGTTTCTATTAATAGCAGTAACAGATTATCTAAAAGGAATGAAAGGCAGCTAATACTAAACTTGGTGCATGGGTCAGTCTGTAGACAAAACATGTTGCTTGCTTTGTGGTAAAAGTTCTAGCATAAACGCAAGATATTTAAAGAACAAACCTTAACTATCAGTGCATTTGGGTGGGATTTTTTTTCCCTTTCCCCCTCCGAACATGTAGAGCTTCTCCACAAATTTCAGTCCTGCTGCTTCATAAGAAATACCATTTGAGAGAAGAGGACAGGCTGTATATCACCCCACTGGCATAGCCCCAGGCAGCACATGTACCCTGAGGCACACAGTGCAGACCCCACACCTGAATTTTGACTAAAGGATGCGTTAGAGTGACCAAAGTTGTCCAAAGGCCCCCAAGAATATGTGTCTACCACTGAGAGATCCCTTCCATCCCCTTCTCCCTGTATGGATAGTTTTACAGAATTGGCTCTCAGTCTTAATTGTGACAGGGTTTTAATGGAAAAATATTGCCTGGACTGGCCATCTATCTCAACTATTGGATACTTAACAAGTAAAAAAAAAAAAAAACCAACCAGAAAAAACCCCCAACCAAGCATAAAACACAACGAAAACCCAAAAAAACCCCTCACGCTAGAAAACTGAGATGCAGGCAATCCTCAAAAGCACCTTTAGAATGTCCTCTCACAAGACAAGACTATTGTGGGCTTACTATACTTAAACTAGTGGTTGGTCTGCTCTTCCTTTTCCTACATCTAGTGCAAGTCTTCTCCAGGACATCTTCCACCGCTTTCCTCGCTACTGGAAAACTGAAACAGAATAAAAATCCAGCAATCTGTTGCCACTATGGCTCTCCAGAAGAGGGACTGACGCCTGCCATGGTCAGAAAGAGCCAAGGATATTATACAGCAAATGCAGATGACTGCCGCATAGAGAAACTCTTCCCCTGAAAGACCCCCCTGGGACGTCACCTGGCAGCGAGGCATAACCTATTTCCGTAGGACTTCATCTCACTGGAGAGCAGCAACAGGAGGTATCACCGGGACTGACGTCCCCCAAGGGTACAGCACCCTACCAGCCACCTCACTCACTCTGCCAGGATCAGCAGCCTCCCTGGTGGCCCAGTTTTGAGCGGACCACCTCTCCCCAGCAGGGAGATCAGCCAGCCATTAGCCCTCCCAGTTCTTCACCAGCAGAACAAGGACACCTTCCTGGCACACAGGAGAGAGGAGGGAGGCATGCGATTTAAGGAGGTGAAACCATGGCAGTGCTGAGCCTTGTGGTGCCAGAAATCCCACAGATTTGCAGTTCTGGTGCCCATGATGGTGCCCAGCGTTGGTACGGTACGTATCAGCACATCCAGCCGCGTCGGGGACGCACTCAGAAACCAAACCTCCGTGAGCTGTGAACTGCTGTCCTCATCTCAAGATGATTCACTCAGACGCTAGAACTTTAAATGTCACTGTTGTTAACTCACAGCTCAGCAGAACATGCAAGAAAGACCGGGAAGGGATGGATTAAGAAAGTCTGCGTGATTAGCATGAGTCACAGCTCATTTTGGCACCACCAGCAAATACGCCACGCACCCAGCACTTCATTGCCTTCAAGAATCTGAACCCCAAGGCAGATGGTTTGAACCCATCCACAAAGGGCCTCGGCTTCAAAGCAAAGCCAAACCAAAGGAGCCAAGCAGAGCTCATGGGTGTATTCCAAGCCCACAGAAGGAGAGCTCAAAGTGCCTGAAAACACTTGCACAAGACAGTTTATCGTAAGAGAAACATATGATTTTCCAGCTGTAGTCATCTTCATGGAGGTTTAAGGAGCCCTTGATCACAAAAGGCTGCATTTCTGCTCCCCTCCAAGTCAGATACTTTTTACAGTCCTGTTTTTGCTGAGCTGATTTCTAACTGGACCTTTCCCAGTGCAGTTACCACAGTGTATAGCCAGCTCCAGTCTTCCTTGAACCAAATTTGCATCTTACCTCAATAAAGAAGGTACAGGTTCAATACCCTCAGTACTGGATGGAAGCTGAGTTTGCTACGCTAGAGTGTGCCAAGCATGTATGGTTTTGCTGGGGAGCAGGCAACACAATGCCTGTTACTTTTTGTTGAGTGTGGGTGAAAAAGCAGGGTGGAATCTCTATCAAATACAATAGAAACTGAGATTTTGTGGCAATGAACAAGGCAGTTATTGCTGTAGGCCAGAGAGCAAAAATTCATACCAAGCAATGGATGTAGAGCAGAGCAAAGTGCATGGTTTGGAGAATATGAACAGAAGAAAATAATTTATGTTAACTGCAGGGTATGTCTTAGAGATGGGAGCACGTGGACAGGAAAAGTCCTTCATTCTTTTTCAATTCTAGGACTGCTGCAACAACAATACAATTTTGCTTAACACCATGGTTATATTACCAGAGGGGCTGAGGACTTGGAAAGCTTAGAAGCATCACAGCCATTCTCACATTTTGGAAGAGTCATACCATGACCATAGGAGACTGTCAGTAAATAAATTTGGTATGGTATCACTAGGCATGTCAAGGATGGAAGAAAATGGGGCAAGAAACAAATGAATGCGTTTACATCTGATTTTGCATCTAAGTTATCAAGGCTTCCAAAGTGCAAACAGCCAGCTTTACAACATCCTCACTATCTCTTTGTTCAGAAAATGTCACCGCACTGTTGTTGGAAGTGCAGTGCTCATGAAGGCGTTGTATTTATAGACTGTATTTTCACAAGTCCAGAGGCAAATCAGTCTCATGTCCTTCCCAATTCTTAATTATCATTTGCTCTGGATGTCTTTTATTCCAACTCCAGCTTCACAGCTAGAACATCTAGTCCACTCCACCTGCCCTGCAATGGTGTGCAGCATCCCTGAAATGCAACACAATGATGGGAATGAGTTTGCAGGTCCATGGAGACCTGAATCAGACCAAGACAAGTTTGTGGCATGCTGGCGCTCATCCCACTCCTTCATTCCCCCTTTCTCCTTCACCAGGGCTGGTGGTTATCCACTTCAGTGTCAACCTGGCTTGCCACCTGCAGCAGCAAACTCTGCTCCCTGGAGCAGCCAACTCTCAACTACAGGAGCAACAGTGTGGGTGTTAGGATAGAAGTTAGCTGACCAATACTTCAGTTGTGGTTCCAGAAGGAGGTGGTTCTGGAGTGGAGTCAACCCTCCAAAAAGATACTTCCTAATGAAAAATAAATCTTATTTAATAAATTAATAAATAAATCAAAGCTTCCACTCAGAAATAGATTCCCCCAAAGCCTTTCCCCATCCCTGAAGCATGATGTTCCATATTGACCTTTGCTTTTTGATATGCTGTGAAGAAAGAAAATGGAGAAGACTATTTCAAATATGTTTCCTGTACAAAATCATGTAAGCACTGTTGATATCTATTGCAGATGTGCAAGTTATGTTTGGATACAGATTCCAGTGCCTCACAGCTTTCAGTCATACACACACTGACAAAGCCAGAGTCAAAATAGCTCGTTTTAGTTTCCCACAGCTCCAATGTCATTCACCCTAACACAGATGATCAGCATTTCTCCAATTCCCAGGCATCAGCAACACTCTCACAGAGCTGAACACTCCTTGTGACAATACGACTTGGGAAGAGAGGATTTCCCAAAATCCTACGTGAAGTTTGGGGGCTGCTCAGTCTCTGTGTGTACCTGTCATCAATTTCTTTATCTTTAGGACAGCATAAACAATCACCAAAATGTTGCTGTTATCACTCTCTGCAAAGGGCTGTCTTTTTTTCTGCTGTGCAGAGCATCAACATGAGAGAGCAAGCCCTTCAGCAGGTGCAGACCAATGTCCCTTGTAAGGAAGATACCACCATCCCCCAGCATCCCTAAAGTTTGTGCACACAATAAGGAGCTGCTATGCATTGGTAGGGGGTGGGGAAAGGCAGGAAGACATTCATTCCATGTTGTTAAGTCCTATAAAGGCATTGGTTAGGTTTATCAGCAATGGATGGATTTGGGGTAAGGATCATCAGGACAGGAGGATTTAGAGAGTCCCTTATTTTCAGTGTCCTTCCCCATTTTTATGGTGCCCTTTTCTTTTTTTTTCCACAAGTAAATTAAAAATGTTGCTGCAGTATTGCTGACCTCTTTCGCACAGGGCATCAAATCTCCAAAGAGTCCCTTAAAGCCCAGTCCTTTCCCAGTGCTGTATCCTATTAGTGCACTGACCCTTTGTGCATCCAGCAGAGCTGCTAACCAAAAATGCCTTTGGAATCTGAAAGCTGTGGCACAAAGGCAGCCCTTAGGTTTGAATAGGGCAGAGTGGAGGATTTATTCCTCCTTGGAGTGAGCTCTTCATGGCATGGGGGTTACAGCAGAGCAGGCAAGGAGAAAGTGAGGGCTCTTCAGCAGACATAATTCTCTTATTAAAAAGGAAACAAATTGGAGTCCATACCAAGGATTTCCTAGAACAGAGCTCTTACCTGCTGACTTTAGTTGCATAAGCAGCCTCAGATGTAGCCAACTTCCTAAGCCTAGGTCGCCATGGGGAAAAAACTGTGCGAAAGAAAAAAATCTGGGTTTGAATATGGATCAGAAGAACAGCAGTCCAGTTGTGAGCCACAGAAGGGCATCTCATTCAGAATTCAATAAAGGGAGTACTTGAAAAACAAAGCGTCTTTCAGGTATTAGAGTTACGAAAGCTTTTTTGAAACATTCCTTGGACTTAAAAGATGGGAGTTGAATGCCTAGGAGCTCTATTAAGCTAACTTTTAAATAAGTTGGTGTGAATTGGTATAGAAAACAGCTCCTTCCTTTACGTATCCAAAAGTTTTGAAAAGGAGAAGGAGATATCTACATGCAGAGAGCAAATAGATGTGGTAGATTATCTGGGACAATCTCAAAATATAGCGACCACTCTCATGAGCATAGCTGACCCTGAGGAAGAAAAGTCCAGGATGAAATAGCATCCCTCAGCAATGAATTTGCTCTTACACCCCATCATGAGTCAAAGGCCCTGAGCTGACTTATTTCCACTATTGCAGGGGAAGGTTGATAAGGCAGAGACACTCCCACATCCCGAATGCTTGTTTTTCTTTCCCTTCACCCATCCCACCAATGAATTCTTTATGCAAGATTTTTTTTTTTTCCTCAGGAAGAAATTTGGGATAGATTGCCATACTACCATGAACAAGGGATCACAGGAACATAGTTGTGTTTAGCATTTCACTTGAAACTTTTCATATCTATAGTTTTGCCATGATTATGTTTCCCATTTGATCCCCACCAACCATACTTTGTTCAGAGATCATTTAAGACTTTTAATTTCTCTTATCCTTCAATTTGGATGCTTAAGATAGGAAACAAGGGCTTAAATATTGGATGAATACACATATTACAATATTTTCCATGCTCTGCCTTTCCCATTGTTGTTATCACCTTCCTTCAACAGGTAAGCTGGGAAACCCTGCCAAATCTTCAGCCAAGTTAACAGGAAGCTTACAATGATACATCCATCACTACCACTGGAGTCAAAACAAAAGTCTCTTTTTCTTCCTTTCTCCACCCCAACACTTATTCATGTATTTGACTAATCCACCTGGTTGACTGACTGTTCGTGCCTCAGAAAACAGAGATTTCAGTGTCTGGTCCCTTCCCTTGGTGAAGTCCAGAGGAATCCTGGCTCACCAAATCCCTGAATCACCTTAGGACAAATACCATGAAGCTAATACTGAAAACACAACACTCAGAAGAGCACTTCAGGTACAGAGGCCTTGAATTTTCTGTAAAATATTTTTAAAATAGTGAGAAAAAAAATAGGCTTTTTTAATATTTAATTGACTTTAATCGGCAACAGTGCTTCATCTTCAAAATAAAACTTAAGCATGTGTTTGTTTGTGGATATTTGCAGCTATTTGCTCCCATGAGTGCAGGGGAAAATGAAACAAAAATACATACTGTGGCCCCTATGTGATCTAAAAAATTTACTTATTATTGGAAAGTTAACTGCTTTAAGTGGAGACGGGAAAGATATGGATAAAATAATATTGAAGGTAATAAAGCAAAAATAATTGATGCTTTCTCTCCATTCTAAGTATTTCCACTATCACCAAAAAGGGTAAACTTAAGAAAGCAGACAGAAGGAGAGTTAGATATGCCACTACTATCGCAAGGTTAATATCCTCACAGATCAACACAAAAAATCTTTGCTTACTGCTTACTGGTTTCTCTCAGCAGCAGATCTTCTGCCTTTACAGGGAAGGCCTGTCCTTTCCACAGCTCTGTGCTCATGTAAACCTTCTCTTACACAGAAGGGCCGCGCTCTCTTAACTGTTCTGGAGTGTTTCAAGCGTCAAAAAGAAAGCATTTGGACAGTAAAGGAAAGCGACGCATTTTCAGTCTCCCTTTCTTTTGGACTTCTACTGCCTACATTAGCCAGCCATGCACATGCAACATTCATATCATTCATAAAATAGTCTGCCCACATCCTTGGAGGCAGGAAAATAAACCTGGAGCATTGATTTCAAGCTTCAGCTGGAACAGGCACCCAGCATCGACTGCACAAAATGAAAGATGAAAGTCAAAGCCTTCGGCAACGTGCACACAGCAGCATCTCTAGCAGACAGCTCCCACCTGGTTATATTTGTTACCCCAGAACCACAGGACATCACACATCTGCACTGCTCTGGAGTGATAGCTCTAGTTCAACAAAATCAGCACCATATCCCTAGCTGACTATGCTTACCAGCACCAACACTGGCCCATCCCTCCCTTCCAGCCTCCCCTACTGCTAGCACACCTTCAGCAAACAATTACAACTTCACAGCCACTCTGAGGGACCTAAAAAGCTGTGATCACATTCAGCTTAGAGCATAAAGTTAAGAGCTACAGCTAACAAAATTGTCATGGTGCTTCACTCAGGACCATACAAGTGGAATACAACCCTCAGAAGTCATTTTTCTTCCATTCTGTCTTTTACTACGCACTTAAATAATTGATGACCTAAACAAAGTGGAGAGCAAGCCCACCTCAAACTTACCTGCTCCTGCACCCTCTATCTAGCAACTTCTACTGCAGCTCGGCTGCTTGCAATTAGGTATTTCCTTCATTGCTAGAAAACAGCTGTATGCATTTTTGCTGTCTCAAGGTAAGCAATACACTTGTAGTTAACCTGATCTGAACATGCAAAGCAGAAAGGCAAACTGGGGCCTTCACCAACATCCACACTGGCCTTAGCAGAGGGCTCCCACCTGACTGTGTTTGTTACTCCAGGACCACAGGACTTTCTTTGCTTCGTTTTCAGTGCAATCCATTCGTTTAGGTCAGCTGCAGACAGGCAGCACTGACCTCAGGGTAAAACAAGAGAGCTTTGTTGTCCCTGTATCACAGGACAGGTCATATCCACCAGTTACCTTGGAGTTACTACATATATATATATGTGTGTGTGTGTGTATATATATGTCCTATGTGTCTTGATGAAGAGCAAAGAGCCTGCCTCAGAGCACCTCCTCCTTTCTAGGCCATAGAAAAATAAAGGCAGGAAAAAAGCACAAGCAGAAGCCACAGAAAGGCTGCCAGAGGAGCACCTCAGTGATCAATGCAAGTGAAAAGGATGAGGCAGTTTCCATCACTTCATGGCAGAGCTGGCTGCTGCAATCAGCAGAGCGCTCTTCGGCCCGTCGCTGTGAGAGGCCTCATCTTTGACCCCCTTCCTGATAATTATCCCCTCAAACAGCTCACATCAAATGAGACTTATCAGGTGCTCCAGCTGCACTCAGTCACCATCTTGGTGTACACATCCTATGACTCCTTCTGAGGACAAGCAGGCAGAAGCCAAAAATAGCTTCCTCATCTTATTTACACAACAATCATGAACACTGTAATAAACAAATAAGCTCTGATGAAGCTGCTTTATAAAATTACTTCAAATTTAAATATTTTATCTTCCACCAAGAAGGGTAAGCAGAAGTGCTAGCACTATCTTTAAAATAGCAAGCAAAAGAAAATCATAACTGCTCACTTGTTTATTTCTAATGTGTGTGTGAATATTGACGATAATCAGAAGCATGGAAAAATAATTTTTTTCCAGCTTTTTTTCCCCTTCAGTTCTTACTAAAAAGTCTCAATCAAACATGTTTCATTCTTTCCCTAGCTGGCAAAACATACGCTTAAGTTCTACTGACCTTAATAAAACCTAGTCAAGCACCTGCTTTATCTTTTGATTGAAGTGTTACCCTCAAATCAGAGTGCATAACCGAAAGCAAAATCGAAGTGCAAAGAAGGCAAACTGCAACAGAAGTGTGATCCTGAGAGTGAAGGAGCTCACTCTTGGGGGATTTGCTCTCTGGTTTGACCAGTAAGTCAGATCCATGAGCTAAAGGTGTGCAAGAGAGACGGTGTATGCTGGAAAGCTTCCATTTGGTTCTTCTGCTTGATGCAACTTTGTCAAGCTTCCACTTCAAGATATTGATGGGGTTTATGACCAAGATTTTGGGAACAAGGGATAGACAGCCACCTGTCTGTTCTCATGGGCACCTTGAACTCAGATGACTGACTATGCATGGCAAAGGGGACTGGCCTTACCTCATCGGCTAAATCTCTTCTGATGTTGATGTGTTTGGTACCAGGACTGCGGTGAGCAAGTGTCTGTAGAAGACAGGGACACTCCTGCAGCTGGAGAAACCCCACGCTGCACAGACACAGTGGAAATATCACACCAGCTTGGAAGGAGTATCAACACCTGACTGTTTCCCAAATGGTGAGCAGTCATTAAAGCCATACAACATCTGAAAATAGCAGATGAACTTATGGGAAGATCCTCATTTTATTTGTTGGTGGCACTATGAATGTCCTGATAAGCCCTGATTTAAAGGAGACCAACCTGTTTTCCCTCCATGAAGTACTCTAAAAATGGAAGTGGACTGGCAGGAGTTTGTGGAGTCTGTGTTGACAGCAGCTTTGAGCTTTATGCCAGGGAGCAGACATGGAAGACTTCTTTTGGTGGAGCTTGCATGGAAATCTTCTACAAGAATCAGGTCCTAACAGAGGTTCACAAATCACAGAACCATTCATTCCCACTTCAAATATTTCCTAAAATCTGAAAGACTCAGAAATTGAGCATTGCATTTGCACATTTCTGTGCCAACACAACACAACATATGCTTGACACATCTAGAAACATTATGGTGCTGCTTCCATTTCCTGCCAACCACTACAACTCTTTCTTTGCTTTCCTGATTTTAGGTTTTGTGAATTGTTTCAGTGAAGGAAGAGGAGGAATAGAAGAGCATTTCGGTACCTGGGAACAGGAAGTGTTGAGAGGAAAGAGGCAAAGCACGTGGTCTTAGGATCAGCTGAAGGCAGAAAATACCACAGAGCGTGACACAAACTGAGAAAAGATTTTGTAGCTGCTTTTCATTTGTTCTCACAACAGATGGGTGCTGGCCTGACTCAAATTCTCCATGAAGTAGCAGTCATTGCATATGCTTCCAGATCCGTGTCAGCCTAGCTGAAAGCAAATGTGCCACTAGCCGAGCACAAGTTGGAGATTCAGAGTAGTGGCTGCAACCATGATGGTTTCCTATCCTCAGAGTCCCAAAAAGTCCTCCCCCACTCTCTTCAAGGCTCAAATTGCTTTTGGTTGTCTCTGCTACAAGAAGCACTGAGTTTAAGGTGTGTAACAGCGTTGATAAACGCTTGGTGTGCAGTTTTAGGAAGACCACAAATGGAGGATCCACCCTTCAAACATGTTCAGATTTGGGAGAGAGTCAAACATCTGAAAGATTTGATCCTTATCTAGACAATTTGAACCATCTGAGCACCACCCAAGTCTGCACAAATGGACTGAACCCCCTAGGGAAAGCCCTTTCGCATGAAATTTTGAGTATTTCCAAGCCTGGCTTGGCAAGAAATTAACAAGAGCAGACTCCCCTGTGGTATTTTGGTATTTCTGATTTCAAACACAGACAAAAAAGCAGAGCAAGAAGATGAATTCTGATGTATTATCTGAATGTTTAGACATATAAATTAATTTTTTTTTTCTGATGACAAACTGTCTAATATTTTTGAGCACAGGCCCCTTAATCTTGACCTATGTGGTGGCTCAGCTTTACCATCTGCTTTAAAGCCTAACTCCTAGGCATTGAGTTCTGGCTTGTTTCAAAAATAAGGGCATCACATCACAAAGCATCATCTCTTCCCTTCTTACAAAGAGTTAGCCCAGAACACTAGCAGACCACTGCTCAATAGAAGGCAACACTACGACTCTGCTACATTTCTACAAGACATCCTCTGCCTTTTACACTGTTGGCAAAATAGATCTAGCAAGGGTTGGTGGAAAACCATGTATCCCCTCTCAAGGGCCAAAGAGGGACTGTCATCCATAAATCTCAGAGCCAGTTGAAACAAAGTAATAAAGAGCATAGTCTTACCTACTGAGGAAATCAAAAAAGTGTGATATTTCTCCCCAAAATATAACAAAGGTGCAAGCAACACCACACTCCTCTTGACTGGCTGTAAGGGAAAAGCCACATTTTGGAAAAGAATGAGGGAGGGTGTGTATTTATATCCAGCAGCTATGGGAACAGAAAAATGGTATTTTACCCAGAGTCTGATCCCTGAAGAGGCCCACAGTGGCAAAAATAGGATAATTGTAAAATAATAGCGCACGGTTTTCTCACACTTTTTTTTTCCATGCTGCTAAAAGCAATTCACTCAATCAGCAGTTGGCTATCATCAAAATTCCCTCCTTCATCTCTGTATTCCACTTAGGGAGTAGCAAATATAGGGCACTCGGCTCATAACTTTTGTTTTTTTCAAGCAAGGAAATTCTTATAAAAATGAAATAAGCCTCTGGTTTAATGGCCATCAACCGAGCACAATAGCTATGCTGGGAACGAGAGATCTTGAAGAAATTCCCTCCATGACTATAGGGCTGATTCTCTCATATTAAATGATCATGGCGTGATTCCAGATGCAGAAAAGCCAACTCCTTCAGGATGGTTTGTTCTTGATTTTAGCTAATCCTCCCAGAGTACAGAGTATTCTGTAATAAACCAATCAGCAAAGGGGCTCCCAGGGTGCAACACCCCACTTCTCAAAAGTTGGATCTGTACCCAGTCACGCAAACTAATCTAATCCTACACGAAGGCACACGTCTGTGCACCCACTGGTAATTTCCAGAAAACCTTTACCGTGGATGTTCTGGGAAAGCAGTTATCTTCCATCTGCAATTTCTTTTTTTCAGCTGGTCTTCATAACCAGCTGGCTTCCCTGTACCCCTGTTGATCACAGTCAGTATTTCTGCATGATCTATAAGACTGCTTTAACCTGGCATGAGTCTGGACATTTTCTACTTTTTCCACAGACTCCTTGACAAAAGGTCATTCTTCCCAAAATATACCAGGGTGACCCAGCCTCAAAATAATTTGGGACCCAACCATCTCATTAAAAACAAAGAGGACTAGTTAAAAATAGAAAGAAAATGTAATTTTTTTGTTGGTTTTTTTGTTATAAACACACCCAGCAGGCACATCTGCTAAATTGAGGCTGGAGAGATTCGGTTTGGGCCTATACAGCAAAAAACTTCCTGCAATTACAAAGACCACGTCTTGTATAGAAGTTATCTCTTCAGACACCCTGCCAGTAGGACAGTTTCTCCTTTCTGAAGCTTTATTCTGTCTCATTGAAGTAACTGCAATGCTACTATGTTCTCCCGCAGTTTGCATGGACCAGATATTCCTCCCCTCCTCCCAAACCATTCTGTGGCATTATTATGCACAATCAGTGTGTTGTGCTCCATCTCAAAGTCAGCTGGGGTCTTTGAGGATTAAGAAAAGGTGCAAGGTAAATGCTAGATATGTTATTATTACTTTAATTACATGTCCATCTGCTAACAGCTCCTCACTGAAAGCATGAATTTAAAACTGGATCCTACCAACTTCCTGCTGCAAGCTGCCCATCGCCTTCCAGATATATCAGGAAATTAACTGAAGCTTGGGGAAATGGGGAACAGGGAAGGAATCTTTGACCACACAGCAAATATTAATGCAGAGAAGAAAGGACTCTTTCCAGAACTAGCACCCTGGATTTTGTGGATCC
This sequence comes from Melanocharis versteri, assembly GCA_013397845.1. Taxonomy (NCBI): domain Eukaryota; kingdom Metazoa; phylum Chordata; class Aves; order Passeriformes; family Melanocharitidae; genus Melanocharis; species Melanocharis versteri. The sequence continues at coordinate 120,678 of VZTG01008129.1, read as the reverse complement.
CACATATTTTATCTCTTAATGTACTCCCTCATTCTTTAAAAGCCCCAACAGCTGAAACGTGTCTAAAACAAGGGATTCCTGGAGTCAAGTCATTCTTCCCCCAACAGCTCCAAATACCACCAGCACAACACACCAGAGCTGTCAACATTTTACCTTTCCTTCCCTATTCCCTCCATGACAGCCCACCAAAATAGAACTGTTTCTGAAAAGCCACTGAAAAAGACCATGCCAGTGGAGCAAAAGCCCCAACTGGAGCACCAGCCAACAGTCCCAGAATTACCACCTGACCAAGCTGACGTGAATTTCATTTGAGCAAGATAAGTTTACCCATAATTTGCAAACATTCTCAATTCATAAATCAGTAATGATTCAGAAGTGATTATTGCGGCATTACATCATTTTCTAAGAACAGCATCACAATGCAGCTGCTTGCTACATCTGTGAGTATTTTATGGATACTATCCACAAGTCAAGGAAAATATTTTCTGCCAGGACCCACCAATTATTAACATGCTGAGAGAGTAAAGGTAAGCTAAAATGAGGACTGCCTTACCCTTCAGCTCTTATGAGTTACATTTCTCTCTTCTTACAGCTCTGAGTGAAAGGAGCCTGGCACGCCCTTTGAAACAGTTCATTTGAATTTCCATGCCCAAATCCATCCCTTCCAATTTGGCAGAGTGGGAAGACTCTCTGTAGAGGTGCAATGCGAGTTGCTGCAAATCAGGACTCAGGTGCTTGGCAGGTATCTGCATCCAAAGTTCAGATAACACCTGGCCGTATGGTCTTGCCTGTAGATAGAATGATGACTCTCTATCAGTCATAAATTCAAGAGAAGAAAAAACGCAGATACCTAGATAACAAGCAAACAGCAGATTTACAGATGCCACTGGGTTTTGAAACCTTGTAGGAGGCAGTGAAGCAAGCAGGTCTCATGGTGTGGAGAGGAGACAATCAGCTGACATAGCTTGCACTATCTCTCTTTTCTTGCTTTTGGATAATTTGGTTTTCCTATCAAAATTCTTAGTAGTCTTTGCTGAATGAAACATATGAGGTTTTAAGGATTTTGCTCTAAACCATCATGTGATTTGTATGTCTTTTTGAGGTTTATCTATGTAATCCCCTTTGGCAATGTTTCTTTCAGAGGTTCTAATACTTCTGGAGACAATATCAAAATTATGCATGTACTTATGATTACGTACAAAGCTGGCATTACACAACTGCAAGTCTGTAGCCAAGGGAAGAATGGAAGCTCCCTAAACCAAAGATGATTTTAAAAGAGTAATTCCTTTCAATCACACAAGCTGTGGTGCATCTCAGGTTGCCATTTTTCCACCCGGTCCTGTTTTATGTCCATTGCCCGTGGACTGACACCCACCGGCCACTGCTTAACCCTTGTACCTCTGCCCATCTATTTAGGCTGCCATTAACATCACGTAAGAGACTAGCTGGAATAGACACACTCTGAGGAAAGCAAAGCCAGAACATGCCCCTTCTCTGCAGCCAAGTGCACCACGCTGCCAGCACATCTGCTCCCCACCAAGCCAGCGAGCGTCAAGGTTATTTTGGGACCTGCACCTACACGAGATGGTGGCACAGAGCACCAGCAGTATTGAAATACAGGGAGGACCATGTAGCTGAAACCTGTAACACAGGGACCAGCTAGCACCAGGACAACTAGCCCCTGCAGAAACAGAAGGCAGAAATGCAGTCAAGGACACGAGCCCCCATGAGGTATTACTCCCTGATACACTGAAGGGGAGACAGGAGGCACAAAAAAACACCAGGGGAGTGTCACTACAAGGGCCTTCTGTCAATTTTGGCTGTGCCTTAACTGAGGCAAAGCTTCCAACAAGAAAACATGATGTGCAGGACTTCAGGCTGTCAAAGACCAGCCACGGAGGGAGCCAGGGCTGCCAGGCTTTGTCCCTCCCCAGCAGAGAAGTTGCAGGCAGCTTGCAAGTTGCTTTTTCCTTGGGAGAACAGACAAAGCCTGCCACCAGGAGCTCATTTGACCCTCCGTGAAGGGCCTAGAAAGGGGGAGAGGAGCATGTGATGCTGGGGATCAGCTAAAAGGCTTTGCATGAGGGGGAACAAGGAGAGTTCGGTATGGAGCAGCCATCCCCCTGGGGGTGGGAGGACACCCAGGCTGAGCAGTAGATGCCTGTTGCCTTCTGGCAGGCAGAAGGCCTGCTTTAAAATACCCGCATTTTCCTTTTGTTACTCTTTCTATCATTTATTTGCTATGGGGATAGGGAAGGCAGTGGCCGAGTGCAGCTTTCGAGGAGGAGCCCACCCCTGGTGTGCACTCAGGCTCTGACTGCACAGGGAACGATTTACACCCTGTGGTGAGGAGGGGCTGCTGCCCGGGTCCCTGTGGCAGCCAGCACTGCTGGGTCCCGGGCACACGCACCCTTCTGCAACACTCCCAGCTCTCCACCCAAGCACAGAGGTGGTCAGGGGTAGTAGGTACCCCATGTGCCCAAGCACCACAAACCCATCTCCAGCCTCACAATACCTGGCAGGTACAGCTTGAGCCCTGTCTGCCAGCAGGGTCACCACCTCGTAAAACAGAATGAAATATGGCTTTGGAGGTGGGGAGGGAATTGCAGGGAGACATGTCAGAACACCATGTCTGACAAGCAACACTTAACCACCTCTCCAAACAGAAAAATGGGAATTCCAGGGAAAGTTTAGACTGGCTATTAGGGATGATTTCTTCACCAACAGGGTCATCAAGCACTGGAACAGGGTGCCCAGAATGACCATCCCCAGAGGTATTTAAGAGACGTGTAGATGTGGTGGTGAGGGACATGTTTAGTGGTGGACAGTACTGGGTTAACATTTGGACTCAGTGATCTCTGAGGTCTTTTCTGATCAAAGTGATTCTACGATTCTATGAATTGTGGTAGCTAAAGCTGCAGGGGGTTTTGCTCTCTTCCTCCTAGAAGTTTTCTTTGTCTCGTCCATGCCCAGAGAAGTGCCCATGGGCTCCAGAGCACACCCCAACATCTGCACAGTGGCATAGCCTTCACCTGTAAGAACACAGCCCTCCCTCCATAGAAACCTTGCCCATTTATGGTCTAACATCCATCCCAGCAGCAATGCTGCTACTACTAGAATTATTTACTTCATGGTTAAATCAGTAGAGACTACACTTGCGGAAACCACGTAATGCAAATCCTGAAACATGAGTACCTTAAACTTTACTAAAGTTCAAGTCTCAGGCCCTGCTGCAAAACTTCACCAGCACATCAAGACACATGACCACCAAGAAAAGTAAAAAGAGTAGAAGATATCTAAAGAATAAAAATGCTCCTTTAGGATCCATCACCAACAGCTTTTCACATCACTCAGATTCCCCTAAGGGCTACAACCCCAGCCAAGACCCTCTCAGCCGTGGGTAGCTGGAGTGAACAGTGGAGGCAGCACCTGGCTGGGACCCAACCCTTGGACAAGACTTGGGGCATTCTGGTCTCCAGCCACAGCCTAACTCCTCCAGGGAAAGCTCTGATTTTCCAGCAGGTGATATTTTAACAGCACATTGAAACTGTATGCAGAAAGCAAGTGTTCTGCATTGTTACTTACACAGATACAGAAAACACAGGTTCCCCCATGCCTCCCAAAAATATGTCAGCAACAAAACAGCTCTCCTGTGAAATCGACAAAGCTAGCGCTCTCCATGAAAACATGAACTGATTTGGAAACTGTTAAAAACTTTTGTTTATATAACTACATAATGTTATTGGAGCCATTCTGTACATCAAGATATGATCAGATCACAGTACCTATCTGCTGCTGGATAGTCTGTGATTTACAGGTTATTGTTCATGGGCACTTAAAAATAAATACTAAGAAATTACTCAGATAAGCTCTGGATTCCAGGTATTTAAAATTTAGATGCCAACCTAAATAAAATCTTGATCTAGCATGAATTTATATGCAGTCTATTGTCTGAATGGTCTTTCTGTTCATCACCTGAGCAGAAGTATGGCTTTCTTTTTTTTTTTTTTTTGAGGCATAGTCCAAAAACATACAAATCACAGTTCTACCATTGCATCTTGGACCATAACAGTATATAAAATGAAATAGTTTCCATTTGTTTTCACTGTAGAAAGCCTCCTTTCTTCTTTTTTGCCACACTCAGATATCAAATGGCTTATATAAGCATTACAGCTGCTGATTGACTAAGAATTATGCACTAGTTTCCTAAAATATCCTGGCTTTTTTGACACTTCCCATTTTCACTCAGTTGTCTATCACAGACTTACTTTTGGGGCAAGGAACACCTTTTAATACCCATTTAGAACCAAGACAAACAGAGGCTCCAGGCGGGTGGATCCACTAGGCTCTACTGCAATATGAACAGCTAGCAGCATAAACCTCTACCAGCTGGCATGTACAAAAAGTAGGTATGTCACACTAACAAGTATCGGTTGGGGTCTTCATCCAGGGAAGCATGCCAGCTATTCACTTATTTGTCCAAAAAAAAGAGTGTTTTATCAGAAAGAGTTATTCATTTAAAAAACACCCCAAACCTACGTTATCCAAGAAGTAACTCAAAGAGAAACCTTGAGGAATAGTGCTTAATTCTAACAGAATAAGCCTGTAACAGAAAATAGTTAAACCCTGGAAAGTCTCCTAGTAAGAACAGGGGTACAGCAAAACCACTGCACTTGACATGACAGGAAACAAGCAGACAAAATTACTAAGACAGCTCCTGCACTCAGCTCTGGTGAACTGTCACAGGGGAGGTCAGGTCATCCTGTAGCCAACAGCGTGCCAATAATTTCAATTAAATTCCGGTGGAAAAACAACATCCGGGCAAAAAAAAAAGTTTCCTTCAGCAATTGTTTCCTTTCCAAAGATCACTCCTTCAGCTAAAAGCACAGGGAAGGAAAGAAAGAAAGGGACTGGGTGAATAATGCTCCATGACTAATAGCCGTGGTCTGACCAGTCTGAAACAGCTTCAAGTACCCATGACCTTTCGAAGAGCCACAAGTTAGATGCCAACAAAAACGCAAAACACAAACCCTCACACCCCCTTCCTTTTATCAAATGGGCGTCGGGGTGAATAAGCTGACAAAAACAACACGGAAGTAATCTGCTGAGTAATTCCTCTAGTATTCCACCGTGGGTTGGCTCTGAGAGTTTGAGGCACACAGCTACGAAGGCACTGTGCTGACTGTATTTCAGATGACAAATTCTCATTAATCACACACAAATACTACTCATTGTCCCACAGCTTACACAAATGTTCTGAAGCAGCACTCGAGTCATTAACAAATGGCTGAGCCCTCCCATATATCTCATCACACGATTGCTCCAAGAGGACGTGAAAGCTCTCACCCGACTACTCCATGCATCCCACTCCCTGTTGTCATCCTATGGGACTTAGTGCACGCACTCCCCACACCATTTAAAGGTCTTCAGGATAATTCTGCTTTCAGGGGGTGGCACACCAGTTAACTGCTGAGGGGCTGTGTCGTGTGTCTCTTCTGTCGAGCAACACAAATCCACCCCTGGCTGCAGCATCATTAGATCAAGCTTGGCAAAATCAGGTAATTGCAACAACAACATCCAACCCTCAATAGAGTATTTCAGCACTTTTCATCAGCAGACTTTAAAGAAGGTCACCTAAACTGTACAGAGGGGTGCAATACCTTCTGTGGCTCTTCCCCTCAGATCTTCAGCCACACGGGAAGTCCTACACATCTTTCATATTGCTGGCCCATGGAGATGTATTCCACTAAAGCAATACATTCCAGTCCTGTGTAAATGGAAATGTAGTAATTCCAGTGAATAGAACTTCTCAGTGAACAATAGACAAAAATCCATCATAAAATTATAAATTGAAAGGGAAGAAATAATTCTTAGGACAGAGCTTGAGTGTTTTTCAACTCACAGAATATATAGCAGTCCTAGTTATTATTGCAAGACTTAGTTTAGCATTTAACGTTTCATCTGTTTTTATTCCAAAATCAATTTTGAGACACTGAGCTTGACTGATTAATATCTACATTAAATGATCAGAATTACACAAAATGCTGTCTTATTTCTCGAGTAGACAAGTACACAATTCTGGTACAAACACTGAATTTCACAGAAACACTCACTGAAACAATAAATGTCAGAAAACAATATGATGCATTCTATTAAAAAAAAATACTATGCTGATTGCATTTTGAACACACACTTCCAAATTCTTAAATAATTGCATGATTAGGAAAATAATGCACACCATTAACTACAGCTAGTTATCAAACCTAACTCAGTAAAACTTAATGGAAAGTGCTCAAAACTCCCAAGTATATAATTTGCTAGCTGTAACAACTCACATTTGAATAGATTCCTAAGTATTATTTAACCAGCACTCAAGTTGAGAACATTATCTATCTTGGGGGAAAAGCAGCTTGGGCTAAAACAAGAACTGTGATATGATTACCACTCAAACGTTTGGGAGAAAGTCTGGCAGTGCATCCAAAGTTCATGCCTAGCACATGCTTATGTAAGTCAGAATCCTAAAATCTGGATCTAACAACTGAAACGTAAGGGAAACTCAGATTTCAGGCCATCCCTATCTAGAGAGAAACTTGTTTATAATTGTGAGCGAAACTCTGGACCCTAAAACCGTGGAAAGGCACTATGTGAAATTCATGCAGCAACAGAACGGATTATAAAGCAACAAAGCAGATCTTGGAGGTACAGCCTGAGCAGTGAATACCAGAAGCCAAGACCACTCCAGTCCTGAGGAAAGCTTAAGCAACAAGCCTACCTAAAATAACAGGATGCCAGCACAACAAACTGCGGGGACCCTCTCAATTGCAAACTCATGGACAGGAATAAGAAGCCACGGATGAGAACAAAGGGGCAATGAAATTAATGTCTCAGGCACTGACAATTCTGAAGATGAGAGGTGACAGGGAAGATTTTGAAGAGAGAAGTAAACAGAGTGGAAGTCACAAACAGGAGAGCTGACAGCCAGAAACTGTTTGGATTTTAAATGAGCTCAGTGGACAGAGAAGGGGAAAGATCATTGAACTGTTACCCATGAATGACAAGGATGGAAGGGGAGCACTGTGAGAAAGAAGACATCCAGCATATTTGGCAGCAATAGCTTTAGGAGGGTCTTGAATGGGGACACAGTGGCAACTGATCCTGCTTAGTCTCTGACATGTATCAAAGAAGAGGGAGATGGGGATAAGTGGAAAATTGTCCATCCTAGCAGGAGAGATGAAGAAGAAAGAAGCACCAGAAAATTCAGCAAAGAAAAGAGAGGAAAAACCCTTGGGCATGTGCAGAATTGCTGATGAAGTGTTTACTGATGAGTGGTGAAAGAATCTCATCATGCCAGCTCAGCGAGCTGGGAAAAGCACCTCAAGACTGAAAAGGGGCAGAAGCAGTCCCTAGCACAAAGGCAGCAAAAATGAAAAAGGAGCTCAATGCATTCTTCAGACAGCATTTTTAGTACAGTATGGGGAAACTGACCGAGAAGGGATGTTTCAAAGTCCATAGGGATACAGAACCAAGTCCTTTTTTCCTGGTCTGCAAAAGATAGGTTTCTTTTCCCACCCAGCCCAAAGATCACCTTCTAAACTTAATCTTAAGCCTCTAAATGTTTGGGTAAGACATCAGGGATCAAAGGAATAAGAGAACCTAAGAAAACTTTTGCAGTGTGGCTAAAAGCCTTTCTAATTCCACGGGAAATGTCTCAGCAAACATCAGCTAACAAAAGCTAGCAGTGGCCAGAAGCACATGCAGTGCTCCAGCTCACCCACCATGCAGTGTTTGCTGAAGTAATTTTTTACACATGTATTTCTTAGATAACATTTGCCAACAGGTTTCACACCCCCTGTTTGTCCCCTCAGAGTCATTTCAAGGTGACCCCCAGAAGATGGATCTCAAACAGGAGGGCTGAGACCACCAGTCTCAGTTTTCACCATAGGTACTGTAGCACATTTTGCAGACGAAGAGCCAGGAGGAGCCCCCTTCAGCTGCCACTACGTCATTAGCTACAGCATGACCACACCAACCCTTTGGGTTTTTTGAAGTGTGTAAAGACTGCCCTGCTCTGGTGCTGCTGGGCCTGTGCTCGTTCAATAGAGGATGCTACTGCTACTGGGATTCAGTAATTCTGAACCTTGCTTACCTAGGGCAGGACAGGAGGTTTTAAGCAGTCAGTGAGACAGGAAGGGCAGGGCTGGAAGGAAGAAAAGAGCTCTGGTTTCTCTAACAAGGATGCCTGGGTTTTAGCTGCTACATATGAAAACTTGGCCCATGTCAGTCCACTGGGAAGGTCCAAGGGCATCAAACAAGATAAGGCTAAATCCGTAACCACAACCATACTAAAATGCCCATGCTGAGGCACCTGAACACGCCACACAAGCTGCACTGAGCTGTTGCAGTCAAGTTTTCTTCTATCCTGACCAAGTCTGCCAACCTCTCATGGCACCCTGTGTTCACCACTGGGCAGGAGCCAGCTCCATCCCAAGCCAGCAGACCCCAATCCTGAGCAGCCCAGAAGGCTTGCCAGACACCTTGGCACAAGGTGCTCCATCCTCCCCCCCATCACAGGGGAGCCACTCTTTGCTGAGCTAGGGAGAGCAGACACCTTCTCAATATATAATGAAGCCTCTCAGCCTTATATGCATTGGGGACCCTGTAAGAGGAGCACTGGAAAATGCAAGGTGGTATTGTATTGTATTAATGTCACTTAATGGTAACTGTCAATGATCGTGATGGAATAAATATGGAAAAGGAAATTACTGTAATTGATTGACAGTCTGGAAGCTTCCACATGTGATCTAATGAGAGAGACCTGTGAGAAGCTGCTGCAGTAGAGGCTATTAATGCAAATCATATGCACCCTGCCTGCTCTCTGAATTATGCAATGCCATGTGAATGTCTAATCTGTTTCACCAGGCTTGTCTCTATCCAGAAAGAATATTCTACTGACATGCTGATTAGTATATTAGGGGAGGTTTAGAAGTTCTGTGCTAGAGTGGGGCCATCACAGTGCTATTAATTTAGTTCAGAACAAAACAAACAGGTCTGTAAAGCCATCAGAATCACTACATAGGTCTACAAGATAAGTTTGTCACGGCTGATGGGAGTTTGCGGGAATTCCTTGTGATACATGGCAGGAATTAACAAATAGATAAGGAGAGTATCACTTTTCTAGGAAACTACTGTTGAGAACTCAAGAATTGAAGACAATGCGAAAGGCTTAATATAACTTCATTCTATTTTGCATGGATTTCCAGAAAGAACATCGTGATAACAGAAACAGGCGGGAAATTTGGAAGAGGTAGTTGGCATATCCATATTGCAGTAGAGCTATAGACACACAAGCCAGCATGCAAACGTGTTGGAAGATGGTGTCTGCCTCCCCAGGTTTCTGGGCTAATGCCATTGTATTTTCCCTCTAAAAAATATACTTAGACCAAATGCCATTTAGATCAATTCTGGAAATTATTTTGATGGAGTGATTTTGGTCCTGGGGGGCCACTTGTCCTTCGCGCAAAGCAATAACACAATTAGCACTACTGTGTCTATTAGAGGGAAGCACAGGTCTGGACCACAGGAGACCTCACACAGTTTCGGATTAAGCTTGGGGATGTGAATAAAGATTGCATGCAGCCTCCTATGCCTGTGCTCGCTGTCTTTCCCGCATTTCCACCAAAGTAAATTTCATTCAATTTTAACAAGAAATTGAGAGGAGGCACGGTGATCTGCATAGGATTCCTCATTACTTTCTAAAAATAGCCATTTTACAAGTCTGCAACCTAAATAATAAAGCCAAAAATCAGGCCTGAGTCATTCGCTCTAGCTAAGATGAACACTTCGAGCAACTATTTTGCCACAATATTCTTTGCATCAAAGGTTCTAACAAAAAGGTGGAGAGCCCAGGAATCCCATGACAAAAGTAAAAAAAAAAAAAAAAAAAAAGGCTGAAAAACGGCTTTCTCTCAAGACAACTGTTGTTCTCTTATTATGCTAACAAGCATAATCCTGACCCTGTGAGACACCTTGGCCTATAATATCCTCCTAACACCTGCCAGGAGACAGAAAGGATTCATTCAGGACATGGAGGGCCCGGGACAGAGCCAGGCTAAACCAGTGTTGAAGGCACTTGCCTCAATTCACATAAGGTCAAGAACAGCCTGGTCATGAGAGGCCCCAAGCCACCTCTGAACTTCTGATGTGGAAAACAGGACAAACACCATGCAAGTGATCCTCTACACCTCTCCAGGTGGAGGTCCATACTGGATCACTCTTTTCCACCAGTTTGTCTGCAAAGCACAATAACAATAAACCTCCTCTTTAGTGTGAGTGCTAAGATTTCATAGAGTTATTACTTGTGCAGGGACATTAAAACCAGCCTCATTACTGTCTAGGCTTTATGGCACCTGGATATGCCTAGAGACAGATGCTGACAGCAGAGCCAAAGAGATCTTGAAAAAAAGGACAAGGAGCAAGGCAGGGTTTCGTATTCGGCAAGTCAGCACTGGGGCAGCAGGGATCCCTGCATCACTATAACATTCCATACTCTTGTAAGGGAAACCTGTCCGCAGCCACCCTGGATTCAGGCATTGTTACTTTATTAGGGTTTTTGCAGTGCCACATGACAGCAAAGTCTCAGCCACATCAGATGTGCAAGCACAGCACAAGGCAAGGAAGACCTTGACCCAGAAGACCTGCAAATACCCCAACAGCCCCTCGGAAGAGGACACTCGTTTTCTGAGCTGGGTGCAGTGATCGGCTCTGAGGATTTGCATCTGGGCAACAATTTTGCAAGGAGGTGAAAGGCTGCCTTCACCCACACAGGGAGCCTGTGGGCAAGGAAAGTTCGGAGCCAAACACTGAGCACTCAGGCTCAGCAGGGCCCTGGGTGCAGGGATCCCTGCTCGTGGCCTGGAACTCGACAGCATCATGGGTGGCTTCACACCCAACCCTAATGGACTGCAAGACGTGTCTTTGCAGGGAAATCTCAGATCTTCTCCCTTGGGATAAATGCGTTTGGCAGCCAGTGGTTTAAAATCCCTTCACAGGGATTTCAGAGAAGAGATAATGTACATTCATAAGCTCTCAAGAAATCACTGCAGTTTCCTGGCAGCTACACAACTCCCCAGGAGGATGCAGGCACCCTGGGACCTGCAGACCCCCAGCTGGGACAGGAGCATCTACACTGGCACAAAGCATTTCCCTGGCTTTTCCCCTTCTCCTTACTGCCTCACCTCAGAGGTTGCTTTGGTAAGGAAAAGATTAAGGATGTTTTGATCAGACTTGCCTTACTAACAGTAAGGATTAACTCTCCATGACATCTTGATGTTTTGAATTCACACCACAGAAATTTATTAATTTTTCTTGGGAGGTTGAATTTGTCTGGGAGGGATGCACGAGGCAAGAACGGGGAGGGGTTTTGCAGGAAACAGAAGGCTTCTCTTGGAGAACAGAACTCTCTTGGAGTTTTTTTGCCACCCAGGGGCCAACACTCAGATTTTTGCAGAGATTGATATTTTCAACCTGTAGAAACACTCTGAGGGAGAAATTGTGTGTGTGCGTTTTCAGCATTCATGATTTCACTATTTTACTTGCAGAACAGTCCGACTGTCTTTGAGAACATTCAATGCAAAGTTTGCTTTTGGGCAGGATAGGCCAGAAAGGCAAAACCTGTGTCCAGATTTCAATTGCTCCCAAAAGTGCAGGCACACACGGTCTCAGACTGCTGTGCAGCAAGTAGCCAGCTGTGAATTAACACTTCTGACACTGCAGCATGCTAAGCTTCCACGGGAAAACCAATCCTATACCTTAAACCACGTGGCACACCACTCCGCAGAGCCTGGTAATGAAGGAGGACGGTATTAACATTCCAATCAAAACATCCAGGAGGAGGAAAAGGAGAACTGGTACTTCCAGTGTCAACTCCAATTAGGAGGAAATAGAAGCCACAGATGAGAAATAGGAAGCATCTGTATGTGAAAGCATATTTAGCTTTGAAGCTGGTGTGGGAATATTGGCTTAGTCCTTACTTTCCCCAAGTGTTATGTCATCTCATGTGTAATGTTGACACTTACAAGGATTACTTATTAAATAATTCCTTTAAAAACAACAGGGAATAATTCTGGCCTTTGATATAGACAGATTATGATCTCAGATGCTACTATAAAGATCTTATATTCATCTTAACAGGCTAAGCACATTAAGAATCAGGGAAGAAAATACATGAATGTAAAATACGGAAAGCAAACCAAAGAACAGGAAAATCAGAAAAGCCATGCTGAGCCACAGGTTTTAGTACCTGAGAAAGGGAAATTATTAAGAGATTAAATCAGTCCACACCAGTCTTCAATTAAGTAAAAGTAGTGTTCTATGCCAATCTGGGGAAAAGCTTTTTTTATTTTATTTTATATTAAACAGTTCTCCATTTTGGGACCGCAAAGGAAAAGGCTTTAAGAACAGCCTGCAGATGTCTAATTAACCTGACACTGCCCTCCGGTCAGGCACAGCTAGCTCCCAATTACCTGCAGGTGCTCTATCCAGGTTGTGGATGAAGTCTGGCAGGATGCAGAGACTCCCAGGCCAGCTCTGTATGGGTGCAATGCTCTACGTGCACTGCTATCCTGCTTCTCCTAGTCCTGGAGCACTTTAGACTGTTTCAAACAGCACAGAGCCAAAGTTAATAAGCTTTCTCGGGCCTGAACTGGCTCTCTGAGGAGCTGGCCTGGATACTGCATAACCAGGAGCACCAGAGGAACACAGCACGTGGGCACCCATCACCACCTCAGGCTCCCAAGTGCTGTGAGCAGATCGGGGGGCAGAGCAGTGACTTCCCCGGGGCTGTTTGTCCCAGGACGGCTCGTAATTCAGGCAGAGGGATGGAGGAACACAAGCCCACTCAGCTCAGACCCTCACACCCCACCCAGGTCGCTGTGTCCATCTGTGTGTTGCGGAGTGCTCAATAACTTCCCCACCACCTGGGTCTTCCAGAACAGAAAATAAAGAGCTGGCCATTACCTGTGCCCTGAGTGGCTGTGCTGCAGTCTGTGTTACCACCAACTGAGCGCCACAAGCCAGATCGCCACTGAAAGAAAGTCTGAATTCCATGCCCAAATCAGGCCTGGAATAGAGCTGCATTCGCTGTGTCAGGAGAATCTGGACCCAGTATCATGGTCTTTCCCTGGAAATCTTTCTGCCTGGAGTCCTGAATGGGCAGATTCAAGGGATCAAACGATCCTCCCTGTCAACAGCACACAAAAAAACCAAAAAAACCACAAAACCACAAAAAAACCCAACAAAACCAAAAAAACCTAACCTTTCACTAGGACATTTTTTCAAGCTGTCCCCATTTGAGCATCTGCTATAACATGCATGGGGGGGAAATGAATCCTTTAGGAAAAAAAGTGAAATAATAAAAAAGAGAAACAGCACTACTTTAATTTGTTTTCTCAAACTGCAAATCCTTGTACTTGCTACATGCTTGAAGCAAATGAGGCATTAAAGCTGTGAAAATGCATTCAGGCCCTTCAGTAGCACTTCCTTCGGAGGAATGAGAATAGGAAAGGCCCTTTTCATACAGTCCCATTGTCCCAGCCAGCCCTAGGTGTTCAGCCCTGGAGCTCCAACTAGCAGCACAGTATGGGGCTACCCAGGGCAATGAACGACAAACAATTTAAAACTTTTCCATAAATCTGAAAAACAAAGAGGCTTTTTATCTCTGCACTGAAAGGAGTAAAGGAGCAGAGCCTCCATCCCCAGAGCCCACTGCACTGGCGTGATCAGAGCAATCAAGCTGATGGTCTGACAGCAGACCTGCAGCAGGCAGCCCTGTTCTTACACCAGAGAGCAATCCCTCAAGCAATCCTTCCCAGTTGCCGGCTACAAAAGGGGAGAGCCTTCCCTCTGAACCCCAGTATCCTTCCTGCTGGCAAAAGCACGCTGTTGCTTCTCCTGCTAGTCACACCATCAAGAGGCACAGGTCCCTCAAACCCTAAAGGTCACAGCAACATGACAAAGGCAGAATAGGGCCCACTATTAAGCCTCTTCCTGAGCGTTAAGGAGCAGCTCTTGCTCTATAATAAAAGAAATCAAGCCAAAAACACTTTTTAAAGCAGTGAGTGGAATAGCAAAGCGAGAAGAACTTTTTTCAAACCTAGAGAGTGGCACAGAGGAGAGAATAGAGACTGAAATGACTGAAAGCCTGCAGAACATTTTATAAAACAGTTATTTTTCCCCCCAACAATGGTACTCTGTCCCTGAAATGAATCAAAAATGTCACAAGGCAGTTTGGGGAGGCCGCATGTGAATGCTGGGTATTGAGCTGCAGCAGCTGCAGGCAGACTTTGTGGTTAACCCTATGAGACTTTCACTGCTACAGCTGGCTTCGATTCTGTCGCCGCATCCAAGCAGCCGCTCCTTCCCACTGCGCTGCTGTTAAAAATAATCACAGCCTTATCAGTGTCTGCATTTCATTCCACCGCAGGCATCACAGGACCAGCTCAATGGTGAAGATGTCAAATTAGGAGATATATCTGTATACACATACTACATGCAGGCCTTCTGTCTTTTAAAGTCTTACATTTGGGTTGTTAGGTTTCTAAAATATACAAAGCATAAAGTGATCTGAACTCAGACCTGTGCTTCCTCAGGAAGCATCAGTTCAGTCTACAAAATCTTCAAGAGCAGAATAAATCATCTTTGCCTAAGGAATACCTCTCCCTATGCCACTTGGAAGCCTTCTTTCTGACACCAGTACTAGGAGATCTGCTGCCATTCCTTCACAATCCAAAGCTCTAAGATGGGCTGCCCGCTTGCATTTTTATCCCCATGGTATCCAGCTCTACAACAGGACACTTTTCCTAAAACTTTCAGCATAAGTGATGAAAGCTCCCCGCTTCTGCAATGCCAACAGCAGAGACCAACATGGCAAGGCACTAAAGATCGATAAGTGAAAAACAAATATTTTGCGTCTCAAGTGTCGTGAAACTTTCTGCAGTTTTTCAAGTTATTGTTAGAAGCCTACATTATTTTCAATTCACCGTATATAAATTTCTCTTCCTCACAACATGCCTTCCCTGCAGACAAACAGCAAGGAAAAGAGCTGAAAGGAGAGGTGCCATTATCAAGAATCAGAAGCCTAGTTTGTATTAAGAGTTTCAGAGCAAAAAGAACTAATATTTTTTAAAGTTTCTGTTTAGCAATCCATATCCAGCTTCAATTACCATATCTTTCCCAAGAAATCAGTTGGAATAGAGGTCTTGACTAGTATCTTTAAATACATTCAAAATTGTTCTAGTGACTCTGAAGTAAGCCCCTCATGGAAAAAAACAAAATATAGTTTTAATTGGTTTTAAAGTCTAATCAAAACAACTCAGCCTAGTGCAGTAAGTTGCATGCACTTCTATGCACCAGTACAAGTCTTTGCATAGTGATTAGCTTCATTAGAGTTACAGGCTACTGCAAAGGCAGTGTACTGGACCAGAGGGCTCCTGTATTAGATTGCCGTGGGGGAAAAAAAAGAAAAAACCCCAAAAATCTTGCATTTCATCGTGGATTTACACGCGCACAGGGATTTATTTACTGGGTCAAGCTTTACGCACTTACGTCAGCAGAAGCCCACAGCGAGGTTAACTAAGTGGAAGATCTGTTCACTACCACAGAAGTGTTTTAAAACAAAGGCCTTATAATCCCCAGCCTGGGATATTTGCAGGAAGTTCTGCTGGGGTTCTATCTTCTCATCGTGTGAATTTTTCCTTACAGAGCAGGCTAGGCCTTCCATAGAAGGAAGGATGCAGTCCTAATAAATATTCAGTGGCTTTTTGCCACTGTATGCATCATAATCCTCTCCCAGCTCTATCAACCTGCTGACACTTCCCCTCTCACTAAACCTCCTAAAGCACATCCCAGTTCCCTGCAATCCAGCCCTTCAGCAAGAACTGTCTTTCCGGTACAATTATGCAACAGATATCTTTAAGAGCAAGGCACCAGAAGACACACATCAACTTAAAGCAGAAGGCCTCTCAGATACAGCCTCCCAAAAAACATCAAGGCATGCGAACATGCATTAGTAACAGCAGTCATCCCCACTATCTTCTCAGAGTTTTTAACAACAGGGGCAAGAAAAACGAAAAGGCAAATTCCAATGCAATCAAATTGCTTGTGAGCACACACTGTGTGTGCAGGATGGCAAGGCAGACAGGAGAGCTCCTGCTTCCCTCCATCACCCTCTGCTCCACCTGACAGTGTCTTAGCCTGAAGCATACCTAAAGGCTACAGCACGAACTGCCCACGAGGAGAACAGCAACATGAAACACTTCATTGCATCATTAAGTCACAATCTGTGCTAATCCCCAAAATTCTGTGGGCAAATGTAAGCACCTAGAAAATAGCCTGCCTCTGAAGAGAAGTCATTGCTGGATATATACCACCTGTCACCCTTTTCCTTTACTTAATCCCTACCCCATCCCTCAGCCCCATTTTCTTTACACTAGGAAAAAAAATTACAGCCCTCCTCCCCTAATTCTAATGCAAGCCCCCTGACAGCAAGCAGCATTGTTTTAATAAGCCATGTCCATTTTTAATGACGCAGTTGGAATATCAATAAAAAAAGAGACAGAGAGAGGAAGAACAGGAGAAAAGGGGACTCTGGGCTGCACAAAAGCAATCAAAAGTGGAATGTAGTGCCATTGTAAAGTGTGGGGATCTGCCCATGCCAAAACCAAGCTGGGGTGTCCACCAGGAGGTTCCAGCCCGGAGTCAACAAATAAAATCAAGAAGAGAGGGATGGGCAGAAGTTGCAGTGACAGGGTGGAGCTCCCCAGCAGCTCACAGGCTCCTCTAAGCCCTCACCCCTCCATCACCTGCCAGGGCACTGGACTACGCTTTCAGTTCAAGCTGTGAGCACTACCAGAAGATTTGTGGTGGATGTTAAATGACCCCTTCTTTTTCCCTTCCTGATTTTGGCTTGGTGAACAATGCTTCACCATCCAGGAGTGAGGTTTTGTGCTGCAGGGACTCCTGCCTTTCACAGGAAGGACACAGTAGAGAGCCTGACTTTCTGTGGGCTGGAAGCCTCCCACGGCATGTGCTGAAGAGGAAGAAGGGTGTTTACCCTTTTACCCTAACCAAAATCTGCTTTGATTAATAATACCCAGCAGAAGAAGCACTCCTCCACAACTGCAGACAGGCCTCTCCTCCCTGCCTTTAGCAGTAGAGGCCACCCACCACTGCCTGGCCCAGGGAACAGAGGTGACCAGCATCACACCCCAGAAGCAAAGGAAACATCCTGAATTGCCCAACAGCTTTGTGGCTATTCTTGAAATTATCAGTGCACCCAGAAATTATCAAGAAGCAAGGCAAGGATACCAAGCGTGAAAAGCAATTGGTTGACCACCGCACAGTACTGTTGAAATAAATTACCAGCATTCCCCTTTCCTTAGGCTCTAGCTCAGAGGCTTTTGCCTATATCTAAATTTTTCAGCACTGATTTACCCTGTGAAATCAATGAGGCAACTCATACAAGTCCAGGCTAAGCACTCACAGGTCCACAAAAGTCAGCTGTGCAGCATCACTGGAGGAACTCAAGAGAAGCACTATCTTTGCAGAAGTGTGTATGCTCTAGGTTCACACCCCCCACAAGGACAAGAGATGCATATTGCATTAATTGACCATCAAATCACC
This sequence comes from Melanocharis versteri, assembly GCA_013397845.1. Classification (NCBI taxonomy): domain Eukaryota; kingdom Metazoa; phylum Chordata; class Aves; order Passeriformes; family Melanocharitidae; genus Melanocharis; species Melanocharis versteri. The sequence continues at coordinate 103,002 of VZTG01008129.1, read as the reverse complement.
TTAGTAGATGCAGAGAGACCAATATGTTCTGTACAAAACTCTACAATTTTGTTCTTACCATGACATGCACATTAGGGATATTTTAAAAATACTATTAAATAGAAACTTACAAATGTTTAATGTATGTAAAACTATTTATCAAATTGCACAGTCTCCGATTTTAAAATCAATTTTCCGCTGTAACATAACATTTTACAAGAGCCCAAGCTTCATAAACCTTCTCATAAAAACTATCTTGGTCAACAGGACACTGCCCATAATGAAAGCTACATCTCAGTGAAGAGAGGGGTATCCTGTGACAGAGCTGCGTAAATTCTCTGGACAATTAAGATCCTGCTTTTTGAAAAATTATTTTGACACACAAGATTTTAGTCACTGCAACATTTTAACCCTGTTTGACACGTAGATGATGAACAATCCAGTTTTTTTCAAATCTGTTCTGAAATTTCCCGTATTACGCGTGCTCTGCACAAAAACAAGTTACTGGACTCGGAAACAGTCTAGACCAATTATGTTCCAAAGGTTTCCTGCTACAAGTTACAGGAAAAATACATTAGCCAATCACCCGTAAAGACTGTGCCTGAGAAGCAAGAAGTTCGTCAACAGTTGTAAAAGGGAAAAAAAAAGAAAAAGAAGTTGTTCAAACTCACACCATTGCAAATTTCTGCTCAAATTTCTTTATGGTAACAGGAATTACCCAAATCCATTGATGCAGCTCAGCAGTATCTGCAGAGATACCAATATCAGTAAAGATGCCTACTTCAGTTTTTTCACAGGCTTTTGGAGGAAAAGTAGCACAGCCCACACTCAGAGCTCAACTGGTAAGTAGTGTTTCTCCTCAGCTATTAGTAAAAACACCAAACTGGAAAGTCTAAATGTGACTATCCATAAATGTGTGCTCATTTTTTTTTGTCCTGTAGGTGCCAAGTGCCTGGCATCATAAAGTTATGGTTGGTAGCCAGGCCTCCTGGACATCACAGCAAGATGGGTAAGGAGCAATTAAGAAAGGCCAGAAACCCACTGAAATCAAGTTTTGCTACTGAATCAAAACAACAAAAGAAAAACTAACAAATCTCCATTTCAGTGGATTTGAGATTCCACAGGAAATATTTTCTTGAGACTTGCTATATTATTTCTCTTTCACTTAAGTTTACCAAATTCCAGAGACAGCATGGCCAAGAAAAATACCCGCATACAATGAAAATCAACAAGGGAAAAGTTTCCTTGCTTAAATGAGGCTTGAAAGGCAGGAGAGGGCAAGTAAACTTTTTGTTTCTTGCTACTTCGGATCAGAAAAAGCATACATTTGCTTTCTGCCAGTAGTCACACCTCTTTGGATGCTCTTACTATCATCAAGGGAAACCCCAGACCTCCACTCCTCTGCTCTGTTTCCTAAAGCATCACCCATTTCAGTGACTGGAAGGAAAACGGGAAAAAAAGAAAGGCTTATTTCTTTGCAGAGTTCTCACTCCACAGCCCCAGCTGCTCCCCAGGCACAAGCTCTCCCTGTTCATCCTCAGTCCTTCCCTATGGCTTGTACCTCACCCACCCAGAAAGATATTCCCCCATACTCAGCTTCTTACAGCCGAGGGGCCTCAGTAGCCTGGGTGCTCCTAAAGAACCATAGCTGGTCCTGCAGCTCCAGCTGGGAGACCTTAATCACAGTATTTTTTATTGGAATTACCTGATGACTGAATGAGCAAGAAAGCTAGAGTGAAATCTCAGATCTGTTGCCACATCCCTCCTACCTCCTGGCCACTGTTGGGAGTGTTTGTTTCTCATGAGAACAAGAACTTCCTGCCATCCATCCTCCAGCCTGCCCTGCTCAGGGCTGACTGAAAGGCAGATGTGGGCAATACCCAGCTGAAATCCCACTGCTGCTCATTTACAAGCTGCTCGGCCACAACCTTTCCCCAAAGACCACCGAGTTTATGGTGGCGGCCCAACCACCCAGTGTCCCTCTCTAACAGCCACCACACATCCCACTTATTGTCCCACTGCCATTGTCCCAGTTCTCCTTCTGCAGAACAGCCACAACAGCACTTTTCATCCCTGAAATGCACCGCACAAATGGGGAGCACAAGTCAAACAAAAGCTACAGCCGCTCTGTTTACTAGGGAGAAAGATCAATGGGCTTCAATGAAAGGACAGGAAGCTGATGTTCTCACTGTAACTTGTTGGTAAAACAGTGAATAGTGCTATCGAGACTGACAAAGGCTCTTTTCTTCCTCCTCTTACTTTTTTTTTTACATGAAGAATCCAATGGAGAGTGTTATCGTGTAGTTATCAACAGGCCATGAAATGGGGAACATCAGCAAGTGTATTCAACTCCTTTGTTTGCTCTTTGAGAGCGTTAAACAGAAGCCTCAAAGTGCACACAGGAGAAAAAAATCAACCCAGGACAGAAAAATACTGGAAAAATCCCACAAGCAAAAAAGACAAACTGCTAAGATTTTTAAAAACCAAAAAAACCCCACCAAACCAAACCACAAATGGGAACACAGATCTGAGGGGTTTGCAACCACATTTCTTCAGTATCTTTCCCGTATTTAGGGTGCATAGACCATGCCAATGGATTAGCAAGGAAGAGAACAGCTCAGCTAAGGAAACAGCCAACCTTTCCTTATATCCCTACAAGGCCACTGCTGTGACAAGCCAGCCTTCAGGGCCTACAGAAGCTCTACACCCAGTGTTCACGATTAGGCTCTTTCAGGTACATCTCCAGCACTCCTGGATGCTCAACGTTTAGTCACCATCCACATCTCCGCATTTACTGGATACCACTAGATCCGAGCCTATTCTTAAGTAAGGAGTGTGTTGTCCTTCTACAGACAAGGCCCCTCCTCTCTTACCAGGGTCACTCTGGCACAGTGTAACAACATTCTGCAGCTACTCGTGGAAGTATTCTTAAACCTCTGGCTGTTTTAAAAATGAGTAAATGTGACCGACATCAAAAAGCACGCTGCTGGAAGAAGGGCAAATGTGTGTGCAAATATCATATTTCCCAGAACCTTTGAACTATGGGAACGTCATACAGCCTAGATGCATGCTTTCTGCTTGTGCATTAAAAACAATACACCTGAATATTTAGGTACACCCCACACATTGTGCCCATGATATGCATCACATGTGTGCATAAATCTGCAGTGCTGGTGAACAGTTAAAATGCTGTCATACAACTAATGCTAAGTGTTGTGCAAATATTTTTTGGTCTCCGAGGATGCCCTCACAATATCCTAAATATAAAATTTCAGACTCCAAATTCAAAGCAAAGCTTTGCACAGGGGAAATTGTGATTTTCCTTAAAGGCTCAAAGGAAAATTCAGGATTATATGAAAGACATTAGGTTAGTTATTAGCAATGTTGTTCTTCAAAGGACTATAGAAACTGGGAGGACTGACATCATGGGAAAGCCAAGTAATTGGTGAAAATGTTTTTAAAGGTTAACCTCTTCTTTTACTCCTTCTGAAGAACTGCAAAGAAACTCAATAAGATTTTTTTCCCACTTGTTTTGTGCCAGAACTATGATCCCTTGGACCTACTACTTGCCATGAACCCATTTCCCATTCCCATTTTATACATTGATAGAAAACTGCCTATTCCAGCACCCTGAACACAGCAGCACATCAGGCAGAGCTGTCCTCCTCGCTGAGGACTCACTGACTATTGCAAAGCCATTGAGAGCCTTCCAGTTCACGCCAACCCCAGGGGGTCCTTAATAGCCAGGGCTGCTGGCATGCGCGGGGTATGGTCACTCTTGCTCACGCCGTGGGAGCACTACTTGCTGTCCTGGAGTTGAATTGGACCAGAAGCACGTGGATGGTGCACTGCACGGCCCTAACATGAAAAGCAGATGGGACAAGCGCTGGCCTGGCCAGTGCCCCCCACCAGGCTGCCCTCTGATGTTGCTTGCGGCCCACTTGTCCTGCACAAGATGCACACGGAGAAAGAGGTGCAAAGGCAGGTGCCCACATTTGTCTTTGCCCACCTCTGCTTCCTGTGTCAGAACAAAACGGAGCCAAGAGGAAAGGGAAACCACACTGCTCCCTCAGAATTTGCGGCATGTGTCCATGTGAATCGGCAGCCAGAACTTGGACCTCTTTCTATTCCTTCTAATGAAAATTGACAGGCCAGTGACTTCATTATAGTGACTTGCATCAGGAATAGATATAGTGCGTAGCAGAGACCCACTCTAAATAAAACACCCACCATCATTTTATTTTACTTAATAAAAGCATTGCTTCTGCTATCCTTTAATTTCAAATTCTTTACAGTCCTTAGTGTCATCCCAGCTACACATCACTTCAGTTTTTTCACTAAATAACCACAAAAATCAAAATATTATCTTCCAGGTATAGGTAAGATGCATTTTGTATCTATATAGAGATAGCATCAAAAATAGCTATCCCTAAACATCTCTGAATGTGAATGCTCCTTCCAGAATAGGAGTTTACTTGACAAGGTTTTCAGCAACAGTTATTACACTGTAAGTGTATATCCTGCCTTAATCCAACAGAACTTTCAGCTTTCTATTGGAGGCATAACAATTGAATTGATCTTTTATACAGGGGGACAAATTTAATTTTCTGGCTCCAATTTGGAAAAGAATGCCTATTCAAGACAGCACTTAAGCCTCACCGGAAGTCAATAGGACCTAAATACATGTTTACAATTAACCATGTGCTGAAGTGGTGGTCCGAATTGGGTGAATACATGCGAAGTCAGTAGGTCTGCTTGCATAAGAAAGAATTACCAGTCTGGAAGGGAATTACAGAATTTGGCTATAAGGAGCTGGAGGATTAGTAACAAATGTGTCATTCCTGTAAGTAATTTACTTAAACCAAAGCCATAGCAGAACTGTTTAAAGTATGCACTCAGATTAATTTGAGGGACAGACTTAGAACATAATTATCAACCAGGGACAACTGTAAATTTGTAATACTATATGAGAATCACCAACTGATTTTCAAATGAAACCTACAGAACTGAACATCCTGCTCAGATTTAATGAGTTCCAGCCCATTCCAGAGCTAGGTTGTGACTTCACACAGAAGATTTAGTAAGTAGCAGTGCAGGCCAAAGTAGTAATTATGGCTCCAAAAAATGAAACCAAAGAGCATGTGTAAGAGTCTCCAAAATTATTTTTGCAGTAGCAGTTTATGAGGAAAATATGAGAAGTCATCAAGAGATCTTAAGGGGTTTAAGCTCCCAGGTCTCATTGACTGATAAGGGTCCTGTCGACTGTCAGACATTTCTCTGGGTACTCTTAAGATACTTAACAGTGAGGATAAATCCCTTCATTGGCCATATTTAAAGAAATATATTATGATTTCCAGGCAAGCTTATCATGTACATCACTCACTCTCTTTCTTCCCAGGTTTTCTCAGTATATCTGACACATGAATAGCTGGTACATCCACATTTGATGAAGCTGGCACAGCCCTGTGTTACATAGGAGAGGAATCATCTTCAGATGCCACTCCAGTTCTGTAAAATCAATCAGATTTTTAACAATTAATAACACTTGGACCAAATAACCCTTATTGACAGGGGTTTTGTCTGTTTTTAAATCAGCGCTCCTATTGAACTTCTAATGCATTACAGTCATAGCTAGCTACAGAATATGACCCTCCAAACTAGACTGATACCCCTTTTGCAGCACCAGCAGCTAAAATCAACAATAAGAATTTGAAGAGCACACAAATTATTGTAGCCCTCCATGGCAATGCAGGGCTTCAGCAGCTCCAGCTCAGCTGCATCCCACTACCCCCATGCCAGCAGTCTGCAAGTCCCCACAGGACCCCAGGGCAGCAGTGAGAGCCATTGTATCAGGGTATTTCCCTCCTCTTCATCTTCAAGAGCTGCAGAAACAACAGGCCAGGCCTCTGTGCCAGCTTTCCCCTTTGCACCAGGTAACACTGGTCTGCTTGTACTCACAGAGCTGTGTGTGACTAGTCTAAGGCTTTGCAGGTAATAGCCCAGCTCTGGAAGTTACCAATTAATTCACTGCAGCTGCTCTGCCCTCTTCACTTACTAGCAACTACGTCTGGTAAATGTGTGGGTTTGTTGGGCTAAGGAGTGCAGGACTCTGAGGTGTGAGGAGGGATATGCTATTTCCTCAATTTTTCCTCTACTCAGCTCAAGGTACAGCTCTCCAGAGAGTCAACACATGAAAAAATAAATATTCCTTCAGATGCATGCCAAGTGCCTATATATATAAAGAACAGCATGCATGTGAGCAGGGATGACATTACTGCCACTGAAGTGATTTACATGTTCCTGGTAGGGCTGCTGCTGCTGCTGAATTCAGCATGTCCATGTGTGTCTGGCTTCCCTGGACAGCCTCCAGCACAGTGTCATTCCTGGGACCCCTTGGCACGCACTGCTCTCTGCCTGCAGACCCTATCATGGAAAGGAGCCTGTCCACCTGTCCTGGGCCCCCAGGACAAGAACCAACCCTCCAGTTACTTAAAAAGGTTTTTACCCCTAGAATTTCAATTTCACACTCAGGAGGGATTACAGCTGGTCTCAGAAATACGAGAAAACTGAAGCAATTAATAGTCTTGGCTTTCAGCAGATCAAGAAATACACCTACCTAAACAGCAACAATATACCAATACCTGTTTATGTGCTGCCATTCCTTCATGACACTGAGATGCTTCTGAGGCATTGAAGACCTTTTTTCCACCACACAAGTCCAATACTTCTGTTAAATCACTCAGTATCGTACCCACCTCTGCAACCACTACATTCCCTTTCCTGAAACAACTCCTAAGGAGCCTTTTTAAAAAACACTACAGCCTCTGTTCCAGCTGACCTACATGATCGTCATTAATGGGTGATCAAAATCTGAAGCACATCATCTGTTGCTTAATTACCAGCAGCTCAGTCTAGGAAAACAGGTCAGGAGGCCATCCCTTTGCCCCAGCATGCTCTGCCCAGTGTGTGATCATGGAAATGTCATGACCATCACTGTGGGCTTTGGGACAGGTGCAGAAATTTCTCCTGCTGTTGGTTACAGAGTTTAGATCAACACAGAGTCAAAAAGCAAAGAGAGAAGGCAAAGAAGACCCGTGCTTAACCTTGGCTTTGTAATCTGACATGGATATACCCGGTTCAGTATCAACCTCCCCAGACAATTCCTCAATTTGCCACACTGCATTCAGGACAAACCAGAAGTCTGCAAAGGAGGCTCTACATATACCCTCCCATTTTAGGGAGTCTTTGCTGTGCCGGGAGTGGACAGAGAGCAGTGTAAACTCCTCAGTTTAAGGGCTGATCCCCCCATCAGGGTCAGTTTTCTCACTGGGCGTGGGATGCAAGCATGGAGTGGGGTGTGAGCATGGAGCAAGAGTCTGCCCTGTGCCAGCCCAACCTGCATGCTGCAACAGGCAGCCGTCACAGAGGAGCATACGCTTCAAAGCCTCTGGCTGGCTTTGGATACACCAGATGTAGCTGGTCAGCAGGCTGATCAGCAGTATTTGGCACATGGTCTCCCAAAGCTGGAGAGAAACCACAGAGCAATGCTGGGAATATATAAGTTGTCAGCACCACAGCAGGAGAGAAAGAGACAGGGATGAATGGAGTCCTATGAGCTGGTTAAGTCCATGCCTGCAAGCACAGCTCCTGCCAGAGGACAGACCAATATGGGCAAGGAGAATGGGGCACGAGGGGTTGGGCAGCTCAGCCAAGGACATGCAGGGAGTTGGCGGCACAGCTGGCCCAGGAATAACGTGATGGAAGGCATATAAGTGTCCTGGGTTTGAGTCCCCTCTTCTCATCCCCACAAAAAACAGCCCCTGTGGCCATAGTATGCCTTTCCTCAGTTTGCTTTCTCTGATCCTCATTGTAAGACAGGGCTCTGGCTTCCAAAATGCAGCATCCCTGCTCAGCAGATCCCATGCCCTTGTTGCCTGCTGCCTCACAAAACTCCGTGTGCCAGAACACCGTGCTCGGCGCGTCCTGCTGCCGCAGAAGCTGCTGCCATCAGTGCTGTCTGTCACTCAGCATGAGCAGCAAGCACTGGTAGGCTTCTGGCAAGCAAGGGAAGGGAGAACAAAGCAGGCTGAAGTGGCAGAGCAAGCTCCTTCGGGAAGAAGACTCCTTTCATCGGAATGCGACATATGGCACTGGCTGCAGCATGGTTTGGAAGTAGCAAAGGCCATGCCAACATCAAAGGGCCACTCATCACCTCTGAGTGGATTCTTGCAACTAATATTCTCATTGTTCTTTCCTTTTTTTCCCTTTTTCTTCATTTTTTGGGGGAAGCAGACTTCCTGACACGTGGCGTAAAGTGAGCCAAGTCACTCCTGACATGACCTGACACCTCCTAGAGCTGCCCTGAGATGACATCACATCTTCTGAACAGAAATGCAGCCCATGGACTGTCCTGCTTTCTGCTCTTGTGTTATGTAACTCTGCTGTACCCAGAATCTCTCTGCAGGTTCTCCTGCAGGTGCACGGTACCAAGCTGTTTTGTTTGGCATAAGCTGAGGAGGGGCAGGCTTGGGAGCCAGGTTGTCTCCTTTGTCTCCTCTGTAGCATCATTTTGGATGCGTGGGTCCTTCTCCGGAAGATGGATGTAGCACTACCACACATTGGACAATATGGGACATTGGGATCATCCATTAATGCTGGAGCAGGGAAACTCCTTGTCAGGGGATGCTGTGGGCACCAGGGCTTGGTAGGGGTTCAAGAGGCAACCAGGGGAATCCATAGCCAAGACATGCATGGCAGGCTAAGAGCTACAATTATGTTGGTCCTTGGTCAGGCAGTCCTGGAGTCACAAATTGGTGGCCACTGAGCTAAAGCGGTGCACAAGTGACATGATCTGCTGGCCAAGTCCTCCAGCTGCACCCGTGTGAGCCGTGCAGAGACCGGACACTGGGCTAGGTGGACTGCCGCTCTCAGTGAGGAAGGAGGGACTGGGGCCAGCATTTTTCCAGTCTCTTCTTGTTCCAGACAGGTGTCTTATCCCCTGGGGGCCCTGGGAAGCAGGGGAACTCTGTAGTGCTGCCAGGGGCCCAGTCCTGCCAGCACGAGACAGGGGAGAGCGTGCCCCTGCACTCGTGTTCCTGCTGCACTGTGTCCCCGGGGCAGCCAGGGATGCAGCTCCTGGAGCCCGCTGCCTGCTGGCAGGAGGACAACGTGGATGTGTAACACTAATGACTGGCTGGGGCAATCTATCAAAGCTCTTTTGAGGCAGCTCATGTCCTGTGAAGACAAAAGAGAGACTCAAGACATTAGGTCACCAAATTTAGGCCCTGTCCCAAACTTTGAAATAAAGTTTCATCCAAGTGAGGAAAGCAAGGGAATGACACAACTCTGCATGCACACACGTGTGTGATCCAGGCAACCTCTCTTTGCTTCAAACCACCACCTCTCACAGGGCATCTCGCTGCCCAGCAGGGTTAGGCACATGTGGGGGCTTCAGGATTTGCATCAGCCATTGGAGTGTTTTATGAAGAAGAGTCAGTCAAATTTAAGAGGCAACCCTGAGCTACTGGCATGGTCCCTCCCTTGTTGATTCGGGGGGCTGGCAGGCTGAGCAGAGAGGCCAGGGATGGAAAGGACCATGGAGAATATACCTGCCAGGCAGCTTTCTTTTGAGTCGCTGCTGAGCACATTTAACACTGCAGTGTTTGGAAAGAGCCCATGTGACACATACAGGCTGTTAGAGATGCATAGAGCAGTTTTCCAGCCTGGTAGCAGGCACAGTGCCAATGCTTTTATATAAATTTATTTATTAAGTTAGTTAGTTAGGCAACTTATTTATTTGCCTGTCCCACAGGATCTTCTTCTGACTATCCACTTGCAATAACCCTGGAAGGCAGGAAATGGCGTGTTCCCGCACTGCAGACTGACCATGACATCACACCAACCGATAGGAAACGCTCCCTGCCCTGCCAGCTCACACAGACCAGCCCACTCAGGCACATCTGGACATCAGGGACCCTTTGGGGTCACACACTGCAGCCCAGACCGAAGAGACCTGGCCGTGATTTGTACAGATGTGCATTTCTATGCCGTGGACAAATCGCAGGCTGGATGGCCTCAGCATCACCAGCAAAGGCTCCTGCTTCCCCTCCTGCCCCTGAGGGCAAAGACACAGAGGTAGTGAATTTTATTTATCAGTCAGCTGTGCTGAAAAATCCCATATCCTCCCTGGTGGGGGAGCAGGAGCAAAGACAGCACAAGACGAGTCAGGAAAGAGGTATAGAGGGGTGATGGAAATAGCCTGGAGAGCCTTTCACTGGTGAGGGTATTGTTCTGAACCTGGACCTTATCAAGCATAGTCAGCACACAGCACTTATTTCATGGCCACGAGTTGGTCATTAGGCTTTTCAGGTTGCAGCTGTTTGCACTATTAAAAATACCAGTGGCAACCCAGGCCATCTTAGCAGAGACACTGAGGATTTAATTGGAAAGGACACCATAAATTTTCTCCTTTTGTCAGTCTAGATGATCTGCCTCGACCAGGCCTAAGGCAGATTGATGGAAAAGCTGCTGCCACCTTACCCCGCATCTAGCGAGTTGAGTCGCTGGAGTGATGAAAGCAATGCATCAGTGATTGGTCTCAGGGAAGTATTTGTTTAAATGGTAAAGAATCCCCAGAAAATGATTAGCTAACATATGCTGAACTGCTGGCAGCTTGATTTATCTCCCTGTTTAGAAAACTGTATATTTAGGGAAAAAAAATTAAATTAGATCTGCTATGTCAAAATACTGGAGCTGAGGGCTTTGAGCAGCAAATTCTCACTAGTGCTTTTTTATAATTAGGCTGGCCATTTTTTTGTACATCTCCTTCCCTAGCAAACCTGGAAGACTACTCCTCAAAGGAGCCTTGCTCTCGTAACGGTGAGAGTTAATATGCTTTTTCACTAGAGATTCAAGGGAAGTAAGCTTCAGACTCACGTCCCCTTATCTTTTGCAGTGTCTCCTATTCAGATGTCTATCTGGTGTTTCAGCTCTGGGGCAAGCCTTCACCTTTGGAAAATAAACTGAATGTAGAGAATTGAGGGGTTAGTTACGGAAGTTTTTCTAAAGTTTTTGTCTCCCCTTCTTTCCTCACCTACCAGACAAAAACTTTCAGGTTAATCCCAAAATGGCAAAATGCCTGAGTCTCGATCAAGTCTCTGTACTAAGGAGGTGGCTAGGATTTCACTTCAGAGAGTTAACTTTTGAATTAATAAAATTTTCATACTTTATTGCCGTAATAAGGGAGCCTGGACCTAAAAGGCACTCAGTGATTGCTGCTGTTTGACTTCGGCAGTCAAAATATAACCATAAATATCACAGCTATAACAGACATTTTGCTCTACTAGAAGCTGTTCATCTTTACCCAAAATTTTAGAGAAACAGTCATCCTGCAGTTATGTCTCACTTAGCTATACTTTCAGTACTTTTTCCCCATATAAATATATTACAATCATATATATATTATAGTGAAGGACATGTAGCTAGTCTGTCTACATCAGACCACATATATATTTAGTGCCTATATTCACATACTGTACATAAATATTGGTTTGTGTAGAAATGTAACATATAAATACACTACATTGCCTTGCTGTTTCAGTCATGAGTACACAGAACTGCAGCTGTAGAAATAAGGGGAATAAAAGTCAATATTATGATGCATCGTCACTTTTTTTCCCTGTTTATCCAATAACTCACAGTGTCAGAAAGGTTGTAAGGCATCCTCAGCTGTTAGTGTGAATTCACAAAGTTCCTGCTGTACACACAGACTTCACTTACACTTGTTCTTGCCTTGAATTCTCAGAAATGTAGTGGTCAAGGATCTGAGCAAGATGGCTGGGAGTTTTCTCTCTACATAAGTGGCCCACAGCACCCAGGACACTGCCTGGACCCAGAGCTTGCCTTAGAAATCAGTAGACTCAAGGCAGGACCAACACATCCTCACCTGGCACCCCTCATCTGCTAGCAAGGCTTCACCAGCCACCTCAGCCCCCAGCCCTGCTCTCCCAGCTCTTCCACCAGCACCCATCACCTCATGACAACCCCCTGCTGCAAAGCACCTCCAGGGGCACCAGCACTACCAAAATCCCTCCCTTTCAAGCCCAAAACTTGGGCAGGTACAGGGAAGTTGCATTTTTATCACAAATGGCATGGGCAAGGGCCACACTGGGCATCAGGTGCAGACCAGGGCCAGGGTGGAAAGCTTCCCCCTCTGGTAAATTTGCACCCGTAGCCTAAAGGCACGGCCTGCATCCCACATGTTTATGGTTGCTCTGCACGGTGGAAAAGGATGTCTGTGGATATTGCTTCTGACTCAGACAGATTACTCCAGCTACAGAGGCTGTTTCTGGGCTGCATTTGCCTACGTGTGATGTGAACAAGCTGAGCCTGGGAATATGCTCCGTGTTCCCGTGCTACAGGGGCAAGCCTCAAAGTAATGTTTAGAGAGCATCTGTCCCCGACACTGAGTTGAGGCTAGTTATTAACTCTCAGTCCAGTCTTAGTGGTATGTTTTACCTTGGGGCAATTAATGGGCACAGCACACCCTAAGGGAAGAAAATAGAAAAGAAGAGGCCTTAATCTTACTGTAAACTAAGCCAGACAAAGCCAACACTGTTCCTGTGAAGGAGGAACACACGTCCTTGTGGATGATATAACCATTGAGACTAGCACTCTCAGGAAGATGACAACTTTGTGCCAATTCTGTTTTTCTGGATTCTTTTGCCTTTTTCTCCTTCAGTCATGTCTTGCCTTTCCAAATGCCGAGGACTGAGCTGAACGGAACTCAGCAGTAATTAACACACAGCATCAAGCTCTGCTTTCGAGATGAAGGTGAGGAAATGGGCTGGCTGTTATGCAGAGAGCACAGAGACAAAGCAGGAGTCACACTAATGAAGACAGGAAGGATGATGAACTCAGACTCAGGAAAGTGAATAAAAAGCATCAGGCTGAAACTCAGCAGCAATTTTATTCTTGTTTATTCTGAAACTGAAATTGGGATTAAAAACCTGTTTATCATGAATGACACCCCCCCTGCAGCCCAGCAGTGCTCACGTGGAGAACAGAAAGCAGAGCAGGATTAGTCACCAGCAAAATAAGAAGCTGCAATGGGTGGTAGAGCCTCAGAGACCCTGCTCAAAGCAAACCCCTTCAAGAAAGGGCAGAGGCATCACATCCCAGATTGAGAGCTCTCCCTGAGGCTTATCATCAACAAAATGTAAAAACAACAAAAATCAGGACAGCAATTTGTGTCTTCAGCTTTTCGTTCTGGCCAGCAATATCATAGGGCAGTGACCAGCAATCCCGGCCATAAAATACGACCCAAAAGAGAACTGTTTTCCTTTCTACTTTGTTGTCAGCTGAGACACCTGCACAGAGAAATCACTTATCTCTCAAGCTCCCTCTGCTCCGGCAAGCAAGAGCTGGCAATTCTTCTGTAGGCATTAAGGTCCTGATCTTGCTCCCAGCAAAGTCAAAGGCAAAATTCTCATTGTATAAAGGATCACAACTAATTTCCTGCAGGCTCAGTGAAGTTGTTCGAGTCAGTTCCCAAAACAAGCCAATGCCTTTTTAAAACCACAGTTGGGGGTCTACTGTATTATAACGTGACCCCAGAGAGGGTAGAAATTGCTGCGAGGTGAGTGCTCACAGCTATTGTTTTAGGCTGCTGACTCAGGCAGACAAGGCTGCCTTGTTTCGCATCTGAAAGGACTTTTTTATTTGTTTCAGGACCACACAGGCTAGAAATGGCTTGGAGTTGTTGGTTTGTGGGTGGAAGGAGGAGTGGGAGGTTTCCTCCATCAACACAAATTGTGAGGAAAATCAGAGTACATGAGAAGCAGCTTTCCAGTGCCCCAGGACAGTGGAAGGCCATTGCCAGGGGCTCTTGCTGGGGCTCCCCATAGGCACCAAGGCTGGAAACCAGGGCTCCAGGGTGCACATGCAGCTGGCAGAAAGTCCCTAGGGCAGCTGGGTAGTGGGAGTGACCTTCTGGAGAAAGTGGGAACCAGATCAGAGGGCACTGCACAGGGAAATGCTGGGGACAGCCAAGCTTGGAGAGGAAGCCGGGGCTGCAGTAGGCGTCATGCAATTCCTCTGAGCCACTAATAAATGCCAAAGAGGAAGGGAGTTGAGCTGGGATGCTGATTAAGGGCCCCTCTTCTCCCCAGAGGACAGAGGAGGGAGTCTAATGATGCACCCTTGGTCTGTGAAGGTCTAGAAAGCTGGCGGCTGGTGCGGTCAAAGACATGGTGTGCCACTGGCACAGCCCACTCCATGCTTTCTCCAGGTCCCCTTGGCACATGGCCTACCAGCAGTTCCTGTCAAAGAAGGGAATGGTCAGTTTACTGCAGGCACAACTGCAAATGTTGCTGAGGGAGCTGTTGCCTGAGTCCATTTGACCGGCCCTGAATTAGCCCCCACTTAAACACATGCAGAAATAAAATAAGCCTATCACTTTCCTATCAGCAATTTATGGAACATTAGAGTCTGAATTGGCAAAAGTCCCACTTTGCTGAGAGCAAGATCGGGCGCTCGCGCAGCACTTTGTGTACAATTACTTTTAATTCGGCTCAGTTACCAGTGAACTGTAATATCTGCGAGAATTTTTAAATTGATCATTTTGTCAGTTTTTCTCCTTACACTTGGTCTGCCTTAGACACTTGTCACCAATTTTATTTAATTAGCACCACAATTGTATTAACACTACTTTTTTTTTTTTTAATTTAATTATGCTCCTGCAGTACCCCAGCTTGTTTTGTGCAATTAGCGCTCTACTTTCATACAAATTAATCTCCCTGGAGAACAGCATCGAAAACAGAGAAAAGAAGAGACCTCATTTAATGAAATTAACAACATCAACTGACTGTATATGTATATAGCCCTCATATGTTGCCAAACATGCAATTTGAGATTTGCGCCTCCCATACACATGAAATGATCAAGCGGTTTTCTCTGCAGTGAATTGAGTAATTTAATTTTATCAGGAGCTTTCTGTCCTGGTCATAGCACAGAGAGTTAACTCTGTCTTCTGCTCTATCAGGCAATTTAATCTAAAGAGGACAAGAGGAAGACTGGTTCCTGTGTCTGGTAAACATTTGCTTTATCAGGGAATGTAAGAGTGCCCCTGACAGCCCTTTCTCACTTTAACTGCAGCCACAGAGAATCTGAGCCGAATTTAAGGTATTTAAAGCCACTGACTGCTCAGTCTCTGTGATGGTCTTTCTGTGCTGAGGTTTATTTAGTGTTTCGACTGCCCTCCACATAAATGGACATGAACCTGAAGCATTAATTTGTATTCCATCTTGCTTATACAAGGAACAGCAAAACAGCTAATTCCTGAGGAGTGGAAGAAGCCAAACAGACCAACTTCACTCATGATCCATCTTTGTGCCATGGTACCAGAAGCGAGCAAGAAACATGGCCCAGGAGGGAGTGTTTTGCCCAGCTATTCGCTTCAAACTTTTTTACCAACTTTTATATAAATTTTTCATTCCCTGCACTTAAAAGTGCTTCACCAAACAGAAAAACTTGTGGAAAGCCTGTGTGAGAGAAGAGTACAGGGCCAAAGGGGTGTTCACACACATACACAGTCAAGTGGGTGGAATGGGATGGGATAATTTGTCTGGAGTACCATAGTTGAGGGACCACCAGTGTATGTGGGGACAGTCTGCAATGCCAACGTAATGAAAAGATGGTAAGAATGATGGCATGGTGACCAGCCAGGTAGCACCCGTTCAGAACAACTCAGAAGCTATTTTTGAGTTTTATGAAAAAATCAGAGAAATTGGACCTAGGGTGGACGCTTGAGACCATCACCAAAATCACCAGTAAAACCAAGATATGATGCATTTTTGCATGTTTTCACCAGCTGGGTCATAGCAGCTGATGCCCTTGCCACTGCCCTCAGAGACTGAGCATAGCAGCAAACCTCTCCAGCCCCCCCAAATCTGGCAGGGTGGCAGTCACATCATCTTCAGGCATCCCTCTCAGAGATGCCTGTCCCTGCAGCCCCAGCTTATCTCACAGTGAACTGAGGGTCCACAGAGCAATCCAAGCAGGCTTGGCTGAGAGCTTTGTGGTGAAAAAGAGAGGGAGGAATTTGTGCCTGAAGCATGTTCCCTCACACTCCTTTCAGCCCTGAAGCCATGGTGCTTTTCTGCCAGCCTTTAGAGGGATGTGTTTGAGGAATCCCATATTGAGTAGCTGTTAGAGGCTTCCCCTGCAAATGTTATCTGAAGTCGAAGAGGAGCTGGAAATAACTGCAGAGAAGGGGAGTTTAGGCAGCTCAGATGTTATCCCAAATCCTTTTTGTCCTGTGAAATGGTACTAGAAATTTTGCACAAAGATGCATATACCATTTGATCAGAAATACTATAAAAATACCCTTGCTCTTATGGCTTCTTTTGCTTGCTCAAACTGTGATGGAGAACAGATACATTGAGAAAAAAAGACGCAAATGGAAAGCTGGTAAAAAAACGTGGGGATGAGTCAATCAGCTACACAGAACTGAGAAGAGATCAAAGACTGTATCAATGATTAACAGGAATATATTGGGGGTTTGGGGTTTTCAAAGCTTACTCTCAGCCAGCTTAAAGTGAAATGTGATGTGCTACAACCTTCTGTTGTGTTTTAGAGCAAAAGAAAGTCCTGCTTAACAGGCATCGGCAAACTACAGGCTCAGTATTTCTTTCACATCTGACTTATTGAAACTTTACATTTTAGATGGTCAAACAGACCATTTTGAGCATTTGATAACCCTGCTCTAGCCAAATCAAAATAGCCGTCAAAGGAATAAAAGCCCAGGACATGCCTGGACATCTGTGTTGTGAGATAGCTGGACATTAAAACAGTGCGAGAGTGACACTTGACTTCGTTTTGCCACCAGCCCGTTTTTTGTTGGTTTGGCATTTTTCGGTTTTAGGTATATAAGACAGAAGGAAATAGTTTACTTGGTGACAGAGGAGCTTAAAAAGGTAGGGAGACTTACAGTCTTGTGGAAAAGCAACCAGAAGTTCAGCAAGTCTCCCTTACCATCCCTAGATGTTTGCTGGAGGAGACAGAAGCTGTGAACAGCTTGGAAAGAGCAAGCTTTGAGATATACCAGCGCTGTTCATGCGTGGATGAGCCGTGGGTTCTCCAGCACAGTCCTTGCATGGGAATTGCCTTGTGCCTGTGGCAGAGGCAGGGGGGCTGTTGGCTGCCGACCTTGGGCAGAGACCTGCATTTCTGAGCTGTTCTGATGGGCTGCAG
This sequence comes from Melanocharis versteri, assembly GCA_013397845.1. NCBI lineage: Eukaryota > Metazoa > Chordata > Aves > Passeriformes > Melanocharitidae > Melanocharis > Melanocharis versteri. Next base: position 85,773 of record VZTG01008129.1, on the reverse strand, counting down.
AAGCAGGACATATCTTCATGTGGGAAATCAGGAAAGCTTTAAAGCCACTTTTGCCTTTGTGTTCCTCACAGGCTATGCTGCAATTTGACCTTAAATCAGTCTCCAGTCCTTCTGTCTCTGTGATATCCATGATATCTGACATTGGCAGCTTCTCCCCCTGTTTTACAGTCCTCTCCCAGCCTGCAGCAGGTTTGCCAGCATGTATGTGCTAAAAAGGCTTGTGCAGGGCTTTTCTGCTCCTGGCCAAGGTACAAACAAAGGACCCATTTTCTGGGGTCAGTATGAAACGATTCCCGTGTTTCCTACTGCAGCAGTGTTATCTTTCTAAACCTTGTTACCTGGTATGTTTGAGTGCTCCAGTGAAGGGCAAAATGCCTGCGTGAGACTGGCAGAGCCAGCATTCCTAGGAGAACCTGGCACCTTCAGAGGTTCTCCGGGTGGGGACTCTCCACCTCCCCCTACTTACACCCTCAGGGCAGAACTCACAAGGATGCCTGTGCCAGCCTTGCCCTCCCTCGGGCTGCTTGGTGGAGGAGAGGTGGGATTTCATGCCTCTTCTCTGCTTGCCAAGCTGTGGAGGAGCGCATTACCCCTGCATTCCGGGCAGCGTGCTTCCCAGGCCTTCCTGAGGGCACCACGAGCACAAAAGGCTCTGGCTAAGCGTCGCAGTTTAGCTGTAATTATTCCCAGGGGACAGTCCGTAAGGGCCTCATCTATCCTGGCCATCTGCCTTGGCCACAGCCAGCAGTGCTCTCAGCAGCAGCAGCAGCAGCAGCAGCGGCAGCAGAGGACTTCCAGCGCACAGGCACAGCCGTGCCAGGGCCACCATCCGGCAGGGACAAAGCTGTCGGGCTTGGAATCCCGTGTCGGGGATCCCGGCGTTTGTCAGGCGTTATCGCAGCCCCTCCTTCCCCGACCCCGGCAGGTGTTTGCGCTGCTGGTTGCTGGGGAGGCTGTTTCGGGTCAAAACCCTGTGCCCGGGAGGCTTCTGCCACCCTCACAGGGCTGGCATTCCACGGCTTGGGCACACGCCGGGGTGGTACCTCCAGCTACAGCTTTTCTCCTCAGCACATGAAAGCCCCACTGGCCAAAAACCCCTTGTTAGCACTTGCCGCACAGAGCAGTTGCTCACTTCAGCAGCAAGAACAAGTTACTTTGGAGATTAATGACACGCTCGTTCAGCTTTGTCCTTTCTATTTGTTAACTAGTTCCTTCTGCAAATAATAAATACGGAGGGGGAAAGGAAACCCCAACCCTATTCTCCAGAACACCACTGTGAGGAGACAGGATTAGAATGACATCAAGTGGCTTTCAGCGTGACTCTGTGCAGTGTCAGGGTAGACATTCATACTGCAACACAATTATTCAGTCAATCCCACTCCCTGTGAAGTCAATGGATACTGTGCCAGGGACTTCAAAGGAAGAAGGATCATGCCCTCCTGTGCATTTTAGTACTCTAACAGAGGTTGCTAAAAGCAGTTTTTAAACAAGGTAATCCCATTTATTTTTCAGAGGAGCATGCAGAAGCACTAGACTTGCTAGCTGGTAAGGGAATTCCATTTTTTTCCACTTAATTGTGCTCTTAAGCAAAATGAGAAAGAAAACTAAGACTTTTTTTAAATCTTCTGTAAGATGACAATTCAAAAAACCGCAAAGCTCGGTTTGGATCAATGAAAACCTTGTTTTCCAGTAACATCAAAACATACTTTTTTGGTTTGGATATCTGCTTCGTGAGAGATTATGCTTTGTCACAGAGCATGAAAAATGAAAATTTCAGTGATATTTTAGTTAAATGGGACACCAGAACGGTCCAGTCTGACAAGGTCTGTAAGGAATGTCTGGACCACATTGCAAACTTTTCATTCTGATGTATTTTATTTGTAACTGAAATCCATAATTAATTGATTTTTCATTCCCTGATAGAGAAAAAAAAATGAATCTTTTGAGTAATTCTAACCATCATCTACAAACTCACAACTTGCCTTAAGGGAATGTTCATAAAGAATTAATAAATGACCAACAGATACTACAGGCTTGCTACAGACATGAATATTAGATATTATAAACGCTCATATGTACACAGGTGTTTCAGAAATTGAGAGAAGCCCATTGACCTCCTGTGCTCCATGGTAATTGATTAACCATATACCAACCCATCTGTTTATCCTGTACTGACCATGGGTCCAGCTCACTCTATTGATAAAATCTACCCCTCACGTAAAGCATGGTCATTTATGTGAGAATTACTTTGCACCAGCACCCAGCGTGACATTTCAGATGTGAAGGCCAGCCTCCACAAAGGCTTTCATAGGATCACTGAAAGGTTTGGATTGGAAGGGACCTTATAATTCATCTATTTCCAACACGCCTGTCACAGGGGCCACCCAGGGTGAAGTGCCCTGTGTGAGATGCCAAGTGCAGTACCAGGAGGTGTTTGTACCCCTGCTCACATCGGGCTGGGCATGGCGCTGGGGGAGATGACAAATGCAAAAGGGATGGGAGCAGTGGGGAGATTTATGCACCACCAGGTCAGGAGGCTGGTAGTTCTCACATTGTCCAACTTAATGTACTGTTTAAAGGCCACTGCTTGAGCTTCATCTGTGAGATGCAGAGCTCAGATGACACCCTGGGACGTTGTAATTTATGCACTTCCAATACAGAGGGCCAGCTCCTCTCCATCCCCCTTTCAGATACTTCTCTCGCAAAAATGGAAACAAAAGATGATTGTGAAGCCTGGGAGGCTGTCATGGCTCTGCTGTGCAGAGCAGCCATTTCCTACCCAGCAAGAAAAGGAGAGCCAGAGAGGGAGGGCAGCAGAGATAACACACAGCACAATTTACTGCCCCAAAACAACCTCCTCAACTAAAGGCACAACTGTAATCATTGGTGTGAAAATACACTCCCTGCTAACATGTGAGTGTGATTTACAGCATAGTTTCACTCCCAGCAAAAGGGCTTTTGGCAGTCAGGAACGCTGGGCGCGTCAGCTCTGGGCTGCAGTGCGTGGGGCTGTGTGCAGGTTAGAGGGGCATCTCACAGAAAGAGGAGTGCCTTCTCCTGACGCTGCACAGCCACGACATTTCAAATGCATCCCATTAAAACACAAATGCAATTATGATAACGGCAGTAAAGGACAGTGCGCTGAAGTAGTCTTAATTTTTGAGATGTCCCAGTGTATGTTTCTGATTTACAGAAATCTTAAGGAGCTTATTGTATTAGTTCTGTTTCCTCAGTTAAGCAAAATCAGCTTTAAATCACTCTTCCCCAAGAGAGGAAAATGGAAAGCATAGGTGGTGTATATTAGAGAAGCTCTGATTTTACCAAAATGAGTTTAAATTAACACTTGAATTTTGCCACAGATATCTGCTAACTGGTTTAAAGTGGGGCATATATCAGTTTAAATTGAGCTCTCATAGAGGCTTCCTTCAGCTATCACAGAACAAGCTAGTCAAATAGACTGCCATCTATTCTAACAATTGCTAATGTTATCGTTACTTCCAAACAGAACTAAGACATGGCCGGCTCAGAGTTCGATCTGCTGCTGAAGATGTGAGATGTCTAATGTCATCCTTCAAATTTAAATACCAAAGGCATAAAGGTGGGTGTCTTGAGAAGGGATTGCAACACATGCAAAGCTTAAAAAAAGATTGCCTGGCCAGATTTAACTCTACCAGACTTTAGCTTTCCTAACCCAGTCTCTGGGTGCTTTGACACTTTCTCTGGAATTCCTTTGTGCTGATCTTCAGGCGCTCTTCTGCTGACCTGTGATCCCTCTCCAGGCTCTGTGCATCTATTGCTGGCACTGGTATCCAACTAGAAGAGATGGGATGGATTGAGGTTCCCCTGCCCCAAGAATTTTAAAGCCCTCTTCACCAGCTTGGCGAGCCTGTGGCCAAAGTTGCCACTCCCCTTCCCTGACAGATGGACCTGCAGTAGCCCCCTGGTCTAAGAGGCAAACCCCTGACAACATTCCTGTAAGCATTTGTTGATTCACCAGATTCAAGTGGCCCTTTCAAACCCTTTCCCTTTGACAGGGAGGACCAATGAGAAAACTACCTGCGCTTCAGAGTCCTTTATATCACAGTACCATGAACTGCCAGAGCTCTTCATGGCATTTCACAGGCAGGCATCAATATTTTTTGCAAAAGCAACATGGCTCAGGTCAGTAAAAATAAAGCCACTACTCATAGCTTCATTTAACAGAGGGAGGAAAAAATTTGCACAGAATAAAACAGGAAATAAGGGGCAAGGTGGAATTCCATTTCCTAATTCTCAGTAGTCCATACATAAGTCTCCATATGTTCCCCTACAAAGATCTGTTATATCCAAATCAGACCATACTCTGGCTAATTGTCTAAATCTTACTTTGCTGCAAAATTATTCCCATTTTTTTTACAAAAGGGGAAACTGAGATTCGGAAAGACAAAGAAAGGGGAAAAGAGCCTTGTCCAAATTCCAAGGTTGCACTTCAAAGAATAGATGATATGCTTCCAGTCCTAGTGGACACAAGACTTATAAAAATTATCCGTACAAGCTATTTCAGAATTTTAATGACTGGCCGCTACTGTTATCATTAGTATGGAAACTATTTTACTGCCACAGGTAAGTCACAGCAATGGCCATGAAGTGCAACATCAAGAGGCATCAAGCCAAATTTGCTAAGAGCGTGCAAGAAGTAGAGCCACAACTCCGTACCATACCAGATTCTCATCCAGTGTTTCCCATTCAGCTTGTTGCCCTTCTCTAGATATTTCCTGCACAAATACAGTCATGTGTCATTCACCCTGAAAGTACTTTCCTTCTATTGATCCATTTATCATTTGTCTTTCTTCATGGAAATACAAGGTGATTGTGTGATTCACGATTACTATTAGAAACAGGTAATCATCCAGAATGAGCGAATTAATAGTTTACTTGATGTTAATAAATCATCTGCTACTTCCTCATATACGTCATGGAAAAAGCTTCAGAGATGCCCAGAGGGTCAAATTCCCTCATCAGTGGCAAAGATCACAAAGAAAACTACTTACATTTGAAGGTCTGGGATGTAGAGGAGGAAATGGTAAGGTTGGGTTACCATCTAGGGTCAGCTGTACTTAAAATGTGGGACAGGTGAGTGCCGTGTTGGTTCTCCAGGCTGCTGGCAGGTGAGGGAGGAGGAAGACACCTGTATGGCATGACTGGGCTCCATGAAAATCCTGGCACTTTCCTGCATCATTGAGAAACACCACAAGAATCAAAGAGCCAAACACCAAAGTGAGCACATGCTGACTTGAGGTTAACTGTGGCCATCAGAGATGAGTGGTTACATGGACATGCCTGTTTCAAATTAATGAGGCATTTATTAGCTTCTACAGTTCTTTAAAGAAAAGGTTGCAGAAAAGGATGAAATTGCCTAAAAAAACCCCAAAAAATCAAAACAGTGTTTTTTCTTCTGAATGACACCATGTAAATCAGGCAGGAATAGATAGATATCTGCTCACGAACAAGAAATTTCACTGAAGGTCTCAATGGACTCAAGAAAAAAGTGCTGCCAAGAGCTCACTGATGTATAAAATGTGTGCTATTCAAGACACCCAGATTGCTCTTCTTTTGCAGAACTTTAGCTCTTCTTAGGAGCCTTCAAAGAAGAAAGCAGAAAAAAAAAATAGACAAAAACCCCCTGCTGCCACGGCTCCTTAAAAAAACATCCCTTGCATGATGCCAGCTAACTATGGTGGGCATGGCAGCAGTTGGACACCATCATAACCATGCTGATCTCCTGTGCAGCCAGGGAAACCAAATCCTCCTGGTGCTGCTCACTGTAGGAATAGGACCTCTTCTTCCTGCTCACCTGTAAATTGATGCCTGCTGTTGGGAAGGCAATGGGTGACTTACTGGAGGGTGAACCAGTTGTTTACTCAATCCTGCTGTGCCGCACAGGAGAGCGATGCTTGTGTGTTTATACAAATGAAAGCTGCGCTGCCTTGGACTCCTGCCGAAAATGAGGAAGATATTTCCACTCAACCTTTTAGACTAGCTTTCTTTTAATGTTTTAATTCTGTTTGATGACTTAGTCCAGCCTGCAATTTCATGTTCCTGGAGGTACTGTTAAAGTATAAAATAAAGAGACAGGCCCTATCTCAAGGAGTTTACAGTCTAAACACAAGTCAAAACGAGAACAGATGAACAGACTAAGTAGGGAGCACGGCTGAGATTAACCAGGGATAAGATACAATAGAGGAAGAAGTGGGGATAAAAGACTCAGCTCGATGAAACCCATACATAAATTGGAGAAAGATAAGAAGGTCCTGCAAAGGACGTGCTGAAGGAGATTAAAGAGGTAGGAGGAGAGGCAGGAAATGATAGCACCATGGAAGCCAAAGCAGAAGAAGTTTTCCAGAGGAGCAACACTGACTGCCTTGACTGGGGCACATTTTTCGGTGAAAGTTCAGGGGTATCTTTTGCTGCAAGCCATCAACGGGAAAGGGATTGTTGGTTTTGGGGTTTGGTTTTATTTTACTTTAACAGGGATAGGGCTTGAGAGATTCCCTAGAGCATACTCTCTCTATAATCCTTTTGGGATTAAATAACTCCAGACACATTTCCCCGAGGGCTGGATCCCCTTTCAGTTTGGCAGGCTGGATAGGCAGCTGCAACCTCTTCCCGCAGAGGGAGAAGATGTTAACTATCTCCCTGCCACAGATTCCATGCCATGCCTGACTTCCCTTAGCCTGGGATTAACCTGAATTTTACCTCTAGGCCATCTTTGTCATGCAGAATAGCAGAGGGGTGTGCCATCATCCTGTGAGAAGACAAGAATCCAGAGGACTTTGGCATATCCAGATAGGAAGCAAGGGAGCAAATGGCCAATGGAGCCTGATTTCCAAATGCCAAGCTGAATGCTGCAACCATGGATGCGCAGTAGAGAATCAGGAAGGGAAAAAGAGCAAGCAAAAAAAAAAAAGTATGTAGATGAACAATTCCTTCTGTAATACACATATATGCAGGATATTTAGACTAAACCTCTGGAAAATGAGGCTTGTTTTCCTGGGATGTGGAAGAGAACAGAGGAATCTTCTCTTCTGCCCTGACAAGACAAAGCACTCATGAGAACGTAAAGCTATACCATCTAATCATATATGGAAGCTTATCAATTTACCCCAAATTGCAAGTGTCCTGTTTGGGATGCTCTGCTGCATGGCAGAAGTGCAGTCCATTCCCATGGATTTCACAATACATCTCACGATGAGTCAGTCTGGAGGAAGTGCCTTGAAAGCAGAACTTCCCCAGTTCAGAGATCATCAGATTTATTTCTCTATTAAAAAAAAAGCTTCTACTTACTTCAGTGAGGAGAAATCCAGTCTAACCCAAGTTAAAACCTCCTCTGTATTATTTTAGTCCTTCTATTAGCAGCTTTGTTTTACCTCTCCTTTCAAGAAGCTCCATTCTTACAACGTGCCCACTTAGTTTCACTATTAAGTGTGTAGCTAACAATGAACCTATCTAATACCTGCTAGGAGAAGGGAAACGTGACAAACCAGCAGCGGCAATACATTTCATTTTGCAGGGATGCGATGGGTAGTGGAGCAAGAAATCACCTACCAAGACAGCAAGGGAGAACTGGAAAATGATCCTTGTGCTCCCTACGCATGATACCTTGAGGGGAGTAGCTGGGGCAATAATTTACGCAAGTCACTAAACTTCGTTAGTTGAAGAATAAGTAGACATTGGTAGAATCTGACCAGATCCTGCTCTTCGTTGGTTTCATTCTGAGAGCTCACAGTACTGGAAAACAACGGAGCAGAAGGCATGTTTTTCTGATCTGAGCTGGAATGTCCCCACCACATGGGGACTCACATCTTTCTCCTTGCTCAAGCCAAGCTCCCATGCAGCGTGTGTGGGAACTCAGCTATTGCTGCTTCCCCTTTACTGCCAAGATGGGGGAAACCATCTGCAAATTTACAAAAAACTTCAATTAAGGAAATAAATGTTTCAGCAATACCAGCCGTGCTGTGTGAGGTGTCACGTGCACATGGCCCAGCACATCAGTCATTTGACTGATGTTCCCGTTATGGAATGCATGGGAAGTCAGCACGAGCCTCACACATCTGAAGCCATGGGGCTGTAGCTTCCTCCTGGTCCAGCCATGCTGACCAAAAAGGCTAGGATTCCTTTCCAGGGGGCGGTTTTCCCCAGCCCAGCTGATTCTGTCTGATGAGCATTTTGGGAGTCAGCATACTGAGTCAAGAGGGGGAAAAGCTCTGCATGGGAGAAAGGACGGGCTGCACAGGGTGGTGCAGGTGGACAGTGCAGCCTCTGCGGCACCCAAAGAGGACAGATGCCCACAGCTAAAGACATCTGGTTTGATGTGTCAGGATGTGAGTGCTCAAGGCCACAGTGCAGCCTTACTGCAAGGGGGTATGCTCAGCCCTGCTCCATGTTACTGAATCCCTCAAATAGCATGGTCTTGATGGAAATGGCAGATATATCTGTTTATCCTCTGTGGGCACAGAGTAAATCTAATTAAACCTGGAGGCTTCCAAAGTGCCATTAAGGCAAATTGGTGAAACGTATTAAATTACACTCCCCCCATTTTCCTGTGGTTTTGGCCTCCCCATGTGAGGGACAGGATTTTAGAGCACATAAACTGATGGAAAGTTCCTCAATCTCCAAGGAAAGATGGGAGAATGAGTGGTCTGTTCACATTTTCCCATAAGTATCACAGTAGCAGTCTGTGAGGAAAGAGTTTATTTTAAGAAGAGCTATTTTGAAAACTAAAGTGTCACATCCTGGCTGGCTCTTCTCATGGTGTTACTATAATCATCCAGTTATGACAAGCTTAATGCAGAAAAAGCAACCTTTTTTTTTCGTTCTTTCTTTTTTAGGGAAAAGAAACAATGTAGCTAGCATATTTTTGGACAAAGGCTGTCATTTTATTTCCTTTTTGGTACTCTCTTTACTTTTCCCTGTCATCTAAACCTATTTATAAAGCACCAGACACTAGATCTAGGAACTGTCTGTCCTTTTTGATGCAGAAGTCCATGCTGGCAGCTCTGCCTAGCCCTGCACACTTGAGAGGATTTTCTGAGTCTAACACAGCAAGCGCTTTTCTGGCTGGCACGCGCTCTCCTGAATTCCCCTGCTTTCACCCAGCTGTGGCTGGGGGTAGGAAACCACGGCTGATGAGAGCTCAACATCTCCACTATACAATTTAGCATTTTTCCATGTTGAACGGATGCATCCAAAGATCAAAATCCTCCCGCAGGTACCTGTCTCCCTCCCCAGGGCGATGCAACTAGGTGGGCAGACATCTTGCTGTGGAGTGTGAGCTGGAGGAGCCGAGTCTCAGCTTAGCAGGAGTTGGAGCTGGGGTGTCACCAGGCTGGCTGGTCCTGCCAGTGCCACGCGTGGCAGCGGCCAGGTCTTGCACCTCCCTCCTCTGCTCTGCTCTGCAGGCTGGACTCTAGCGGAAGGCCAGAGTAACTCAGAGCAGGACTAAAAGACTGGGTGCTTTCATGAAATAAAATTATTTTCTTAGCTGGAGTTGAAGCACAGTGGCTCGTTCTGACTTAAACTGCATTTTCTGTGGAGCAGACAGACAAATAAGGCAAACAGAGACTGCATCTTTTCTTGCACTTATGTAGCCCCTGCTTTGAATTCAAAGAACATAAGTAAGAAATTTATATACTTTCTAATTTGTTGGAGAGAAGATAACTCTCAGAAAACCAAGGAGACTGATCTCAATTTATGGGAAGCGGGCGCTTTTAAACACTGAATGAGCGAATGTTGAAAGAGTCCTGCCTATAGAGCTTCATGCATTTAATATTCAGAAGACTCACAGGAGATGCTAAAGTGCCCTCAGCTCAGAAAATTAATAAAATATTATCTCGTGAGTGAACTTCAAAAGCTTTGGCGGTTCCATTCATTCCACTTCAGATAAGCAGCCAAAATATTGCAATATCCTGCTAACCTGATTTGAAACATCCAGCTTTCCTTGGCCAGTAACATTAAGCTGGAAATGTGTGAACAATCTTTATTATTAAATATTTAGCCATTTCATCTGCTCTGTTGTGCCTCCCTATGCATGGATCCAGTAATTCCTGTTTCTAAAGGTGGATCTAGGCCCAGATACTCAGCTGGGCTTTGATGAAACAGCAGGGGTCTGAAGACACAGGATTTAAAGCTTTTGGCAAAACTTGAAGCTCTGTATTTAAGGGGTGGCCTATCCAGAGATATCTCCCTCTGGGGCAGGAGGACCCCATTTGGCTGGTGGATAAAATGACTAAGTCTGCAAAAGACGTGGCAAGAGGACACCATCTGAGCAGAGGACACTCTGGAGAGAGCCTACGCTTTGCTGGCTTTGTGTTCCCAGCTGTCTCAGGAGCAGCTTGGACAGCCTTGGAGCTGGGCTGTCAGTTATTTCATTCTCCCTTCACCGTTCTGGGGTTTTTTGTTTTCCTCTGCCTCCTCTTGCCATAATAAATTACGAGCGATGCTAGAATGTAAGCTATCAGTACATGCTTAGCCTTTTGATTTTGAGCCATCGGGTGGCCCTGCCCTCAGGCCAATACATGCCAACAAGTAGGGTTCATGCTCCACAGCACTGAGGCCTGAAGGTGCAGGTGGGGGGACTAACACTGACATCCCAAATTCACCTGATGCCTGTGCGAGTCAACATGTACTAAGGTTTCTCTCTTCCCTGCTGCAGTAGCAACTCAGCCAACCAGCAGCGGGATGACACATCTCAACAGCCTACATGAAGGGTGTGTCTCAAGAGTAGTGTGGCCAGCAGGAGCAGGGCAGTGATTGTCCCCCTGTACTTGGCACTGGTGAGGCCACACCTCAAATCCTGTGTTCAGTTTTAGGCCACTCCAGGAAAGACACTGAGGTGCTGGAGTGTGTCCAGAAGATGGAAATGGAGCTGGTGAAGGGTCAGGAGCATGAGTCTGATGAGGAATGGCTGAGGGAGCTGGGGTTGTTTAGCCTGGAGAAAAGGAAGCTCAGGGATGACCTTTTCACTCTCTACATCTGCCTGAAAGGAGGCTGTAGCCAGGTAGGGGTCAGTCTTTTATCCCAGGCAACCCGTGACAGGACAAGAGGACATGGCCTCATGCTGTGCCAGGGAAAGTTCAGGCTGGACATTAGGAGGACTTTCTTCATGGAAAGGGTTGCTAAACATTGGAAGGGACTGCCCAGGGAGGTGGTGGAGTCCCACTTAGTACCATGGTCTAGTTGGCAAGGTGGTGATCAAAGTTTGGTCTTGATGACCTCAGAGGTCTTTTCCAGCATAAATGATTCTGCGATCCTGTGATCACCATTGAATGACAGTGTTACTCTGGTAGCATAATCCCAGACAGAGAGAACCTGTGTTCTTCACCTCCTCTACCTCCTGAGTGCCACTTCCCAGCAAACGCAAGGGGTAGCTACTTCTCTCCAATTTCTGCTGGAAAAGAATACAGTCTTAAGCAATGGTGAAAACATTTACAGAAGTTCCCCTGTCCATGACTGGATGCTACTTGGAAACAGAGAGCGATCCATTTCTACACCACCAGTTCAACAAGAGGCAGTAACTAGCTGAGAACCAGCATAATCATAGGGCTGTTTGGTTATCCACGTGGCATCAGTTGTCTCTGTCAGCCCAGATATTCACTTCACCCCAGCCCAGACTGACACTCTCATCTGTGTAGTCTACAGACAGAACAAAAATCAAATCCCTCCAGGATCTGACTCTCCTCTCATCTCTGCCGCCGGCCCTTCCACATGAGGAAGGGAGCCCAGGGGAAGCTTTATTAGTCTGTCGATGAACTTAAAATGATAGCGCTTGCAGGACTGTCAATCCAGCACAAGTAATGAGTTAAATATATATATATACATTTATACTTAATTGCCAATTCATCAGTAATTCCTGACAGATGGAATCCTTGCATTTCAGGTCAGCTTGACATCACCAGCACTCAAAGGTCCAAGTGAACATTGCCAAATTTAATGAGCTGCAGTAACAATGTCTCCACATTATTGGACTAATTACTAGCTTCTGAAAAGAAAAGAAAAGAAAAGAGGAGAGGGGGAGGAAGAAGAAGAAAATCCTCTAAACAGATGAAACTTTAATTAACAGCATTTTGAGACGTTACTTATTATGGAGCAAATGCCACTTCAAAGTGAAAATAGCCTCTAGGTGGATAATAGATCTAGTGAAAGGTACAGCAGTCAATTTAGTACTAACTTGCTTCATATATACGGCTTTAAGTCTTCAGAATAACCAGACTTCATGGCAACAGCCAGCACACACCGCTCCTCGTGATGCAAAGTCACTAAGTCTGTGTTTTCACCAACCATGGATCACCCAGACGGGTTTGGCACGACGGCAGCCTGCTGCAGGTAGATCCCATCTATCAAATCCAACTGGAGCATGCGGTCACTTCAGCTGGTGGCCAGCGAGGCGCAAGCCTGGCAACTTGAGCAGTGTGTCTTGAATTTCCAATGCAAGATTGTTACATTAAAAAAAAAAGATTGTTTTCATTAAAAGTAGTGGCTACAGCTTTGGACTTCCAGGTTGAATGTACATGTTTCATTGAAGCCAGTGCAAAAGTTTCATGTTAAATTTCTGAAATTATTAATAGAATTCAGCCTCGAATGAAGCAAATGCAAAACTAATTTCTTCAAATCAACTTTCAGCAACTTCTGTTCCTCTCTCTCATACACACACGCACAAACACACACACTCATTCATTCACTTATCTAAACAGACATGGAAAAAAACCTAAAAATCCCAGCCTTCAAACCAGTCAAAATATTTTTCCTGTGAACTGAGCAGGAAGAAAAGGAAGAGGTTTTTTGCTATTTCTATTTTCAAATGCTGAGCATTGCTCAGATCTGCTGTGATGAGGGGCCATGTCAAATTGGCTAGATCAGGTAACAGCAGGCTGGAAAAACCTTTCCTTATTCCATAGAGACCTTCATGAATCTATTCATACCTTGCCCACTTCACGCACCACTGTAACCACGTTTATAAACCCCACTGATGGGAGCTGCAACCACAGCAGCTCAGAGCAGGCTGTCACCTCCCTGCAATAAATTCCGATGGTCCAGGAAATGTAAATCACACCGTTTTGTGCTGGGAGAGCTCAGCTGATATAACAATATTTGCATGCATTTAGGTGCATTCCCCAGACAGGGACCTACAGAGTGGAATTCAGTGCTCACTGCCATCCTGTGCAATCTTGCAGGATTCACCCAGCCAACTGCTGCCTCCCAGACAGGAGGCAGGGGATGATAAAACTTGGCATTGTCTGGCTGTACAGAATGAACGCTTGCTGCAAATTGAGCTTGAATATTGCTGGGAGGCGGGGAAGGGGGGAAGGGGGGGAGNGGGGGAGGGGAGGAGAGGCATCAGATTTGTTTAGGCATAAGGATATATCTCAATTTACTCCTTGGTTTTCTTCCCACTCCTACCCTGGTAGGCCCATTATTTCCCACTTCAGAATTAGCACCTTTGCCAACAGAACATAAAGACAATGACTAAGGAAAGCTGCAGTCTCTGCCCTTGAAGCATTTTCTGCCCTTAGGAAGGGACCTTAGTTGAAGCCATTTGGAAACAAAACAGCAAGTGCTCCGCTGACAGCATGTGGAAACACGGGGGGCTCTGTGAATCCGTGTTTCCCAGGATGCTGCCAAGGCACAGGCTGGCAGGGTGGATGAATTCCACATCCCCAACCCCAGACCCCGCTCTGCCATGCTCTCCTGCTCACTTTCAGTGTTGCCTCTGGTAGTACTGCTCTTATTGCCTTAGGGTAGCTCTAGTTCTGCCTCACAGCTTCTTACCTTGTTTTTTTCCTTGCATAGAACTCTGTCCTTCCAAAGCAGCATGTGTTATGTCCCAGCAAGCACCAAATCAGCAAAATTTCTGCGCTTTGGTAAAGACCCAAGACCACACCTACAAACAGGCTAGTCAGAATCCAGAAATTTAATAACCTAGTATGGAGAGCTCACTTTAACCTCTCCCACCTCCTCCCTCCAACCAAAACTTTTTTAAAAAAAGGGCAACAGCTAAGAAAGAGGCTGGTGGCTACGTTTAGCTGGAACAGGATTTGAGATTCTGAGGGAAAACCCCTGGCTGCGAAGCACTTGGCTGATGCAATTAGAGGAAGAAATAGGCTTCTCCCTATCAGAAGAGGGATCCTGACATCAGTGGGTATGCAGCAGCTCAGTTACGGAGAGCAGGAGGATCGCAGGACCCACACACCAAGGTGTGCAGTAGGAGAATACACCACAAGGCCTGCCTGTGTTGCAGGGGTGCCTTGTTGGTGGCTTCCATGCTGCTGAGCTGCACTCAGCTCACAGGGTACTGTGGCCCTCATGGTCATCCTCTGCCTCAGCCTCCAAAATAGTTCTTGAGTTCTTGAGGTTCTAGTCCTTGAGCTATGATTTTCCACAAAACAACATAATGATGACAGCCACCATTTAGCGACGTGCGACTTGACTCCAAGCTCAGCCAAGCCTCTGGCCCAAGCCATGCCAGCCCAGATTTGACATACGAACCCAAGGTTTCCTTCACTGCCTGGACTGGTGGCTTTCGTGAGTGTTCATGCCAGTGCTTTTGTGTACACAGGTGCTGGTTCCTCTCCAGCCATGACAGTGTCTCCCAACACCCTCAACTTAATTTTGCCCACGACTTTTAGGACACCCTGATGACCAGAATGGAAGCCTGCACGGCAGCCGGTGGGGTCCAAGCAGCTGGGGGGTTTCCAGGCTTGTGTTTGCCATCCTTTGTTACTGGAAATACCCACTGCTTGTGCAGAATCCGCATGCGCTGCCTTCAGCTGTGAGCGGAGCAAGGCGTGCTGCGCTGGGAAAGGTGTTTGCAGTCTGCAATCGGTGGGGTTTTTTTAAAACCACCTAACCGCAGGTCTGTTGGCTTTTTCAAGGCTTTTTTCTTAAAAAAAACCCCACCGATTGCAGACTGCAAACACCTTTCCCAGCGCAGCACGCCTTGCTCCGCTCACAGCTGAAGGCAGCGCATGCGGATTCTGCACAAGCAGTGGGTTTGAGTGGAGAGCAGGACGTGGGGCTGGTATCTCCTACAGCTGTTCGACCAGGCCAAGCAGTTGTATCTACTCTGGCCACTACCTTTCCCTGACTAAGAGCTGGTGGGAAGTAGGGGGCCCTGGATGGGGAGATCTGTGGGGTGTCCTGGCAGTCCCTCAAAACACCCGTGCAAAACCTCCACTACTGAGGCACCTTCTCTGCAAAGAGAGGAGGTCAAAACTCACCTGGGAGGAGCACTGAGCCAAGCAGGCAGATTATGTGTCTTAGCAGGTATAAGCAGAGGCACTGCCAAATAACCAGGCAGACTTTAAGCCCTGGGATAATTAAGAGTCCTGTACTGTAGAAATACCCTAACTTGCAGCTTTCTTGTACTTTTTTCTCCCCTGGCAACACTCAGATACAAATTTTTCACAGCACAAAAAAACAACACGTGAACAGCCTTCTCTTATTCTTGCTCTTGACCCTTAAAAGAAAAAAAAATCAAATTATTCTCCCTCACCTAAGAGTAAATGAGAGAGATTCCCCAGTACAAAGTGTTTCACCCAGTCCCCTGGTATCCATGAGGCACAGTCCTGCCACCGGGGTATGAGGTTTAGCAGCTGTTTGCCAAATTTTTCCCTGGACCATGGTTCATATTTCAAGCACCTCTCAGAGACCATGGGTCTGGGACATGGTTTTGAGTCTTGTCTAGTTAGCTTTTAAGTCTGACTTGCTATGAAGAAGGGTGACGGAAAAGATGGATCAAACAGATGACCTTGACAAAGGAGGTGCCTGCTCCTTGGTTTACTTCNGTCTCCCAACACCCTCAACTTAATTTTGCCCACGACTTTTAGGACACCCTGATGACCAGAATGGAAGCCTGCACGGCAGCCGGTGGGGTCCAAGCAGCTGGGGGGTTTCCAGGCTTGTGTTTGCCATCCTTTGTTACTGGAAATACCCACTGCTTGTGCAGAATCCGCATGCGCTGCCTTCAGCTGTGAGCGGAGCAAGGCGTGCTGCGCTGGGAAAGGTGTTTGCAGTCTGCAATCGGTGGGGTTTTTTTAAAACCACCTAACCGCAGGTCTGTTGGCTTTTTCAAGGCTTTTTTCTTANCTGCCAAATAACCAGGCAGACTTTAAGCCCTGGGATAATTAAGAGTCCTGTACTGTAGAAATACCCTAACTTGCAGCTTTCTTGTACTTTTTTCTCCCCTGGCAACACTCAGATACAAATTTTTCACAGCACAAAAAAACAACACGTGAACAGCCTTCTCTTATTCTTGCTCTTGACCCTTAAAAGAAAAAAAAATCAAATTATTCTCCCTCACCTAAGAGTAAATGAGAGAGATTCCCCAGTACAAAGTGTTTCACCCAGTCCCCTGGTATCCATGAGGCACAGTCCTGCCACCGGGGTATGAGGTTTAGCAGCTGTTTGCCAAATTTTTCCCTGGACCATGGTTCATATTTCAAGCACCTCTCAGAGACCATGGGTCTGGGACATGGTTTTGAGTCTTGTCTAGTTAGCTTTTAAGTCTGACTTGCTATGAAGAAGGGTGACGGAAAAGATGGATCAAACAGATGACCTTGACAAAGGAGGTGCCTGCTCCTTGGTTTACTTCAAGTCCTTGAAAGCCTGTTATTGAATGTAAAAAAACTGACTAAAACCCCCCAAAAAACCAAGTAATAAAAGGCAGCTAATGTATCCATTTTTTCTGGCCAAAAATTAAGGCACTGGAAGGCAGGCTTTTTAATGGCTATCATTCCTCCTGTGTTATTTGAAGATCCCCTTGTAAACGGGAATCCTGGGTCTGTTTTGCCATCTGTTCCCTCCACTCCTGCCTAGGAATCCTGAAAGGGTATTTATTGTATATGTAGGTTCAGTGAGGCCCACTTACTATAAACAAATACTGCATGAAATATGGTGGGGCCAGCTTTTTCTACAGTGCCTGTATTTATGAGGAAACAGTATAAAAACAAATATGTAATCTGGAAATAAACCTGTTAAATGAATAAAAAGTCCTATGGAGCAAAACATAATGATTAGCAGAGCCATTCAGGGAAAGACCCTGTTAAGGGAACACATCTGCTGTCATCCACTTTGCTTTTCCCCCCCTGATAAAAATCCATTTAGAAGCAGCCATCAGAAAATCATGGGGGAAGGGACGGCAAGAAGGAGAAGATGATCCAACCTAAAAGCTACAAAGCCGACCATGGCACTTTTGCTGGTTCTTGAAATGCCTCTTGAGTCCTGCACCCTGCTGTCCACCAAATATAATCTGTGTTATTTACAACATGTACTTGGTACAGATTACAGTCACTCAGCTGAAGGGGGAGAAAAAGGAAACAAGAAGTAATAATAAAATGGGAAAAAAAAAAAGAGCAGGAAAGCAATTGAACGCCAGCATGGTGTGCTGAACAAAGATTCAAATAAGGAACTTGCAGTGCAACATGTTTGTGCACACATGCATAGAAAATCATATTTTGCTTTTGACCAATTGCATAGAGCGAAAACACGGGTTATGCAGAAGAGCAGCACTAAATAAAACCTGCTATGGAAATGTAACTCAATCATGACCTCTGACTGCCAGCTTGTCCCGTGTGCAGCATCGCTGACTCAGAGGCAGGAAGTGCTATTCTGGCTACCTGTTCCTACTCACTCTGTATTTGCAGACCTCAAGTAAAATCACAACCTGCTCCGCACCCACTTCACCCCACCCACACAGCCAAAGCCAGCTACAGATGGGCGAGGAGTTGCACTTGTTGTCACGCTCCCTCCCCAGGGTTTACATTTGCTCCGAGATGTTCTGGGTATTTTCCATCTCAGTTTCTGCTTTCCACTGTGGGTTGCCTCCCCGTGGAACCAGTTATTAATACTCCAGTCTCTACCGACAACGCAAACAAGCAGGTACAAGCTGATGCAACTCTGGAAGGCGCTGTACCAAACACTGATGCAACGCCCTGGAGAGCTGCGATTACTCCCCCAGAGTGTGTGGGATGAGGATGCCCTGCTTGCTCTCATCTTGACTCTTGCTTTTGCCTTTGCCTGCCAGCACAAAACCTGGCGTCACTCTGTAACTCACCTCTTCCCAGCCTGTGGCTTGGAAGGGCTCTGGCTGTGCCCTCCCGCCAACTGCTCCCAGGTAAAAGCATTACAGACAATGTGCTTTTCCTTCGTCACGCGTGTGACTTCACGGTCAAACCGAAGTGCATTGCCTTGCTCCTGTTTTTACCATCGGGGTCGTTTTGCCTCTCGCCCATCAATCAAAGTAAAGCAATAAAACCTTCACCCTCGTAGCAAGGAAGACAACGCCCGAGCATTGACTGGAGAGACAAGTAGCAGATGATAGGCCTGTGGCTTCCCTTCCCCATCCAGAGCATGGAATAAGGTGTCACGTAGCATAATTTGAGTACTAATTGGCAAAACAGGCATAATAATTTGCTTGAACGTGCACTATGATGCTGATGTATTGTTTGCAAATTATTAACCAGCATTGACTTGCTGTCTTCAGTGTATGTGAGCTGTGCCTAAAAGCTTAATGCATTTATATCACTACAGTTACTACTACTGCTCACTGACACACTTTAGTATTTTTATTGCTTTTTCATAGCTGACATGATTCTGATGGTATGTAATTAAATATTCTACAAAGATAGGGTCTGATCCGACAACCTTTATGCACATGAATAACCTCATTATATGCAGTGCCTCTACTCATGTACCCAAAGCAGTCAAGGCTGGGTTCCTGCTGCTACAAAAATAATTTTTTTCCCCTTCTGTATTCCTCTTCTAGGATTTTGATGGAATTAATAATGGGTGGGGGGAAAAGACCCTTAAAACTCCTTCACATTTATTTTGTGCATTGAAACCTTCACCTAGGATTTAAAGAAACTACAAGAACACCGTTGTCGCAGTTATGCTTGGCCAGGGATGGAAAGAAGTAAGAGTTTTTGTTTTGTCAAAGACTGAAAGACATATTGCTTTTTTGCCAGTCTGTATCTCAGTGTGGTTTCCTGAGACTGATTAAGAGTTTGAAGGGGAGACTTTTTTTAAGAATTCGTGACTCGCTATAAAATGTGGTGGATTTCAGGCATGAGGGGGATTGCCCAAACGGTTTTTTCTTTATATTACCTGCAAACCATGTCACAGTCATATGCTTCCTTCAAACTGATACACATGTAAAATGTTCATGCACCAGTATCTTACAGGCTGGGAATGTCCTGTTCCTCACTGACATGTTCACATGTTCACAGGGACGTTTTGCTTGGCTCCAGCAAGAAGCAAATCTGACCCAAAGCTAGATTGGGAGCTGAAGACCTTACTTCGTCGTAAAACCAGCTTTTCAAGTTTGGATTTAGATCTTCAGCCTACAGGCAGACTTGTCCCAGCTGCGTTGTCATCCTGGCACCTGGTGCAACACATCGCTACTCATCCAGAATAGCTGAAACAGTCAGGCAGGAGGAAAAAGGCGATGGTGGATCTTGGGATTTGAAGGCTTGGATTCATTTAAGAGAGACATAAATAAAATATTGCAGCTATAACCAAAGCACAAGCGAAAAGAGAGTGCATCTGGGCCACGGTGAATCCCAGGTAAAACACAACCCTTAACAAAACTTGGCACTTTACAATGCCTCTGCAGCTGAATGGAGGTGTTTTTCTGGTTTTCCCACAGCAGGGAAAGCAGGAAGGCTCTGAACTCAGCCAGCAAGACTTTCTGGTCATTTAATGCACACACCCTTACTTTACTACCTCATGGACCCCTGAAAAAGCTTCTTTCCCATCTTTGGGCAAAAAGGAAACCAAGTACAAGTTTCTGAAAACAAACAGGCCCTCTAAATTAAAGTCTACTAAATTATTAGCCTTGTATGAAAGCCAGTATGTTTCACAGTTACACCTAATCTGTGACTGGGAGGGATTAACCCCAACCCTAGCCCAGCCCAGGCAGGAGAAGGACAGTCAACATGGCTTTTGGGGAGCTCCACTGGATGAGCAACTTTGAGCATCACCGAATTGCAAGCCATGACAGGAGGCGAAACCTTTTTGGCACATGAACTGCAGGAGAGCTTCAGTGTCTGGACAGGAGTACAAAGATCTTTACTGGTCCTGTTCCCACAGCAGGGGTCACACTGCAGGCGAATCCCATCACCAGTCCAACCTAAAGTTAAGCTCCACTCATGGCAACGATCACAAATGTGTTTTGAGACTCAAACTAAAAGGAAAAGAACAAAAAGCCGCTTATAAATGATCTGATGCAGCAGTCCCAGCCTGCCAGCTGTACAGTAAGGGAGCATTACCCTGCCCATCAGTTAAGCCCAGAAGAGGGATGCTCCTTTTGAAATTCATCATCCTAGAACAGTTGGGCTCTCTTCCTCCACCATCAACTGTTTTCCCAGGATCTGTTTAGAAAAACCAAGTCTACCACTCCCCTTCCAGCTTGCCCATCTCTATATTTCGGTCAGTGTGGGAAAACAAGGCTGTCAGACCTGCACCTCCTCTCCTTCCCTCCCTTCTGGATCGAGTGCAAGTTTGGGTTTCAAGTCTGTTTCCCTTGGACTGACACGCTCTGCCAAGTTGCCATCAGGAACAAAATCAAGAGCACTAAAATGGCAGGAGAAAGCTGATCCCACATGACACATGGGGAAAAGGCAACAGACACCAAGGCCTCTGGAAAACAGACTCCTTCCTGGCTTTCCAGCTATGTGCACATTTATGAGGTTTGAATAAAACTCAGCTGAAGCATGCAGGCCAACGACTGCTTGTCCAAAATGAACTCAGTTGCTGGACTTTTGTCCATTTAAGAGTTACCTGATCCCTCTCTGCGCTGCCTAGGTTAAGCCCTGTCAGCATCTGAAATGCCTCAAGTAGCATTAACCCTTCTGATGGCACTGCAGTGCTGGGTGAACTTTTCAAAAAACTTTTTAAAGCATGATAAAAGCACACAGATCAAGACACTCCAGTGACCCCGGCACATGGATGGGTTACAGCCCTTCGAGTAGTCAGGAACGGCACTTAAGAGAAGCGGAAGTGGGCAGTTAATGAGACACAAGGTTTACTTGCCCATGTGCACCTATGAACATGAACATATGGATTTCTTTATGTCTTGACCCCAGAGAAGGGGCACCAGACTTGAAAGTTGCCACCTGGTTTCTGTGATTGTTTCTCCATTTAGGGATTAAACAACATCTAAACCCATGTGCACGTATTTTTCTGTTGCAAATAGGGAGCACAGACAGTTGCAAAGCAAGGAGATGAGTGTGAGAAAGAGGATTTCTAGTGACCCAGGGGAAAAGAAATAAAGGGATGAGTCTGGGCCTGCCAAACAGCGGGTTAAACTTCAGAGCTGAGTTTAAGACTGTTCTGAGGCTTGTCTACCCACAGCAGAAAATGCACTTTCTCCTCTGCCTGCCTTTGTTTTTGCACTGTTCCCCCAACACCACAAGCTGTAAGCTGTTCCATGCAGCAAGATCAAGACTTGTCTCCCCACCTGAGTGAAAAAACAGTGTGTTTATAAACACTGGCTTTGGAGAGAGGTACAGGCGCCTGGTCAGACAAGTGCTCAAATGCTTTTAATGTGTTACCACTCCTTTTTCTTCAGCTGTTGCTGGCTACTCCCATCCCCCGGGCCTGTACATGCTGCTAACCCATTGCGGTGCAACCTGCAGTGGGGTTGTTGAGCCCATCTCGGCACGGCGCCAGCCCACCACTGCCTTCACCTTGGCTGGGATCCTGAGAAGAGGCTGCAATACCTATTAATCATAAACCTTGTTGATTAAATCCATCTAGCTATTTCACTCAGCTACAAGCAGGGGCAAGGGCTGTCCTGCAAGCGGCTCTGTCCTGCCGTCCAGCTACCTGACCATGCACACA
This sequence comes from Melanocharis versteri, assembly GCA_013397845.1. Lineage (NCBI taxonomy): Eukaryota > Metazoa > Chordata > Aves > Passeriformes > Melanocharitidae > Melanocharis > Melanocharis versteri. Next base: position 63,903 of record VZTG01008129.1, on the reverse strand, counting down.
AAGCCAAGGGAAGAACTGGGTCTTCATCTATGTTTAATTTGCTGCTGGTCACGGGATTTCCACCTGCATGTCGTCGTGGTCTGACATTGCCAAGAGTGAGATTTTTGAGGATGACAGGAGAAGCTGAAAACTTCCACCAAGCCCTGAACAAGCCTATGGAAACCTTCACTGAACATAGGCAGGGGTGAGTAAGGAAGGACGGACCCTGTTCCTGTGCTGCAGACACCCTGCTTCACGCCCTGGGAAAAGGGTATGTCAGGATCTCAAGCACAAGTCCAGAGCTGTTTAGAAAATGAAAACCAAAGCTCCCTTGAACATCTTTGTTTCTATTCTTAACCACAATTTCATTTGCATTGATGTTTCCTGACCAATTCTCTCCTCAAAATAATTGATGGGGAAAAGATCAAGAAATGTAATTAAAAGAGAAACAAACAGAAAACAAAGGGAAGAGGGTAAATGGGCATGTGACTTCGGGTCAGGGAAGGAAGAGGAGCAGGTGGTGGAACTGATGAGGGAGATTTAATGAACTGCAATTGACTTCAAATAACAAAGGAGGAGGAACCTAATCCTACCGTTGGATCTGTACACATATGGACTTACCATAACAAATGGTAATCAATCCATCAGCCTTAAATTAAAGATAAGGTGGGCAGGAAGGAAGGGATGGAATTTATTCTCTCCTTCCCATCCCTCCCCCCACCAAACTAAATCTGTTTGCATGTGTCCATGTCTTTGTTGTCAGAATTAGCGTCTGTCATCTCCCCATTCTCAACGAAAGCAGTCACCTTCCCATGCTTCACTCTGCCACTGGAGGCAGGCCCATTTAGAAGCTTCCCCAGGAATTCAGGCTCCTGGTTACCCTGATTCTGCAGTGTATTTCACTTGACACTGATCAAGGCTCAGCAGCCTCAGAAATATGCTTGTAGGACGCTGCGTGTAAGTGCTCGCTGAGCTTTAATCAAATGCACATCACTGAGAGTCCTGCGTGACAGAAAGCAGAACCACCAGTCCTCAGACCTGCCAAGAAGAGCCTCATCTGCAGTACAAGCATTTTTCCTCTTTTGTATCATTTTGGCCCTGACTTTCTCATTCTAGTACAAGCTGCAGAAATATTCTGGGGGTTATATGTTATCTCCTTGTTTCAAGCTGAAGGCAAGTTCACTAGGTTTTCTAAATATATCCCAGGTTTTATGAATTCTCATTAAGTTTTCTAGGATAAAGTTTCTATTTTGAGGTCTGTATCATCCAAAGAGAGCTGCAGAGTTGGACGCCCCTTTCCCACACATTCAGGCAAGCACGTCTATGCACATGGTTTTCTTTGCAGGATTTGGCCTGTATTTGGCCTGGCAGGAAGTTTCTCCCAAATAAAATGTTTCTAACCTGGTGTCTCCGTGGTCAGCAACTAGTACTTATCTCTCCTTGAGCCACAGGCAGCAAATGCATGAGCAATGAAGATCACCACTGACACACATTTAAAAGAGTGGAAGTTTGTTATTTACAGGGTAATATCAAGAGCTAGGAAATATAATTTTCTGTTCTTGCCATAACCTTACTATGTAACTTCCCAGCATGTTTCATACTTCAGTATATTCCAGTTATTCCAGAAGGACACTGCCAGTTGAGCTGAGAGGCGGCAGGGAGGAGGGTGCTCAGACGTGCAGAGTGAGACCTACATGGAGCTGCAGTGTGGGACAAGAGCTGGGTGCCCAAGAGAGTCTGCAGCTGGCAGAGGGAACATGTGGAACACTTCATTTCCAGAGGCATTTCCACCACAGCTACTATTTGAACAAAGCATTTGTCAATTCAAATAATTCAGTCAGATCTCTCAAGGAAAGGACAGGCCAGGCACAGATGGACAAGGACACGATGTTGAACCCTGACACATCAAATCAGGAAAGGGGGAAGAGGCAAGAAAACAGAAATTTGTGGAATAGCCACCAAAGTTAAATTCTTCTCCCTATTTGCAGCTTTGCAAGAGGAGCAGGAGGGACACAACCCAAGCACCACTTCAACTGTAATCTTTCCCATTTCTCTGCTGGCTCAGGTCCTCTTAACCTGTGCATTGATGCCTGATGTTCCAGCTTCACAGCAGCTGCGGAGCCCCCACCAGAAGCACCACTGGGGTTGCCAAAGCAGAGAGGAGCATCCCTCACCCATCCCATGCCAGCAAGCACTCAGCCCTCTCAGTGGGGACTTCCCAGCCTGAGCAGTCTCCCATGCTGAGCTATTCCTACCTGGCCATCAGGAGAGGGGCTCAGCCTGCTAGGTGGGAGTCGCGGGAATTTGGGATACTGCAGGCGCACACCAAGGAAGCACAGTCGAACACTCAGCAAGTACTAAACAACAACACTTTTTTATCCGGACGAGGTAGCTTTTCCAGGGTTGTCCGTCATTATTTTTGTTGTCTCAGACTTGGGGACAGGGAACATCAGTGACAGGGAGCACCTGCAATCTTCACAGAATCAGCTGAGTTGGAAGGGACCCACGAGGATCATCGAGCCGAACTCCCATCCCTGCACAGCACCATCCCCAAGAGGCACACCATGTGCCCGAGAGTACTGTCCGAATGCTTCTTTAACTCTATCAGGCATCTTGTCTTTGTGTTGGGAATAACCTGAGCACGTTGCTGCCAAGCAGCAGGATTGTCTGCCATCTTGATTTTGTTTTGGCAACCACACAGGACTGAGTTGAACACCTTCTATATGTAAACCACCTTCTCTTTTTGTGTACTTCTGTTGCTAATATTCTTGCTGTTGCTGTGCATTTCTTTTTCCATTGCTGTTTGCTTTCAGTAAATTGTTGCCTCAACCCATAGTCTGCCTTTGTCCCTCTCTCACTGGAGGGAGGCGGGAGGAAAGGGAAGTGACTTATTTGGGGTTTAATTCCCAGCTGTTTTTTTAAACCAGCACACTTGTCCTAAATGACAGTGCACCTGGAGCACTGATTTGCCCTGCATGGATGTGTTCACTGCTCTTCAGGTACCGGGTGGGCTGAGGGAGAGCTGATACGGCACACCCCATGAGCCCCTCCAGCAGAGCATGACTGCCAGAGGGCTGCCTGCCCCGCACTGCAGCCTGCTGTGTTCCAATCCCATTTTGTCTCCACTAAAGGGGACAGTTCCCCTTAGCCCGCTGAAACGTGACCACAGAGCGTCCCAAGAGGTATCACTTATCACCACCGGCTCTTAGGAGGACAGACATTTTCCAACAAGAGCACAGCACAGCATCACTCCCCTGCTCCCACAAGAACAAACACCAGGGTTCCTGGAGGAGCCATCAGACACATCTCCCCACGCACACATTAGTAATTCAGCACCTCACCACCCTCTGCTTTCTTCTGTTGGCGACTACAATTTTACTCAGACTTTTTGCTAAGGGGCTTCTTCTCTTGCTTATTGTTCAATGGGAGCCTGAAGCAAAGTGTGTCAATGGCAAAGGAGGAGGGAGGAGGTCGAAGTGAAGCTTGGTGGTACACAATTCCCCTCTCAGTCTGGCAGTTTTGGGATCTCTCTCGTCTTCTTTTCACCTACGAAAACCTGGCTGCTCGCCACAGCATAATATAGCAACGGGGGAAAGAGAGGAAGAAGGCTTAACTTGTATTTATTTTAGTGCGATCATTAGGATTATGTCAGGGGGAAAAAGCATTAATACATAATCTTTTCCCTGTGCTGTACAACACTGGCTGCTTTTAATTTAGAATTAAATTGAAACACTCACTCAGAACAGCTTTGAACAGCAGCCAAGGCCTTCTCTTGTATTGTGTGAGCAGCTGGGTAGCCTTTCCACTCTCTTTTTTTGGTCCACGGTGCCCTTTTTTGAGACCTGTTCTGAGGGTTGGTCACTGAAGATATTTGTCACCCTTCCTCCTGGGCCAAGGGTCCCCCTGGCTTGGAGCTGGCACACCAGCCACAGGCAGAGGGGGAGGCCCAAAGCATGTGAGTGAAGTCCCCAGGAGACCAAACTTCAGCATATGAAGCTGCACAGCTCCAAGTATTTCACAAATTGAAGCAAGAAGGGACATATCAAAAAGCACACCGAAAAGCACATTTTTAAATAATGCTAAATAGCAGTGATTTATGTTTTTTTCTCAACAGCACACATTGTTTTGTACGCTTTGTCGCACACGATGGGGCAAGTTCACACAAGGAGGTTTGGAGGTATAAACAGGACAGACAAGGCTGGGTGGGGTAAAGCCAAATTTAGTTAAGTGAACTGGTCATCCTGTTTTGTTCATACAATAAGCCTGCTCCAGACGGTTTTCACCAAGCTGATGAGAAATGTGCCCTGGTTCATTCCCTGTTCATTTTAATCTATATAAATACTAGGTTTTGTCAGGCTAAAGAATCCAGTGCAGACTCAAGCGCTTTCCTTAATTATTGGTATTCACAGAAAGAAAGAGTAAGTTTAAAGGAGGGGGGGAAAGAGATTGCCACCCTTTCAGTGCTGCTGTGAAGGGAGCTCTGCTTATCACAACAGGTGCAAAGGCCACTCACAAAAACAGAAGCAGTTCAATACTGAAAGGCTAAGAAATTACTTATTCTCTTTGTCAGCTGCTCATACAAGCAGGGTAAAGGCTACTTGGAAGGAAAGAAAGAGGGTAAAAAGAGGGGTTAATGTTTGTAAAAGAAAGAAAGAGAGAAAGGAAGAAAGAAAAAAATATGAAGTACATGAGCCCGCAGGTTTGCAGGAGACTCTGGAAGATATATTGACCTTAAAAAATATAGATTAAAAAAAAAAAAAGCAGAAACAAAACTACATCCCCTGACAGAGCAGGAATGAGCAGCACCAGCAGGCTGGGGACTGGGGGAAATTTTAACAGTCTACCACTCCAGTTGAATGGTGACGGGAACAATGCCGGCTGAAAGCACAGCATTCCTGCCCTTGCGCCCCCGCAGAAAGGGGCTGTGCAGGTCTTTCTGATGGCTCTCTCTAATTGCATGTTCTTGTGTATGGCAATTCATGGTTAGTTCTGAGAATGTCCTCACTCCTTGTCAGAAGGGTAATTTGTATACTACACCTAGAGAGTCAACATACTGGGGAAAATGTTATGTTAAAAAAAAAAAAGCAAGCTCCTCTGATGAGGAGCCCACAATTTTCAGGGTTACTGTTATCCCTTGGGTTCTTGACTGGGTTTTATTTCTTCCACCCTTTCCCTTTCAAAATAAGGCATCAGAGGCAAAGGAAACTAGAATTCCATTTCATAACACCCCTCCATTAATCCCTAGATCTCTCTCAAGTGCTGCATAAATTTCATCCTCTCTTCCTGGAGCTCACAGAGGTTGTTTAACACCTGGTGCATCTTATTTTCCAAGAACGATGGTTGTGTTTATTTTAACCCAGCCTGGGATGATGTGCAAACCAGCCACAACTGCTAGATGCTGAGTGTTCCCAGAACCAGATGGTCAAACCTTTCTCTTTTAAGACAGCTGACTCAAAACCATAAAAGAAAACACCAAAAATGAAAACAATCATCAACGACAACATCAAAAAACACCCTGTGATGGGGAATAAAATATTTCAGTGTTGGCACTGTGAGACAAAAAGAAACTCAGAGGAAAGAGAGTGTCTGATTTCCAAACCCTGGAAGTTAAGCGTGCAAAGGAGGGAACTCTCTCATCAGGAAGTTTCCACCAGTGGAAGGTAACAGGAGGAATTCCCTAGCTTAAATATGACAGATGTTCATACCTCTGCTACCCAGAAGCAGTAAAAACCCCCTGTGGCTATTCTGACTGCCCTGCTAAATGACTGGCGAGTTAAGAGTACTGATAAAGCACAGCAATGCGAGCTGCCACTGCCTGCACCTGCAGGTTCTCTGGTACCCACTTCTGGCTTCACAATTTACAGCCGAACGCAAAGCACTTCATTTTAGCACCATGAATAGTCTCTTGCCCTCCTCGTGGTTCTCCTCTCCTTCCCAGGCCTCTTCCTTTCACAACCAGTCCTGATTTAATTGGGCTGCTTTGCTCTAAGCCACTGAGGGGGCATTGCGGGCACACACTGCACCTTTTGCACAACCAGACTTGCCTATGGCAGGTTTGAAGCAGTGCAGGGTTTCTGTTCATAAAGCTGCTCCAGCCTAACTCAGCTGAGAAATCCTTCACTGAAGGTTAAATCAGTCCAACACCAGGTTTCAGGCAGTCCTGTTTATGTACAGCTCACAGATTTGTTCTGGTTTAATAGAACCAGCTCCTCCCCTCCTTGACTGGCAGAAAAAGAAAAATTCAACGTACATTTTCACACCGCTGTAACTAAAATGAAAAATATTTTTTTAAAAAAATCCACATCTGCTTATGGGCATAAAGACAAGACAACAAGATGCCACAAAACAGCTTGTGAAATTCCCACACAAAGGTGTAAATGTAGAGCACATAGAATCATAGAATGTTAAGGAATTAGAAGGGACCTTAAAGATCATCTAGTCCCAAACCCCTTGCCATGGACAGGAACACCTCCTACCAGACCAGGATGCTTAAGGCCTTGTCCAGCCTTTGAACACTGCCAGGATTGGGGATCCACAAACTCTCTGAGCAACCTGTTCCAGTGTCTCACCATACTCAGAGTAAAGAATTTCGTTCTAATCTCTGACCTAAATTTCCCCTCTTTCAATTTGTACCCATTAGTCCTTGTCCTATCACTACAGTTCCTAATGAAGAATCCCTCTCTGGCTTCCCTGTAGGGCCCTTCAGATACTGGAAGGTTGTTATGGGGTCTCTCTTCCCTTCTCCAGACTGCACAACCCCAACATTCTCAGCCTCTCTTTTTAGGGCAATGGCTGGCATGCAGGCTCTCATCCTGGTAGACATGAGATAGTTTTTCCTTCTTCCACTGTCTCTCACCTCTTCAGAGGAAAACAGATACACAAACTGCCTAAGGACCCTGAAAACCCAATCATTTCCTGTTAACCATCGTAAGAAATACAGAGCCGTGCAAAAATAAGAAATGCCTGTATGCTTTTCACCAACTACTTTCCCTTAACTTTACTACTAGTATTCCGTAAGAAGTATATGATCCTGATATGAAAAGACTTTGTGAACATTTCAAGAAAGACAGAAAGCCCATTTCAAACATTACAAGGAGAGGATGGGCTGCAGACTTTTTCAGAGTTTCTCATGCAATTTTCTACAGCTCTTAAAAATTGTAAAGTCACAGTTACAGGATATGTGCTCTGTAAAATGATAGAATCATTTAGATTGGAAAAGACTTCTAAGTTCAAATCTAACCATTAACCCAGAACTGCCAAGTCCACCATTAAACCATGTCCTTAAGAGCCACATCAACATGCCTTTTAAATTTCTCCAAGGATGGTGACTCCATTTCTCTGGGCAGCCTGTTCTTCCCCTCCTGTGTCTGGCCTATTGCAAATTTAATGTAAACGTAGGACTAGATTTAACAGAAAAGATCACTTACAAGGCTGTTTATACTCGAGCTAAAATCAGGTTTCAAACTATGTTAAACTACAAAGATTAAATGCACAGCCAAGGCCTCAGTGCCTTACGGCACTAGGTTGCAGGAGACTTTAGTCACATCAAAGAGTTTCGTGTAAGACTGTTAAGACTCACTGCTGCTCACAGCTTTGGGGCATTACAGGTAGAAAACCTGAGTTCTGCACCTCCTTTGGTAAGTAAGCATTCACAGATGGTCACAGCAGAAATAATTTCATACCCTCATGAAGTATCTTAAGATGCACTGTCCCCCAGTGCATGTCAGGTAAGTAACGCAACACAAAAAATTTCGTAGACCATGCTGCTGAAGATGTAATGTCTGCTCTGGGCTGGGGATGTTCTTGGTGTTGGCAAGTTCCCCTGGACAACAGGGCTATAGGATTCTTGCTGCCTCTAGACACTGGCACAACGTAGATGTTTAATGCCACGTGCCTGGTGCACACAGCACTCATTCATCAATGTCCCATATACTGAAAAATATTTTCTGTGCTAATTCACAAGGATGGCTGTTAATCTGCCATCCCTTACAAACCTCAGCAAAATCCACTTAGCTTCGAGTCAGGCATTTTTCAGGAAGTATTTGTCCTCTCTGCATTGGGATTGAGAGAGCCGTACAAGGGAAGGGGTGACCGAAATACTGGAAGTCTAGTAGGGCTTGGGTAAAACCGCAGAAATCCTGTAAGGACATGGAAGAAGCCACAAGCCCTGCACTAAGGAGAGCGACTGGTAATTAAAGCCTTGATACAGCAAGTAGTTCGAGTTTATTTAAATAGGTACTTAAAGATAAACGCAAAGCATTTTGCTCAAACATTTTGAGGAATATGATCCTTAAGGAAGATTAACAAGTCTTTAATAGCACTTGTGTTATGAAATGTCATTATAATCAAGCAGTAAATCAATAGTACAGTAGCACATGCTGCAGATCACAAGGGTTGTGTTTTGCAGAACAAAAGAAAGGGCAATCTCCTCCTCTTCTGTGACAGTGATACACGTTATATATACATACACCTTTCAAACAGTGACATTTTTGGTACCTCTAGTCACCCATGAGGCCATCTGTCTACATGGGAAGGGGTAGCAATTTTTTTGCTTTGAATTACACAACCTTCCAGGCAGGTTAAATGCAGGACCCATCTCTGCTAAAGGCTGCCTATGCCAGTGAGCTCTCCCACTTCACATTCCAGCTCCCCATGCCTCATCCCTGTGCAGCAGCAGCGGTCAGACCTGGCTCAAGGCTGCTTGGAGTGCTCAGGGGGCAGATGAGTCACAGATGCTCCCCCAGCTCAGAGCTGCAAGGGGCCAGCTGTGTCCATGTCAAAGAGCCAGAGGGAGGATGCCCAGCCAGGGCCAGTGGAGGGGGGTGAGGGCAGAAATACAGGAGCAGAGATTTAGCCTAAACTGGAGCTGTCAGAACTACATCCTGGTGAGTGAGATAATACATGCACTTCCCCTGCCTGGCCCAGACTGAATTAGCACATCTGGGGCCCACATTTACTGCCGCTTTGGAGCACCTCTGCCATTAACACTAAAAACGCATCCTGGAGGACATCAGGGCTTGAGATGAAGGAGGTGAGAGGGGAAATAAGACACCTTGCCTCCCCCTTCACCTTGTTCCTCCCTCCTCCCATATGGCTCCGAAACACTTTGCAACTTGAATGCTGTCAATCTCCGTATGGGAGAAATGTATTTATAGAAACCCCATTGCTGAGGCTCAACGCTTTTATGGAACCAGATGTCGGAGGACATGAAGTTGATAAAATAAAGAACAGTCCAAGAAAAAGGGTCAAAAATATCTGCTGCCAGCAGTGAGAATTACTGCTTCTCCAACTTGCATGGAGCAGTGCCAGTTTACCTCAGTGAGAAGTGGGGTTGGGAGGCAGGTACAGACGTGAATAATTAGACTGTGTAAGCTGTCCAACCAAGAAGACATCCTCCTTCACAGGAGAGATTTTTCTAGAAAGGGTTAATGCCTTCTCCTTTGAAATACCATGTGGCAGCTGCAGATGACATCAGATTTTCTGCCATACTGTGTTATATCAGCATACATGAAGCATCCAGGGAAGCACTGCTTGAGACTGTAATCAGAGCAATGGTCAACATTATCACAATAAATAACATAATTTAGAGATTTCTTGATCTTATGGTTGTGTTTAAAAATAGGGATACCTTCAAAATATCAGGATATATGCAGATGGAGCAAAAGCACCAAGGGCTCAGACACCTTTCTGGTAATCAACCCACAAGAAACACACAGATCTCAGGTACACATGTGAAACTCACCTGCTTTCAACTAGAGCCAGCAGCTCAGGAAGATGCCAGGGTATGTAACCAAAGCATCCATATAGCTATATTTTGGCATTACGCAGCAAAGCTGAGGAGAAGTAGGTTAATTAAAATTCATGTGTCATTTCCATTTCCTCTGCATGTCTACAAGACTGTTTATTCTCACCATCTGAAAGAGATTCTCACCATCTGAAAGAGATATTAATTGCTGCTCTTGGTTTGTGAGAATAAACACTACAAGAGATCAAGTTCCCTAGTGAAGCCTTCTCAGTTTTGCTTTTAAACCCCAATGGAACAGCTTGAAAGGGCTGCTTTTATCTGCACAGCAATTGTTTTAGGATGCAAGCCTAGGGTGAAGTCCATTACCAGTTGTCCACCAAAATTTTGTTGACAAAGACTACATCAGCATTTGCTGCCCCTTTCTATCAGTCACAGCTCAATGTAGTAAGAAGATTCTGTCCATAGATTAGGTTTAGGCTACTTGCTTCAAATAATCCCCTTTCTTCACCCCTTGTGCCAGCACTGGGGTAGTTGAAGTAATCAGGAGCAGGTAGGATCCCAAAACAAGATCTTGGATACAACCTGGAGAGACACAGTGTGGAAAGAATGCATATGTTAGCTCATTGGTATTTCAACATTGATGCAGCATCAATGCTGACATGAGGCCTAACAGACTGTGCTGCTGCATAGCTCACGGTGCACCTTGGAGATTCCTTATCTCCTGCCAGCATAACACCTTGTAGTAACAGAGAGCACACCGTTTGGTGGCGATTTCTAATCCCATACCAGAGATCTCTGGGTGATGCAGCCAGTGCCAGCCCAAAGGTAGCATAGCACCCATGGCTGGTTTGATGTCGGCATCACTTCCATTGTGCCTGTAGGTGTGTTTTTAAAGTCCTGGGTGCTCAGACTTGTAGAGCCTGACAGTATCTGTGATGTGAATGCTTCCCCTTTGCCAACATCACTTCTTTCCGGGCCTTCAAAGCAACTACAGCAAAAAACAATAACGTGTTTCAGCTGGATGGGCAATGTCAGTACCTCAACTCTGGGAACCTGAGGCCAACAAAACCAGACAAAATACAAAACAAAGTGCAACCTGCCTACTGTCAGACCCCAATCCACCTTACAGTGATGCTGATGCACACTGGAGTCTAGGTGGAAATGGTAGGGCCTGGGTATGGAATAATACACCCACAGATTTCACTGATCCTGGCAGAGGGCTGATCTGCAGCCCTGTGGCATGCCACTGAAAAAAATACGATAGGAAAAATTATTTTCCATGGCAAAGTGAGATGCTGTAGAGTGAAATACAATTCTTGTAGGTTTTAACCAGCCCAAGGAAGTACCGTGTGTGTGCTAATGAACCATCCAGCTGACAGCAGCAGAGAAGGTATATCCAACAGGCCAAAACAGTTAGGTTACACTATTCATAGACCATTGTATTTCACAGAGATTTAACAAGGAACATGTTCCCATATTATGGAACATGTAGCAGCAGGTGATGAAAGAGACTAGATAGCCCTTCAGGAGCAGAATGAAGGTTAGACAAAAGAAACTGGAGTATGCTGCTCATGCAGGAGAGTAAGGAAATGCCAGCAAGTGTGCATATTCAACAGGTCTTTCAGCTCCTGGGAGAGTTTTGGCAGGGCTGTAGATCAGGCCTATATTATTTTCAAAAATGAAATATCACTACCAAATAGTTGGAAGAAGTGCATGAAAAACATACAAAAACTATTTTTAAAATTTGGCTGACACTTGCCTATGAATGTAAAAATTCAAAAGTTGGTCGTGCAGTACTTGTTAGCCACTTGAGCTACACATGGTGTGGATGAAATGGATTTCAACTAAACACGAAGAAAAGGAATTACTGTGGTATACTTTCAGCCAAAATTTCTAGAGAAGTGACAGAGACTATAAATAAATAATGAATTTCTATGAAGAGACAGTCTGAGAATACTTCTCAGTTAACAGTATTTCTTTTGTCTCTCAACCAGTTATTCACCTGAACACTTTAGTTCTCAAGAGATCTAGAGTGATGCAAAAAACCTACCTCTCTTGAAGCATCTGTTTACAAAAGCTGTACCTGCTGCAAAGGCATCACAACAAAACAAATTTGGTTTCAGTGCTAATTTGCTCACGTAAGTGTCACTTGAGACAAAAGCTAGCTAGACCTGGAGTAATAGATGGCAATCTCCATAAATGTATCCAAACTAAATACTTCAGCAACACTGAAAGGCTGTGAAAACTGATGAGAAAACACACAGAAGTTAGAGTATCATCTTTGGGCATTTCTGGGTGAGTCAAGGTATATTCAGGATTTTCTCTCTTCCCATTCTTCGGGGTACCTAGACTACATTCATTTTATGCACAGCCCAAATGTTAGACTGCTGCTTTACAAGTCACGCCTACTTTCTTGAATATATTGCCTTTCTGCTACTGCAAAAATATTAGGCTGACTTGATGGGGTGGGGAAATGGTACTTTGTACCCACCTCTGACCCACAAGACACGAACAAGATTTTTGCCACTGACTTAAAGACAAGGGGAAGATGCTCTTAAGGAGAAATAAAGACGTACATTATATTTGGGCACTTGTACCTCTGTTATAGCACCAGCGTAAATTGCTGCAATTCTCCTAGGCCTATTTCTAATACAAACACATAAGCCAGCACTATCAAATGCAAACAACGACAATTAAAAAAACCCTAATAAATCCTTAGGCTTTTGAGTAAAAGGGAGCACATCAGTGATTTGCCCATTAATGCATGGACCCCCTTGTGAAATGCTAGGGTGTCTCCAGAAACTCATCAGGTATACTTGAATTTTCCCCAAAAAGTTTTGGCAATATGACACATTGAGGATATGTAACATATTTATCCCTACACCTTACAACAGTGCAACTGCCATTACTGGCAGCACAGTAATCGGATACTAAATCCTATCCATCACTTTGGAAATGTCACTCTAATACCAGCATGACAGCTCCAATGCACAGCCTCCCCTGGAGATACTCTAGCCCTTGTACAAACAGATATTTCGAAAACCCACTTCTGAAAATTCCACTTCACCTCAAGGCAAACTGGTGTTTATTTATTATTATCTTTAGAGTATCACAGATAGTCATGCTGTTTTCTTTTCTTTTTTTTTAACCATGACACCTTTGTCCCCTAGAAATGATCATGCTCGGAGTTATTCCAGTCCGCAGAGAAGGTGGCGGTCACCTGGAAGCCAAAATAGACATGACATTTCCAGAGTCTCTTCCCCTAAAGTTCCTGATTGATGAGCACAGTTACTTACATGACTGCAAGGCATGCTGCAACAAAACATATTTTCCCCCTTGACCAGTGAAACATCTGGGCTTTTCCCCAGGTGTCTGCAGACACCAGTCCTACACCCATCAGAGCAATATTGTATGCATGGCAAAACTCCAACAAAGAGCACCAGGAGCAAGGTTAAATATCAGTCAGGGAGGTGCAACACCAAATAAAAGGTGAGATCCAGCGGGAGGAGAAAGATTACAGCAGTGCAGGATCCTGGGGTGCTCCTGTTACACACACATCCTGAGAGCTCCTCTGTGCTTTTGGTTTTAATTAGCATTTCTTAACATATGGAGATATTTACCCAGAAGGAAGGTCGGTGGAGCGGTTAGCAGAAACAGCCTCTCTCCCTTTCCCCCATCCCCTTCCCACTGGGGCACGGGGGCCAGCGCTCCAGCTGGTATAAATCTGTGGTGCTCTGCTGATTTACACCAGCTGAGCATCTGGCATCAAGACATTTCCGATTGTTTATAGAAAGAAGAGCAATGTGGTGTGCTACTTATAAATCTCTCTCCCGAGCCAAGGCTGTGGTCCTCACCTGGGTCCTGCCTGGCCGTGCTGCCCCATCCCATCCCATCACACAGCCAGGCCCACTCCTGGCCTCTGTCACCTGAAGAAAACAGGCACAGGATCCTATCTCACATCAAATCTGTACAAAATGGAGGTGGGAGAGAAGAGGTGAAAAATCCCTGCTCCTTCCCCCAGCCACACGGGGAGGATTAGTTAGCCAGTGTTTATAAATTGCCCTGAAGGGGTCAAGTACAGGAGTGATTGGTGTCAGCTTCTCAGTACCACATTTAACGGTCGACCAAGGGTTACTTTTAATTTCTCCTAATAACTGAACAAATGGGACTGGGTGTCCAGCCTTCAGCTAGCAAGGGCAAGGCTTGGTCCTGTGCTGCCATCCCCTACAGTGCAGGAGGCATCACCTGGTCCTAGACAGGTCCTGGGAAGAGGCAGCACGGCCCCAGCAGAGAACACTCACTTCCAGCTCAGCCCCACCGTTCCCCACCTCACCCTGTGCTTGCTCAGCTTTCTGGATGTCTTTCCCCCTGAGCCTGGTGGGACTGGTGTGTGCAGGGGAAGGAGCATTTGGGCTTGCTCTCCCCACTCCTCACCACCTCCCATGGCTCAAGCCATGTTCCCACCACAGCCATTTCAGTTCCATTCATACCCACAGTTCTTGTTAGCATTTTCCACAGGGACAAGTGGCAGGAAGGTGGCCCATTCCCTTTGCTTTCTTGCAGACCACATTTGTGCCTTTGTACCAACATTGTTCCCAATCTTTGCCTTGTTTTACTGAAGAAGAAGTTATTCCCTTCATAGCAGCTAAGAAATGTTCTTTGAAATTGTCCAGCACTCACATCTTCAGGCTAATTGGCCTTCTAAATTGACCTGAATTCCTTTTCTTGTCTGTTCTTTACAAGGAAAATCTGAAATTTATAGTATACATATTTCATTTATATTTAAAACTGCATTAGTTTCAAATATAGTTTCAGTGAGAAGGAAATTAAAATAAGATTTGATATCATAGAAATATTTTTGCATTGTGAAAATATTTTGCTGATCCTTCTGCACTCCTGTGACAAAAATGACTAAGCCAGGATAACATCAGATCACCCATCTGGCAGCAACCGCTGCCCCTGGAGACAGAAGAAGAGGAATCATCTCAGGTGAGAGCAATGAAAGAACGACAATTTACTTGGCCACAGTGGAAATGGTCAGTCTGGATAGTGCCACAGCCAACCATGGGGCCAGGAGATAGCCCCAGTCACAGTGGGTGGCAGATCTTGCCATGGATAACTCTGAGAAAGAATGAGAACCTGAACCTGCAGCCACCCCATCCTCTCCAAGGCCACCGGAGCAACTTTGTGCAGCTCTCCTGTGGACAGAAAGCCAAGGTATCACCTTCCCTCTGGATCCCACGATACTGGGGCAGCTACACACTGCCAAAGGTGGCATCACAGTGCTCACCACATCACTTTATCAGTCTTGCTTTCTCAGAGAGGCAGCAAGGTATTTGGCTTTAAAGCACGCAAGGGTGCAGCCTCAGCCCTGTGTCTCCTGATATCCTTGGGAGTTTTGCCGCTGGCTTTAACAACCAGGCAGTCGGGGGGGTCACTGTGTGGTGCTTAAGCAGCCCCTCTGGAATCACAGCCCTAGACTGCAATTAGTGCTGATTTATTCTGGGTGACTACAGTTCAACATAGACCAGTACTGGTCTGGCTGCCACAATTCATCCTTGAGATTTGCCAGTAAAGGCAGCAATTCTTTTGATCTTCCTAATAGAGAAAATTGGAGAGCGTACAATCAGCCTCTCTTTCTTTCCCACTGCCATTTGGATATGACTGCAAGTAGTCTGAGGGGAAGTTCTGCTTGGAGCAGACTGCTCCTCCAGTCCTGCTGGCCACAAAAAGTCAGAGGATTTAAATGCTCCCAACTCCACCCCTGAACGTGTCAGACATGTAGGGAAAAAGATCTTGAAATAAGAGCGAGGGTATTGCCTGGGGCAGAAAGGATGGAGTGATAGAGGAACTCGTAGTATCATTTGACTGCAAAGCAACTTGTTTTACATAGATAGCACAGCTCGGTCTTGCAGGAATCAAGGCGTGACTGAAACTATTGTCTATGATCAAGCACACCGCAGGGTGAGCAAAGAGCCCAAATCTGTCCTTCCAGCTCCTTTCACTTGGAGCTGCTTGTTCTGCCGCTCCTCTGGTGCAGATCAGCGGGGGCCATGGCTGGGCTGTACTGCACCAGCTCTGGGCAAACACAGCAGCAAGCGCTTGGCAGGGTACAAAGAACACTGTCTGCAGGAAGGGAGGGGTATCCAGAACACGATTCCTGTACAAAGGATCCAATGAGATGGTGGTCTTTTATTCAGGCTCTCCATTGTCCTTGTCCTTTGAGGTGTTTTCTGTTCGCCCCTAGGCATTCATTCAATCTGCCGACAAGATGTGACCACATGACAATGTGGTCGCTGTAGTGACAACTCTTCTAGGCTGAAGAGTGAGGGATCACAAGCCCCTTCTGAAGAGGGGCAGGTGGAAAGAGAAGCCACCATCCCAAGCAGGGGGTTAGGCAGCGAGGCTTGAACAGAAGCTCAGGCTCAGGAGCGGGGTGTGAGCTCCCACAGCAAACTCACAGCAATCAGTCCTGTCCTCCCGTCCCCCAATATGGTCGTGATTATTGAAAAGCAGGGGAATACCAGCCATGACATCTGTACAAACACGCCACAGGAAACCAAATCGCAAAGACATCAGCAATCAAGACCAGACTCCTGGTTTGTTTGTTCAGATATCAATATCCACTAAAGACAGCCCCGATCACAGCTGTAATTGGCACAGCAGTGAAGGCTCCCAGGGCACTGGGAAAGGTGAATAGGCCAAGGTGAGCAAAGAGCAAACCTGGTCCCTCTGGGATCCCCTACTGCTTCAAGAACAACTTGTGAACTGTTGTGGAGCAAGGCGTAACTAAATTAGTCTGTGGAAGAGAATTGTCACACAAACATGTCCTGGTCAGTGTCATTCACTGGCATTTTCGCTTGACATTCATCCTGAAGTTCAAGCCAGGAAGTTGCCAGAGAAACCATTCAGCTACAAGCTCTTCTCTCTCCTCCTGAAAACATCAAATAATCAAAAAATCATTCACAACCAGAACTGTGCCAGGTGTTCCTTGTAAGTCGTGCAAAGTATAAGGCACACTTTTCCCACCAACAATGATAAAAGGTTGGTTTGTTTGTTTGTCCATTTGCCTCAATGTTTAAACATTTATCCTATAGGGGATTTCTTCTTTGGAGGTTAAAATAATGAAAGAGACCAGAATTTTTTGAACAGTTCACCTAACATGCTCTGTTCTTGAATTTTGGATGCCAGTTAAACACCATACCTACTATAAGACACCCAGTTATAATGCAAGCATTAGCATTTAGCACACATTTACTCAGAAAAAACAAGCCCATGCAAACTACAAGTATCTCAACTTCAAAAAATCCAGGAGAGTCTCTTTTAAAAACCTCCAGGAGGAGACTTCCTTTAATGCTCTGAGTGCCTTGAAGTCATTCACAAATTAACAAGCACATAGTATGAATAAACTGAGTAGCTTAAGAGGTGCATGCAGTCTCACTCTCCTGGGAGCAGGGGGAAGAACCCTGACTTTTCTGCATTAGAACACTATGCAAAGAAAAAAGCCCAAACAACAAGTCTGCAGCACACTTTCTTTCAGGGGTCTTCCACTATCACAAATGTCCTAAAAATAAGGGGATAATTCTGTTTTTTCTTTTTTCATCCGCCAAGAAAAATATCCATCTCTTCTGCATACTGTGTGTCTCTATAATATATCAAGCATTAGCACATACAGGCATGAAATACAGCGATAAGATTAATAATAACAACACGTATCTGTTGCTAGAAATGCATTCTTTTGCATCAAGACCTCAAGTAAGTGAATCACTCCAGCAAATATTTAAGAACATCCTGGAAACAACGGGACTTGGGTGCTTTGCCTCCCTGGGCCCTCAAGATGTAAATTCAAGCTTTTATTTTATCAGCTCCCAAAATCAAGACAATAGTGAGCAAAGGCAGAATTCACCAGATTCCACTACACTAGAAACAGGAACACTCATTGAAACCTGCAAAAGTTTAAAACAGTGAAGAAAAACTAGGTTTTTTACACAGCAGGTAATGAATTTCTGGAATATGCCCCTGCCTTGTCTTCTTTCCTGCCTCTCATGGGATAGAAGCAATGCTGCTTATCTGTTAATCTTTCCCAAACCTCAGCTATCATCATTCCCCAAAGCAGGGGAACTTGCACAGCCAAGGAAGGAAATCTACCTTCTGCAGAGAGAAATGTGGAAAGCTGAGTCACTTCAAGAACTGAAAAAAATAGTGAAAAATAGATACAATAATATTTCTCTCCTGTTTTGGATGCAGGGGAAGGAGCCTAAAAATAACAACAACAACAAACCCTAAAACCAGTTTGCTCTAGTTATGATAATCCAGGCATAACATTTATATGAGAACATAAAATACAGCACACAGCTGTAAGTAAAACAATATGTGTGTTCCTGAATAATGGGAAAATAGCTTGCCAATTAGGATATATTTTGAGCAAATGAAAGATGACCTGGAATTGACTCTAGAGTAACAACTTGATTACTTATAAAAATAGGAGGTAGGGGAAAAGAAAAAAGTAGAGGAAGCAGTGCTTGGGAAGAACTTAGGTTATGTGGTATTTGATGTATTTACTTTGAAAAGTTTCCTTTTGATGAATAATAAAAACAATGCTGTAAGAGCCATCTCCATGCCAAAAAATAAGATTGGCTAGGGATTTTACGGCTAATGTGGCTCTACTCACCCAGATTCTTCATGTCAGAAGGCCACATTTAAGCTCAGATGGTGAAACTGAAGCAAAAGAGATTGAATAAGGAATGACTCGGGAGGTGAAGGGAGAGAAGAGCATGTGGCACAGCTCCTTGAGAGAGAACTTACTGGCTCTCCAGCCTGCAAATTGTTTCCATGCTGGTGTGCACAGCAACATACTAGTGTGCCTTGGAAGGAACCCAACACACTTCCCAGCTAATGTGTTTCTTTCTTTCAGTATCCAAGGTGAGCTCAGTGTTCATAAAAGCAGAAGATTGCCCAGCTTGTTGGCTGAAGCAACCCATCACCACCCATGAGGCATTTACCCTCCAGGCTCTAGGTCCTGGCAGAGCTGCCAGGCATGTGGAAGGGGAAGTGGGGGGACAACGCAACCCCACGCCAGGTTATTGCTGGGCAAGTGTGTTCTGTACGCTTGCAAAATACGTGGGAGGAGTGTGGTGATGCAGGGTCCTGGAAAAAGCCATGGGTGAATGGTAGCACATTCTTCTGTATCTACCCAAGTGATTAATGGCAAGACTCCCCCTACCTTGTTTGAGCTCCTCAGCCCTCATCCCCAAGAGACTCCAGGGCTAAGGATGCCTCTGTGACGCCCTGGATTCTTGTCTTTCTGCTGGTGCCAAATGCAATGGTAATTTCTGGGACAGAACTGGTATAAAGCAAGAGAAAGAAGTAGAATCAATTCATTTTACACTAGCTTTGAGCTTCTTTAGAGTTAAAAAAAAAACTTTCATTGGCTTCTTTCAACCTGTACTTGCACACTGTCATTTCACCCCCGTGAAATAAACACCACTCTTATGCTCGTCCCTCTTCTCCTTTCACATATGTGTGACCTTTTCCCTTTGCTAGTTCTCTCCACTTCTGGGTCTTTGCCCATCTCTCTCTCTCTCTATCGTCCTGGGACATTTCCTAAATTTTAAATATCAGCCTAAAAGTCTTCGTCTTCAGTTGCTGAAGAACACAGTATTGAGGTCAATTGCAATGTACTTCTGCTTAGCTCAAAAGCTGAGAGACTTCCTTGAAAAATACCACAGACAATTGCTTTCATAGCGATGAGGGAGAAAACTTCAGGCCTTGTCCTCATTTCCAGCTAATCCAATCTTACATGAAAGCTCCCTGTGATGCACAAATAAATATTTACTATATTAATTTAAGGAGCATTTCCTTCTTTGGAAAAACAAAGTTAGTGTTTGAGCTGGGCTTTCTGTACAGTAGGTTTCTGATACACAGTGCTTGTCATGGCATCCTGACAGGTTTCCTCTTCACTTTCTCAGCAGCACCTGTTCACAGGAAAGAGGAGGACCAAGATTTATATACTTAAAGCAGCATTTTGTTACTTTACATGAGTAATTCAACAAAGGTCAAGCAGTGAGAAGCAAAGAATGGAGGAGCAAGTATAGAGGCAACACAGAGAAGTGAACCCGATTAATTTTTCCCTTGGAAATACTAGAGAGAGGATTGCTTTCCTTGGAGTACATGGGTTTGTTAACAGAGAAGTTGCCATCATTACTGGGATGACTAAAATGTGGAGTGCAACTACTTCATCTTTTATACAGCTCTGTGTCCACAGAGGGGAAAGCTTTTAGAAAGCAATAAGCCAGCAGAAAGTCATAGTTATTAATCTGAGGTATTTTATCTCTTTTCTCTGGCTACATCTATTAGCCTTGCACGTGAGACTTTAAACAACAGCCTTTCTTGTGTCCTCTTCTTACGCACCCCTCCTTTGTTCTTTTATTGGTTTTAGGTGTAACTTACTGGGTCAAGAAAATCATTCCCATTTTTACTACAAGTCTCTATAAATAATAAGTAATACATATGTTAGGAGTAAGAACAAGAAGTAATTATTTGCCAAGGTCTGTCTTTCCTAGCAAAGAAAAAGCAGTCATCAGTTGTGTAGGTTTTTTTAATAAAGTGGGTATCATCATGTGCACTGAGGAGAGAAAGGCCTCATTATAAAGAAAACAAATGGGAAGGAACTTGTTGGCACCTTGGCTTCAGAAAAGCCGTATTTCAGGGGGTTTTTCACCAGTAATTACTGTGGTGTGGGGAAAGGGCTCCAAGTTCCATTCGTTCTCAAATCACCAAAGATCCCTTATCATTCCCCTTGACGTTAGGCTTTTTTGTTGTTTTATAGGAGGAGATGGGATTTCCTTATAATTCGTTCCAGAGGTCTACCTGCACTCCCCTTGAAAGAGGGTAGTTGATGAGAAAAAAGCCCTGAAAGAGAAATACAACTCACATTAAAGCACAGACGTTGTTTCCAGTCCCTGCATACACAGGGAAGAGCTGGGTACCCCAGTAGCATTCACACAAAATCTACCTCCGGGGGCAGCCTGTGTTGGTCTCCTCAGTGGAGCCCGCTCTCTCTGCTGCTATCTTCTTCCCTTTTTCCCCCAACAAGGTTGAAAAGGAACCACCCAGTTTCTTGCACTACTCCAATCTTCAGGATCTCAGGGAGCGCTCTTCCCTTCCTGAGTCAGAACCTATTTAAGCCATCTAGTCTAATGTGATTTGCCATTTAGGCTGTGAACCTTTCTCTTTATTCTGCCCAATGGCCACCTTGGGGGGCATGAGGACCAATGGGAACTGCAAAGTTATGTCAAAGTAGATCTTTGTCTTTCCAAATGTAAGTTTCTTTGGTCTCCAATCAGCTGCCATTTCCTGTGCTTCCAAGGAATACACAGGTCGGAGAATTTCCGTACAGAAACACCCAGCACGTCTCTCCAGCATTGCGCCGTTGCCTTTTTATTTTTTATTTCATTTTTTTGTTAAATTTTACATCACTTTGCAGCACATACATTGCTGCTACACTGTGGCAAGCTTTCAACCTAGTAAGGAAGAAGCTTTTACAACTGCGTTTCTGAAAAGGCTCCAATTTATTTCTCATAAAGATCCTTGGGATAAAAAGCAGATTAACATTCAGAAGTAAGTTAAATGAAAAATTGAGGCTCCTCAGAGGGAGATATTAAAGGCTGATTGGCACAAAAGCGTACTTTCTGGCAAACTTCTTGAAGCACTAAAAGAAAAGGGTCAAGAGTCATCTGCTTAAGTAATGATCTCCAAGGCAAAAATATTGGCTGGCCCATCTCATAACTACAATGGACTATTATATGTATGTTCTATAGGCTGAATGCATCAATTATACTCATCATGTGGCTTCTTGAACATGCTTAACTTGCTATTTCCTTTCATTCAATGTGATAGCACATAAATTAATACAAAGGCATACATGAGAGTATTTTATACCTTCTCTCCGCTGTTTTAAATTTTGAGAATCAGCGGTTTCACTATGAATAATTTAGAGGGAAAATCTTCCAGAACTGAGGGGGGTGGTAGGGCATGTCTGTGTCTGTGAGCGAAGTTCTGTCCACTAACCACTCTTATGCAGGATGGGAAACAGCTTTGCCAATCAATAGAGCATCATAATTCGCCTCCTAACAGGAAATGAGGACTCTGCAATAATGCAGTTTTAATTTTAATGCAATTTAAAAGAAAAAAACACCCAGTACCAGATGCTCATCAGAAGACCATTAAATGTTATTACTATATGCTATTTCCCTTAGGAACTCTCATGGTTAAAAATCAACAATAAGAAGCAGCCTATATCCTTTTACAGTGAATCTCTTCAGCTGCAGTTCAGCTGAGAGCTCTGACAGGTCACAAGGTTCATCACAAGTTTGATTATTTCTCAAAAGGTAAGATGAGATGAGGAAAATGGCTATGTTTTTACAGACCTTCTCACCACAAAGCCACTCATGCTCTCCTTCCTTCAGCTTGATGAAAAGTGGCTCAAACAGAGCCTTGTGTCTTCTGTTTTTTTCACTGTCCTTTCCTAGGTACATGTGCTGTTTCATTTCTCACCAAGGACCGAGCACTGGCCCATCCACAACACGTGGCTTCCTGCAGGAAAGCAACAGTATGCCTCAGAGGGTGGGTGGAGGGATGGATGGATGGATAGATGGATGGATGGATGGATGGATGGATGGATGGATAGATGGATGGATGGATGGATGGATGGATGGATGGATGGATGGATGGATGGATAAATGGATGGACCTCCAAGCAGGGCTCCTGCAGCAGCAACCCTACTTGGCTGACACCACTCTCCTCCTTTCCCATTAGATGACAGCAGGAGCATTCCCTTCCACTACCTGCCACTCTGCTCTCCTGGCATGGAGTCAGTGCTGGAAAACCGGTTGTGTCAATACTCCAAGATTTAATATAGCAATATACTCCTAGAGTTTCACTCACTGGTAGTTCAACAGTTTCTGGGAGAAGGAACCAAGAAGATCATTTTGCCTGCAAAGCTGATGCAAACTAAAATTGTGGGAAAACTCACTGGTGGTTTCTCGGAGAGGTAAGTCAGTGGTTTACCAGAAGTTAGGAACTTGAGAAATAAGGAAGGGTGGTCAGGACACAAAGCAGCCAAAGCCTTGGAAAGTTCAGATGACTTTTCCTACTCTACTGCAGCTGTTTAGGACCCATCACTCAACTGCGGCAATCCTAGGGACTAACAGTGTTATGTGAAGAAAGGACATAGGTACCTCTCCACGTCACAGGGATATAAGGATGGATACACTAAAGCTTGTGGGGAGTTCAAAACATAGTGATCCTCCAAAAAGCCTTATACTGACATAAAATTATCGGTATACTTTTTAGCTCCACATACCCAAAAACAAGGCAATATGGAGGACCAACACCTCTACTCTGAGTTTGGAGAGAACCTTAATTCACAAACACATCTTCACAAGCTTCTATAATGTTTGGGGGACTTAGACAGCAATAATGCAAAAAAAACCAAACCAAAACAAAAAACAAACAAAAAACAAACAAAAAACAAACAAAAAACCAAACTAACAAACAAACAAAAAAACCTAACAAACAAACACCCAAAACCTCACAAATTCTTTTCCTCAGCCTTCAAAGAAACATAAAACTTATGGATCCAAGAGTCAGCAGTAACTTTCCTCCCATAATTCCTGAGAAATGGAAGGGTAGTGTACTACAGGAAAAGGGAATGCTGAAAGCTCTCAATATTCAGAAAAAAAAAAAAAGGGAGCCAGGATTCTTAGCATAAAAGCACAGATACACAGACAAAGACTCTCTTCTTAGGAACTGGCAGCAACACAGTACACCTAGCTCACAAACTGGACAGACAGAACTGGTTTGCAGCGCTGAAGAAGCATCTGGCACTGCTTTCTGTGGGGAGGCTGATGTTCAAATAGTACCAGCTTCATTTTCACAGCACACATCTTAAAGTAGTCAGGTAAGCAAACCTCAATGCTGCAGTGAGAATGCTGAGAATCTTCTAGGAAATTAGGCCAAATAGGTACAGCACCTCTGCACTAAGGAGTAATTGAACACTTTGATATGATAATTGATTATAGTGCATTGATTAAAGATGACAAGAAAGCATACACTCTCCAGATGACTTGCAAATTACAAAGTCACAAACTTCAAAGCTTATTTGGACTCACACAACAAAATAGATTTTGTTATTTACAATGTAAAAAAAATGTAGCCTCTAATATAAGGCAAGAATTTTAAAACAGTAAATGGTGAAATGGCACAACCTGAAATAAGGAAGTAATCAATGCTATCAAATGGCTTCAATCTGTCCTGAGGACTCTAATCATATCCAGATGATAGCATGGGACTGATTGGGTGTCTCTGGCAGCAATTCTTATCAAGGCCTGATTATAACAACGACAATAGGAAAAAGAAAAATTGGTTGTTAGAGGGCGGTTAAGAAGGCCTGCAGAAATGTGCAAACAGTTGCTTAGTTTGCTGTAAATCTGTCTTGTCTGGTGGATGCAAGTAAAGGCAGCAACTACTGTTGGTCATTTCCAGCCATGCTGAGATGCTTTTCATAAATTCAGCTAAACACACACTGGAGAATAGTTTTACTTCATGGTAAAAGCAAACCAATTTGCAACCACTTGCAATTTCTACAAACTAGCAAATCATCAGCAAAGCATCTTGACTTGCTTCCTGGATTTAAAAGCTTTTTCAAGCTCTCCTTAATTGCACATTATTTTAATTGCCATGATTCTACCTCTAGAGCTGTAAGGGAACCATGCAGTTGTTGCTATTGATTTATATTATTATTACAGACAGGAATCAGGACCGTGTTTTCCTTGCCATAATAAAAAAACTTTACAAAGATATGACCCTGCGCAGAGAGCTTTAAATCTGCATGACCAGAGGCAACAGGTGGCCACAAGAGAGCAAAGACAGCAGAAAAATATTACAGTGCTCAAAGGAAAGCAGTGGGCTCAGGACAAAGTTGGGGCTTCAGTCCTATCACTGGTGCAGCGCTACATTTCTGGGCTGAAACCTGATACCAGAGCATGCAGCTCACATCACCCAAAATCTGGAGATTACCCAGCATCTTCTGAAGTTTCTTTAAGGTTAATCAGATTTCCCTAGGCAGATGCTGCTTTGCTCAGTTGTTTCACATTGTGTCCGAATAAGCAATTCCTGCAACACAGCTTTGGTGCAACCGGGTGAAAGCAGGTGTCCACAGCGAAGCTGGGATTCATTTGTATTGGAAAATCAAAACAAAGCTCAAGATACACAAAGTCATTCAATGAAAATACAACTGAGAACCTGGAGTTATGCCAGTGCCAAAACTGTACTTTTAATTTTTAACAAAAAGTTACTTTCAGGATGAGCACAGAGGAGACCAGTCACAAACTACGGAACGCTTGCTGCTTAGTGAAGGTGCAAAACAACCATGTAAGAAGAACTGTGGGTGCAGATGACTGGATCCAACTCACCAAGCTGTCCTGTGGGAATGCAAGCACTGCTCTTTCCTTGGGGGAGAAAGTACAGATATTTTGCAACATGTTTACACCAACTGTTTGAGCTTCAATTTCTTCGCTAAGCGGTGTGCTGCTTCTAAGCTAGGTGATAGGTTAAAGGTTTGATTAGGGACAAGAGGTGAGACAAGAAGGTTTAAAAATGTGTTTAGGAAAGGGAAGGAAAGTCCCACTCATCCCACTGATAACAAACATTATCTTGTGTAATGGGAGTGTACTACTGCTGGTCTATCATGTCCCCAGCTGGTTACATCTCTGTTTCAGAGGTTTGGACTGTGGAGTGCCATTCCTCAGGCAAGGACACAGTGACCTTCACAATGCCCGATGAATCAGAGGCATTTGTCAGTGAGGGGAAGCTTGTTCAGGATCAAAGGAAAAGCTGAAGCTCCTAATCAAAAAGGACAATACAATTTTTAAATGCTTCCCACCACACATGTGTGAGAAAAACACCAGGACTTTATTTAAATTCACATTTCTGGCTTGATGGCTACAATTGCTGGAACTTCCTTTATAAAATTACCTTGTGTGAATGTCATTGAAGAGAAAGACACAGAGTCAGTGCTGTCACTGCATTGGTATGGGGGCAGTCATGGCAGCTGAAATGGCAGGCAATGGAACAGCCATAGGATAACAGAACGTAACCACATCAAGTGGTATTTTCCACAGGCCTCAGCTATCCACTGGTGTGCAGCAATATGAGGGTGAATCCACACTGGAACAACTCGCCCTCTTCAACCACAGAAGGAACACCACTTGCAATGAGAACCTACTTCTAATTAATCCTTTCTCCCTTCATTCTTGTTTCAGTCATACCTTGTGCAACCCAGACTGAAATATTAAGACAGGAAAGATCTGCACATCAACAAAATACCTGTGAGGCAGCCAGTCTGCCCATCAGTCACCGCCATTCCCCAGTCTCAGGGAAAGCATTGGTCTCTTCCCTGACACAAGTACAAGGATTTACATGTCATGATTATTGGCAGTTTTCAGGCTTATTGTAGCAATTAAAGGCATGAATCATGGAAAGGTTCCTACTCTGCTCACCAAGACCATAAAAGGAACATTTTAAGGAGGGAATCTGCCCCAGGTGCCTTGGGACAGATTTCTAACCCAGGTTAGTTGCAAATATACCTGAGTTCCTCCTGTAGCATGACCCAGGCTCATACCCCTCTCTGCCTCCTCATAAAAACTGACTGCCAGGTGCCCACTGAAGACGATGCTGCTGTGCATCCTCCTCCACAGGAGTCCTATCGGGACTGCAAAGGAATCTGCTTGACTCTCTCACTCCTGCTTTTACAACCCCATCCCGCCGTGGGAGGGCCTGTGAAGCAATAAATGAATGACCTGCCCACCCCACCCCCCGGGGCCTGGTGAGCCAGTTTTGGGAGGAGAGGGAGAACTGCCTCCTCCTGTCCTGCGCCTCCCTGTGCCGAAAACCCTTTATGGTTATGTGGTTGTAAGTCTGTACTGCTTTGCAGGCTGAAGGGGAATTAATGCAGCTGGATTTGGAAGGACAAAGAAAACCAGTGTTGGACTATGATCGATGGTCATTGATCTGACGCTAATTAGGAAAAAAAAATCTTTTAAAATATTGGAATTACATACAATCCCTTGATTATTCATTCTAGCTGGTTTCTTGATGTATTTGACTCCAACTACTTGCAAATATTTTTTACTAAGCACAATGAAAGGTAAGCAACTGAACAAAATTGCCGCCTCCTACCTTTATTCAGCTTAGCACTGCACTTTACATGAGGAGATGCTTTGCATGAGAAGCTTTGCATGAGCTTTGGGATTTAGATCCCTAATGTCATCTCGTCTAATGTAAACATATAAAACCCTCTAATCTTTTCTTTAATAAAGCTTCTTACAGACGTCTCAGAACTCATTGTGTCTTCTGAAAGTGAGTCAGTTTCCTGTGTGAAACAAAATTTTAACAGGTCACAGTGCCCTGTTTTCTATTCTCTGAAAGTTTCTGATGTTGATTTCTGTACGAATGAGTCCTTAAAACGCCTCCTTAACCTGGCCTCTGGTGTCCTTTCATAGGGCTCTTTCTTATCCATTTCCTTTGTACCAGCCTCAACCTTTACAATTCTTCATTGAAATGGACAATTCTTGGAAATTATATACCTCAGGACAGCATGCCCAGTGGTATTCACAACCTTTTCAGGAGGCCAGTGATTATTGTTGCATGTAGCCACTGTCTCAGACAGGTGTCAGGACCTGAATGATCCTGGTGTTCCCTTCCTGTCTTCACAAAAACATTTTTCTTTCTTAGCTCCCTTAGCTCCCCACTGCCCCATTCAAAGTCTCAGAACTTCAAGGTGAAAGAATGAGATAAGAAAAAGGGTGAAACCAGCAACAAGGGTGCTCCAATCATTGGACCTGCCCCCATTTTCCACACCCAGCTCAAGTAAAAGAGGCTTTGCAAGATCTGCACTTTGCGTCTGCTCCAACTCTCAGGGGTCTGTGGAAGGTTTTGAGCCCCTGCGGGAACAGAAGCTCTCACAATGGGCATCAACTGATTAGGTAGATTTCACAAATATCACTGAATATTCTGAGTAGGAAGGGATCCACAAGGATCACTGAGTCCAACTCCTGAGTGAATGGTTCATAGAGAGGTGACAATGGTCACAGCACAGCAGCTGTAAGAACCATCTGAAGCAGACAAGGAAAATAGACCAAATTTCTCACAGGGTATAGAGTAGTTGGAAGGGGATGTTCTGCGAAGTTGTAAACTCCAGGAAAAAAAGTGAAAGACAAAACTGAAAACAAACCTCAAAAATCTTTCCTTTGAGCCGGAGTTGAACCAGCGACCTAAGGATTACTTTTCAAAGACAGCCTACAGTCCTCCGCTCTACCAGCTGAGCTATCAAAGGAAGGTAAAGGAGTGCCAAGAATGAGTCAAGACTGCATCAACAATAGCCTTAGGCTCTAATGAGCCTCCATATGTATCGCTTTTCACAACAGCAAAACAGTATCCAAAAAAAGGCACAAAGCTAACTCTCCTGCAAAATTGGATTTTGGTTACAAAACTGCCAGTTTTCTTTGCCAAATAGTTCACAGCTCTTGTGAGACTGTTGGTGGTGGTAGTGTTAAGGTTGGAGTTCTTCTCATGACCCAGATGAAATCTGTCTACGGCTTGACAAAGAAAGTTCCCCACTCTTTGGTGACCTTGCCACATTTCCTAAGTTGAACCAGGAACAGAGGGAGACCTCCCCTCCACACAATTCTCCACAACAGTTCTCCAGCCAAATCCAATAACAAAATAGCAAACAAAACAGTTAACACCTCCCCAGCAGCTTCCATAGTGAACGTAGAGGCACAGAAGAGAAGGACAGAAAGGAATAACCACTGTGGTTTCAATTCAAATCCCACCAACTCCCTCAGTGCGTGTAAAACCCTTCGAACACAGAAGAGGCTGCAATGTCTGGCATTGCAACCAGTGGCCTCCCCAGCCCCTGGGCCTGGAAGGCTGAACCCTTTGTGAATCATCTGAGTGCTGCAGCTCACAGCTGTGGCAATTGAAAGCAAACTACACTCTTTTTGAATTATAGTGATTCACCAGCATTTGTCTGTCTGAGCAGCAGGGTGGGGCACAAAGCTGTGAGCAGACACCCTGTTTGCCGAAACCATGCCATCCTACTTGTGATGGGAGTGTGTGCAGCAGTGTTACCTCAGTGCCCTACAGCATATCCATCCTTAACCCATGCTTACCTCCACCTCCTCCTTGTGACTCAAGCCCAAGCACGGGGCTGTTGCAGAAAGCATGTAGCCAGCAGGTTGGGGGAAGTGATTATTGTGATTATGCCTACATATTCAGTGCTTATGAGCTTGGATTGGGAATGCTGTGGCCCACCTTGGCTCCTTGGTATAAGGCAGGCATGGACATCATGGAGCGAGTCCAGTGCAGGGGCACCAGGGTGCTGAGGGGGCTGGAGCACAGGCTGGAGGAGGGAAGGCAGGGAGAGCTGGGCTCGTTCAGCCTGTGGAAGAGACCGAGGAAGGGGGATCATCCTGCAGTCTGCAACTCCCAAATGGGAGAGGATGGGGAAGGCAGGGCCAGGCTCTGCTTGGAGGTGCACAGTGAGAGGCGACAGGCACAAGCTGCCACCAGAGAAATCTTTTTGAGATATAAAGGGAGAAAAATACCATGAAAGTAAAAATTTTCAGCATTGCAAAGTTTGTCCAGAGGGTGGAATTTCCAAAGCTGACTGACACAGCCTTGAGTAATGTGACCTAATTTTAAAGTCTATCCTGTCTGGAGCAAGAGGTTGGACCAGCTGCTCTTCAGAGGCCTTTAGCAAACGAACACAACAGTGACCTCCATGTCAGGAGGGTGACTCCACAGAGCGGATGGACTCACAGCAGAACTATCACCGCGTACATCTCTGTTTGGAAAACACAGCTCTTTGTCTTAACAACCAAACTCGCACACACATTTTATTTATTTTCATACCAACAGACATCTTAATGCTCCTCCACTGCTAAACCAGCACATACCTCGAAACAGACTCAATAAGATGTCTTCCTGGTTTTGTTCATGGGAATATAGGAAGGTCAGGAAATATTTGACTTATCTACAAGGTACTGTTGCAGTTTCTCAGAGGCCTAATCTTGGGATTTGTGATGTCACTTACCCACCAGCAACACATCAGCTGATGCTGTAAAGAGAAGCATATGGTGGAGAGAAAGAGAAAAGAGAACTGCTGTGTGCCTGAAGGGGCAATATCCGCACTTTCTGGGGTCAGATGGCCTAGGTGGGAAGAGGACCCATATGCAAGAATGTGGCGTTAATCTTGTACTGGAGAAAGAATAGCACAGCAGATAACAAGGACCTAAGCTCCTAAATCAGAGCAGATAGCATAGCCCCAGGGATCTAATCTTTTCCAGTTTGCAACCCCCACGGCATTTTCAAGGGGCACTTCAGGCTCCTTTCAAGCCAATTTAAGCCCATTGTCATGAGTCTGCCTTATCTGAGTTACCTTTCACAGACCCCTTAAAAATAATTCACTAGTTCTCACCCACACATTCAAGGACCCCAAAACTGAAAATTAATGCTCTACCCAATTTAAGTATTTGGTGCTGTCATCTAATCCAAGGTAACAAATACAGACACTTTAGGGCTAGTTTTGCCATCTCTGCTGTCAGAAGTTGTTACTGGTGAAGATAACCCTAAACAATTTGTACTCTCCTGTAAGAAATCAGTAGTGGTTAAAGTGAAGATAAAAATTCAAATGGATCAGATAAAAAGTGGATGCTGTTACTATCTATGCATGAACAAATGGGATGCAGAAACCACAGTGTTGCCTTGACAATAAAAAGCATTGGAGATCTCTTTTTGTGCAACTTGCTAGCAGTGATATATGGTGATTTGTGAAAGATATTCTAAACTACAAATGTACCCTCCAGGGCAGCTTTTCAAAGTAGATATTCCTAGGAAAAATTAATTAATTTTTTCTTTTTTTTTTTTACTTGGTAAGCTTTGAATGCTTAACAGAATTAAAATTTGGCATGGAGTTCATGAAAGATCTCTGATTATTTCGATTCTTTTAACTGATTAAATGAAGATACCAAGCTTTGAGAGCCATGTGACTGGAGCCCTGAGCTATATAAAGGGAAGAGCTCACCTGTTTCATGTGGTGTAGAATAAGATGAAAGGAAAGGATGTAGCTTGAAAGCAGGATGGAGAACAGCCAGAGGTAAAGCTACTAATAGCTGGACTGTATAATTACACTTGGTAATGCTATGTGTTTTGTTAAGCTCAGATTAGCATATGATGGTCTCCAGTGTTTTGTATACTTACAGGATGACTTTCTAAGGTGGCCTTAAATGGTTTAAAGGTTTTTGAATTTGGTTTTGGAGTTTTTTTCCAGTGAAAAGCTTTTTAAAAATCTGGTTTATTCTGAGGGACTTGCAGGAATTGTTTTCTCTTCTTTTGAGGTGGAAATACACACATGCTCTGAACACAAGCATTAGGCTGGACTCACAATAAATTTGTGAAATCTCCG
This sequence comes from Melanocharis versteri, assembly GCA_013397845.1. Classification (NCBI taxonomy): domain Eukaryota; kingdom Metazoa; phylum Chordata; class Aves; order Passeriformes; family Melanocharitidae; genus Melanocharis; species Melanocharis versteri. The sequence continues at coordinate 32,653 of VZTG01008129.1, read as the reverse complement.
TGTTCACTTTATTTCTGTCTGCTGTGCGTTATATGCCACTAGTTGACTGCTGTGGTTTCTGCCGCACCAGCTAGCAATGATCTCAGGGTATCTCAATTTGGCAGCTTTGTGCTGTTACTCCTGCAAGAGAGGAGGAGGATTTCCTAAAGATTGCTACTCACAGCAACTTGAATTTAGAGTCTGAAGCATCAGGGAAACAATTACCTCCCTCTGGTCTACCTGTTAAAAAATTCAAGATAGAAATCTCTTTGGGCCAGAGACTATCTTGGTACTTAAAAGGCTGAATAGAAACTGGCACAACAGACCCCCAGCCCTGTCTGATGCCCCCAGGCTCTGTTGTGATGTAAATAATATGTAGGACTCCTTGGGCCAGCTTCAGAGACAACTCTAATAATGTCAGTGTGAATGAATGCCAAGGGGCAGGAAGGTGGGAATGAAGAAAGGAAAGAATTGGGGGAGTACATGAAGGTTTCATATAAAGGAAGTTTGATTGCATGGCCACTGTGTGGGCTGCATTTCAGGAAACACGGAGTATATAGGACATTCTTACAGCTACCAGTTTTTCTTGTGCTCAGAGAATGCATTTAATACTTCTGATGCTGCTCTGTTATTGCTAAGACATCCAGAGGGAAGTATCCTTTGGCTATTCAACACCTGAGCTGTGTATGCTGAATTTTGCTATGTAACAACCTTATAGGTCTAGGGTGGTTTTTAATAAAAAGAAAATATTATCTTTACAGACAAACTTTTAATTCCGTTTTCTTCCTACGTATGGCCGGTTCCATGAGCAATTAAAGCACGAAAGTTGAAGTCCCAGGGCAATGCCCAGATATCAGATCCAGATTGCACACCCCAGTAGGGATGATACAAGCACCTAAGAGCTCACCCCATCAGCAGGCATGGAAAGAAGTACCCTCCATGTAGCTGTCAAACTATTCTTCAACACGGTAAATGTTCAGCCGTGTTAAGTCAAGTTACAAAATGCAGCAAGCAGCATTCCTGTCCTCTCTCCCACAAAGGGTTCCAAGTCTTGCCCTTCTCCTGGTGAAAGACAAGACTAATAACGTGAGAGCTTTTCTTTGATGATGATCAGCCCAGAAAGTTTTGATACCTGGGTGGCAATTAACCACAGCGGGGACATGACATTACGCAGGTACAAGGTATTGGCTCCTAGCTGCTGCAAACTGTAAGCCATCAGAGAGCCTGACCCCTATGTAGGTTAGCTAAGTTTCCATCCAACCAGTACCACGGAGCACTTTTTGTTTGTTTGTTGTTTCGTTAAAGCAGATTTTCCCTCTGTGTGTCCTTACTGCTTTGCAATAGCAATTGTAAAGGCTGTGGCCTCACTGGAGGCTTCAGTGGCAGCAAAAGGCTGCATCACCTGAGGGAGGGCAGTAGTGCAGAGTACAAAAGTGGCACTATTTGGGACACAGGAGAGCCCACCACCTCCTGTGACTGCTTCCCTTCAGGTGGCAGTGCTTCCACCCAGCCACTTCCCTTCCCCTGCTCATCAGGCCTCTCAAAGTATAAAAGCCCTAATGAAAATGAAACATGCATGTCATACATAACGAGGAAAGGCTCAACTGCTGGCAAAAAAAAATAGTGTGAAATTACAGTATCAGTGTGAGAGGGAGAGATATGAGCCCTCAGTCCCCAGGAGAGAATTTGAAAGCGCCTAATTTTCTCCATTCACAAGTGGCATTTAAGGGGCAGCTTTTAGAAGCTGAGAGGAAAACCTAGAAGAAAAAGAGCACTTACAAGTGGAGTGAATATTTCTGTCCTAAATATTTGGGACCCTTTTTTGATACATAGGCTTGGTTTAGCACTGGGAGATGTGCATGCACAGTCCTGATGAACTGGTGTGGTTGCTAATGTATTTTTCTACCTACAGCTAATGCTTTATCTAGTTTTTCTGAAGACTCAACACCAAATACTTCAGGAGTTACAAAAAAAAAAAAAAAAGACTGAGATACAACTCTTTGCTGTGTTTTCCCTTCATGGAAGAATTTAGCAGTCCTGGGAAAGGAGAAGACTTGCTTGTGTCAGGTCTGGCTGTGGTAGAGGATACTTGTCTCTCACACTCACGAGAATATAATTTATTTTTAAAGAGCACTTTAATATAGCATAGCAATACTACCACACATCTTGCTTAAGCAAAGAATTTTTCCAATCTATATTCAGTGCCAGATAGAGTGACTATAAAATGACTTACTGTACCTTAAATTTCTGGCTTGGCTATAGTGACAGGAAGTTAATTAGACAAACTCTGACCATGCCTTCTTGATCCAAATCCGCATTACTTGGACATATAAGAATTACCAGCTGCGTGAGAGCTCATGTTTCTGGAGGGAGCTGGACTTTAAGGATGAAATAACAGGTAAAGGAGTGGAGAACGATGGCCACTGTGGGGCCCAAACCAGTGAAGCAGCAGCATTTAAGCTCTTTTCCAGCTAAACTTTAACACCTCACAGTGCAGCCAGAATATGTTAGAAGCATGTCTGAGGCATGAATGCTGGCTCAGACCACGTGTAAAACTAAGCTCTAAACACAGTTTGACTTTCCCAGGTTATTCTTAATTTCAGAGAACAGCAAACTGGAGTCAATTGCACCCACTAATCCTGACGGAGCAGACCATACATTTCATAGCCCACGAGGTTACTGACCTCCTTGACCCTGGCAAATTCTGCTGGGCCATAATAGACCTGGACCTACCAGGATTCAGCAACCCAGGCAACAGCAGTTTCAGACCTGGGCTCCACCTCAGGCATCAGAAGCAAAACCTTGGGTCAGTGTTTTCTGGTGCCAATCTGTTGTGTTCCCACTTCTTTGTCGGGAGCTGGGCTCCAAACTATGCCCAGATATTATATGGTCCTCTTTTCTGGTATTCCTACCTTTACATAGGCAGAGCCAAACAAAGTATCAAACAAGGAGTGGGGCAATGTTAATATCAAATTTAGTTTTAGGTCAAAACATCCTTTCTGAAAGGGATGAGCAACTTTCAAAAGGTAAGAACAAACACCCAAAGTAATGGCTACATCCCTGCAAGCTGTATAATCCTTCTCTTTTCTCAGGTTAGGCTTGGAGACAACACTCAGAAAGGAGCTGGGCCAAGGGATCTTATAGCTACTACTTTGTGCATGTTATTTGTACTGCTACAGGACTCTGGGACCCCAAATGGGGATTAGGGTCCCATTGAACTAGGCACCATAAAAACAAACACCACAAACAGTTCCCTGCCTGTGAGAGCTAATCTTTGGCCATTTCTCTGCAGCATGTGGGGATAGAGCAGGGCATAAGGAAGTGTATTAGGGTATACTGCATGGACTGCAAGTAATCTTATTTCTGTAACCCTTGTCCTTTCTTACCCTACTGCCTCTCTTCTGTTTGTTAATCTATCTTACCATCTCAGTTTAAATTTAATTTGTGAGCTTCTTGGGCAAAACTCTGTGTCTTTTCATTTGTTATGTTTATTGTGGGTTTTTTCCCCTTTTGCATGGTTTTGAGCCACAAAAAATAATATGCATTATTGAAAACATGAAAGAAAATTTCCTTCCCTCACTAATAAAATAAATGGATATGATCTATTTAAATGTGCCTCTCTAAAGTGTTATGATTTTGTACCTCTGTAGAGCCTAATGTAAGCCTAATGTGGACCAGTGAGCAACACAACTGGTATGGCAATACAAATAAAGAAGTCTGGTCTACATGTATATACACACCAAGTACTTCTCCAGATGATATGCAGACAAAGGAGATATATCTGCGAAATAATTCCTACTGGTTACGTACAAAAAAAGCTGCTGGTATACTGCATTGTGATTGATAAACTGGATTTGCAGGACCCCATAAAGATAAAGCAATGTGGCAGAGTCAAGGGAATACAGTCTCCAGGACCTGAAATGAAATGTGGACATTTTCCCACCTCTATGGTCACTCCTTCCAGGCCACCCTCATGCCTGCAGCATCCTCTTCCCCTGCCTACAGCCATAGCAGCTTCAGGTGTATCAAGGGATTATTTCTTGGGACAGGAAGCTGTGGGCACATGACCTTTCCTAGGGAATAGAGACTGCCCGGACAGAAGAGGCTGTAAGGCAATAGATACAGCAGTGCAGTAGGTCCAACAGCTCTGCCACCATCCGTCTATCCAGAATCCTACATAACTTGTTCGTGCCCTAGAAGAGGAAAAGAAAGAGGCATTTGTTGAAAATTGGTTTAAAAGGCTGTGCTGAAGAACTATAAACAATACGGTGTGTTAGTTTGCACGGCCAGAATGAGGAGGAGGGTACAGACAGTTTAATGGTGCAATTCACTCCTGCTTCCCCTCCGCCCGACTGCCATCTCTAAATACACCGACTCTGACTCTCGCTGCTGGCTTGCAAACCTCAAATTTAGTGGTGACGGAGTGTGTGATAGAGTCTCCAGAGGGACGAAGGCTTCCCTCAGACTTCACCCTGCTTCTTCTCACACGCAGCAGAGAAAGGTGGGGTTCGGAGCTTTCCCAGGTGGATCTGCCAGCAGCGCAGACCTCGTGAGCGCGGCTTGTCCCAGCCCGAGCCCCGCACGCCGGCGGAGCAGGGGGTCGGTCGGGGGAGCCCCTTCACAGTTCCACAGTCAGGGCTGCGAGCTGTTTGGATCAGATGAGGAATTTCGAGTGGAAACCATCTGAATGTGTGTGCGCGCCTGTGCGAAGCTGAGCTATGTTTAAAGAAAACAAATGGCTTCTTACAGAACCGCTGCAAGGTCCCGTTCTAAAAGGGGGCATAAGAACCTCTCGTTTTTCCTGCCACTGCAAACTTAAATGGGATCACGGGGGTGGGGGGGACGTCCTGAAAGCAGAGAATCAGGAAAAACCCATGACAGCAACAGTATGAATAAATTGGCAAGATACGCTGTAAATAGCTCCGATGCTGAACAAAAATAAAACAAAAAAACCCGTATTGCAGCCATTTTAAGATTTCTGCATCCTTCTTCACCCCTGCCACTAAGCAGGTTTCTTCAACATGTGACAAGAAGAATTCAGAGGGATGCTTGCCAAGTGTTTTCTGACCCAAATCCTAGAGGTATCCTCCATCTGCAGCAACAGACAGCTTGCTGTGGTCTGTCATTACCTTCTGTTTGGTTTTCAACACCAGCTACCCTAGTTAATGAAAGAAGATGCAACCACCAAAGACAACGAACAGACAAACTTTAGCAGCATTTCTGAGAAGCTTGGAGGAAGACTTCTCTAATCTTGAATAGGCCAGAACGCCAGACAATAATGGCTGAGGCATGCATATGTAAGTGCATTGCTAATAGCAAACTCAGATATTAGAAAAACATGCTATATAAAGCCAGGTGAAGAGGATTTAAGGGCAAGAAATGAAAGGCAGAGCTAACCATTCAGTTTCTGCCACAACATCACACCTACCTACTTGGCCTCTATCTGCAGGCTATAAATGTCATAGCTTGAAAGAGCCAGGCTGCCAGAAATATTTTTTCCTGCAGGACTGAGACCCAGCTACACATCCATAAAGTTCTTCTATGTAAATGTTTGCATGTGGCCCTTCACATCTAAGGTTTGTAGCAATGCATGGTATTTAGCAAAATGCCATTCCCCTAAAGGGCAGCATATTTTTATTCTTATAATTTTGCATGGAAATTAAAACGAACATATTTTAACAGGGGAAAAGAAAACACTTTTCCCCCAGCAAGGCACTGCTGCATGGCGGTGCTGCTGCTGCTGATGGTGGCCTGATATTTTTCTCTGCATATTCAGAAACAATTCAAATGTTACAAACGCCCATTTACCTACCACATAAACACGAGGTACTTAAAACGCTTGTCTTTGATAAACCATTCTCCCCTTTGAGGATCCATTAGGCCCAACATGAATGAAGCCTAAAAAGCTACTTAAAGCTTTTGGAGAATTCTCTGGATTTCCAGCTTCACATTTCAGTTACTGCGATGTTTGCATTAAGATGCTTGTCTGAGTTCTGCCCTGCAGGATTCAGAAAAAGAAAAATGTTCCTTTTGTACTGAACACAACCGGTAGGTATTTAGCTCTTTTTTATGTATTATGACAGTACCATCTGGCATTCATCTGCCGGGTACCTCAGGAGAATGTCCCCTTCCTACTTGCCTGTATGATGCTGGCCAAAATGACAGAGTACACCAAAGGTTAACTTCCTGTAATGTGGTCTCTTGGCTTATCTTGAGTAAGACAGTAGTTCCTTTATATTCTTAACTTTGCATTTCACGTGTTCTCCTGCCTGCCTGGAAAACAGGGTCATAGGAGATTCTTATGGGTCAGACACCTCCTAATGCGAAGCCAGGGGTAATCCTAACAAACTTAGTAACAACAATCTATAAGGCCAGTTGCCGCTGCACATGCAGAAGGAAATGTGAAGTTGAAATGGAAATTTGCCCAGTTAGGTTTGCTCTGTTCCACTGAAAAGCTTTGTACAGTGGAAGCATAAACAAACTACTGCTCTTAGAAGTCATGGTTCACCTGCTGACTCAAACACTCATGTCTGTCAACCAGCATGAGAGAGGCCAAGGGGACTATCTGTTTGGGTTTCTCTTTTGGTCTCAGCCTAATTTATCTTGTCAGTTCCAAGATCTCCATTCCTTTCTTGAAAGGGCTATAAAGGAAGTTTGGCTTAGCCGTGCCCTCCAATTATTTGATTATTTTTAAGCAAACAAATAAGAACTTATCATGGACCAGTTCAGATTGCCTAGTTCCGCTCCTGAGTAACTCTTAAAGCTATTTTCATCCTAGCGCCTTCCTCAAACGGCAGTTCCTTCATCCGTTTGAGGATATATACTTTAATACTCCCAACCTGCTTCTTGCAAACAGCCTTTTCAAGAGAAACAAGCCAGTCTTGAGCAATTAAGACCTATAGATCTCCCTTCACTTCCTTCAAAGCCATTGTGGAGGTGCAGCTGAAACCCATTAAATTCAATTGAGCCCAAATGGCCCATAAGTCATATGGAAACTTCCTCTGGGCTTTTAACAAAGAGCCCTGCTTTAAATTCCAAATTACAAACAAATTCAGTGTGTTCAGCTTTCACATAAAACATAAAAATTAAAGAAAACATACAGAGGAAAAGTTGCATCAAATGGCAGGGAGCATTAGAAGAAAGCACAAGTAGCTACTCTTGTTCTGAAGTTACATTCTGAAGTAAGAAATGTCATATTAATTCGTGGCAATATTTTCTTTAGTCTGGACTGGGAGCATGCTTTATTCAGTGTGTGACAAAGTAAAACTGGTGGAATTCATGACCCTATTCTCTCCTCTGACTTTTCCTAACAATGGCTAAAAATAATCTATATTCACATATATACACATAATTTGATGTGTATATATGTATAATTATATTTTATCACATATAGCTACCAGACTAATCTCAGGTTCCTCTATAATAAGTAGATAATAAACATTTATAGACTATATATACTCAACATTAACTATTGCTTTATTGTGAGTCCGATTTTTATCAAGTTGACAAATTTATTAATGTGGCTTTATATTAGAACTCTCAATCTGTCTCAGATTAGGGATCAATATATGTACTGCAGGATCATAAGTCAGCTAAACACTGAAAAGATACAGGCAGATACTGAACTTGAAAATTGTACAGCAGAATTGTTCCATAATACATCTTTATTCAGACCCCCCACGGGACTGGCATGCTGTAAAAGCCTTAAAAGAGCCCCTGCTTGAGGGTTAATTTCACCCTAAGGGCTCTGAGAATAACTGGAGGCCCAGATCTTTATGACTTTGTACCAATTAATGTTTTTTACATTCTTTTTAACAAGAACTTGATGAAAAATATCCTGCTCTACCTATTCTATTTGGCACCCAAGTCACAAGTCATTAGAAGTATCTGAATCAGTTTTAAAAGCGCTGTGGAGTGATACTTTCTGAAGGTAATGGGTCTGAGAACGCAGATGCGCACGTGTTCCCAAGGCACACGAAATTGAAACGAAAAGCAGCAGCAGCGGCTCTCGCTTTCACGGCTAACCAGGACCGTGCCAAGCACGGCTCCAAAATGTAAGGGCTTGGTGGTCGATTCCCGTACAGATCCAACACTTTTGTCATGGTGGGGCAACACTGCCCACAGAGGGGGCCCACGGGGAGCAGGGCACCACTGGCTGATGATGGACTCTGCCCCACCACCGTGGCAGGTGGGTCAGGGCACTGTGGCACCAGCCCACAGTGGCTGACACATGGACTTTGCCCCCACCCCATATCCCTGTGGCAAATCCTTTCAGCCGGCTTTGTACAGACCCACTGGCGAGGGCAGTTAAGATTATTACAATTAAACAGACAGATCTGTTTCTCCCATCCCTCCTCCTCCTCTCCCTTCTCTCCCTCCCCTAGCCCTGTCTCCCAACCTCCCTATGCTGCTCCCTCTGTGACAGCCCAGCACCACTTCAAATCACTGAACCCAGCAAAAGGAAACACTTCAACGGAGCCTCATACAACAAGCAAGAGAGATGACAGTGCAAGGAAGGTAGGACTGTGAAGCCAGGAGCGGAGAAAGGAGAAGCAGGACTGAATTGTGGCAACAGGGAGCAATCTGCTTCATGGACCCACATCTGAAAGGCATCAAGTTTGTTAAACTAGCAGAAAAGGATAGCTGAAACGTGTTAGCCTGCATGTAAGAAAAAAAAAAAGAAAATAGGTCAGCATAGTATATTTTTATATACATAATGTACTATGTATAGTGCATTATATATATTTTATATACGTAGCAGCTTGACTCTCACCCCACTCCCTTCTCAACATCTCCAGAAACTCATTGGTATTTAAATCTCACTCCTGACACAGTGATAACAGAAACTACAGAAACTACAGAACTTCTAAGATGGATACGGAGGTCTGGGAATATTAAACGACAACCCATTTCACAACAACGAATTAAGTAACACTTATTGAGAAAGTTTTAGGGGTGGCAGAGAGTGGGAAGGAGAGGAATGTCCAAAAACCTAGAAAGGAAATGCAATGCTGAAAAACCATACCTGTTTGGAAGAAGTATGTTCTCTGGTTTATGTTTTTTCAACTGTCCTGAACTGCATATTCCACAAGAACACTGTAAATCTGGAATTGTGGACAGAACATGTTGAATTTTGAGTAAGAGGGAGAAGGAGAGGGGATTCTCTCACTCTCTGCTGATTCCCCACTGCCAAGCAATAGCAAATCAGGACTGCCTGAGAAACCAAGCGCGCTGAAATCTCCTCTTCTGGTGGATAAAAGTTATCTGAGGACAAGTTCATCCCCATAGCTATAATGGGGTTACTCTGAGTTTCACAACCCTGAAAATAGCAATAATTAAAGTAATAATAAAATCCCCCCAAAACCACAAGCCAATATTCTAGCCATGTGGGAGGGAATAGTCCAGTATAATTCAACTGATGTTTGAGGGAAAAGACGGGAAATCACTGGATGGGTCTGCAGCATTAAACACACCAACAACACCAAATGCAGAGATGCCTGTAGAGCCAACACATCCCCATCTCAAGCCCAGCTCTGATCCAATTTGTCTTGGGCTGACCCAAATGCAGAAAAACACTGGCACCTGTCAGTCACTGTCAGAATACTTTTGCTTACAAGCCAATTCATGAGTGCTTTTCAAAACACTATTTTTTTCTTTTCTGAGCAAAACCCATGACTTCTAATTTGAAAGGGGATTTTAAAATGGTTCTGATTCACAGGGATTTATTTATGGATGTTTCCCAGGGTGTTTCAAAAACCTGGACTTTCTTCCCACAACTCCCAGGAAATGCAGTTAAAAGTCTCCCATAGGTCGTTAGTTTAGCGTGTTTGGACTGGCAGTGTGGGACAATCACCTGGCAGCCTCTATCCCAAGGAACAGTCACCTGGCAGCCTCCATCCCAACACCTGCGTGGGGCAGAATCCTTACAGATGCTATCCAAGGCTGTGCACAAAACTATTCCCCAGCGTGGTTGGGACCAGCATTAACTTGGACAACAGTTACGTGTCATTTCCATTTCTGCATGTCGCTAATTTATAGAGAAACAGGATAGGACTGGAGGCCAGCAGAACAAACTGGGAAAGGGCAGGGGGGTGCTCACTTAGGGAAATGAACCTTAGGAAATTTCTTAAGCCAAAAGCACGTTGAAGATGCCATTATTTTTAACCTAAGAACTATTTTGCATTAATCCCGATTTAGCCACTGAGATTTTCAGCTCCAACTGGTTACAATAAATAATGCACTGGAAAGCCCTGGGTGAGGCTTTCTCACCCACCTGCCTCACACAGGACTCGCTTCCAAGAGCTCTTTAAATGTCAGTCCTTGAGCGATGGGTTTCATACACCAGTGCCAGTTGCCTTGCACAATTTGAAGGGAGACCTTCCGTGTTTTGCTTTCCAGCTTTTCTATTCACCCTGAACGTTGCCTTCAGTGATAAAGCTAAAAAAACCCCACCCTTGCTTGTTATCCTGACAATATTTAATTCTGACAGCACATTCAGTATGCTTCATGAAATATGCAACCCTGTGACTAATGAGGTATTTGCACGTAAGGGCCATATACAGTAAATTGCAGGGCAATAAAAGTAAAGGGAAACCATGAACTGATCAGCCAGCTGTTAAAATGATGCAAAATGTGCCTTATTAAATGTGTTGTGCTATACCCAGATGCTGACTAGAACTCAGCCCTGGCTCCCTTAGTAAAGCTTCACCTTAAAAAAACTATAGGTCTCCCTTTCTGTTATCACACATTAGCTTTCTGCTTTTCAAATACTGATGGAAGTTCACCTCTCTGCTGTCTCCCTCCTTTCCACTCATCATTTAATGGGAGCACTATTTTGATTTTATGCGTGAGATTGAGTCTGCTCCAGTGCTAAGCGTCCTATCAGCATATGACCAACTAGCAAAGCTGACATTTTTGCCATGATTATCCATGAAAAGTGTTTCCTACCTCTGATTTACAAGAGCCCTATTCATGAGAAATGATTAATAGCTCACTAGTGCTGCCAAAAAGCACATAAATCTAGACATCCTCTGTGCTCCTGACATGCCACTCATCTTGTAGATATGTTCAGATCTCTCTCTTCCTCTCTCCCGCTTATCTATGTCTGATCCCCAATGGGCACACGCTCATGCTGATTAGGCAATACAGTTGCTGACTGGGACAATTTCAGGCTTATATTACTGATGGCACCCAATTAGAGGCTGCAGAAAGTAGTGTCCTTCCTGGCTTGTACGAGACAACCATGATTAAGTGTTAAATGCCTTCTAAATTAACAGGCAGTATCACCCATGTGTCTGTTACAACTTATCAGGGTAAGAAACCAGCTCCGTTGCCAAGTTTTCTCTGTTCGCAGCGAAGTCTCCTGGGCTGCAGAGTAATAGAGCCGAGAAGAGGGCAAGCTGCGCACAAGCATACACCTGACTCAGCTGATGCTTAACTTATTCAACGAGGTTTCACACACTTGGCGTTAAACACGTCTCTAAGCGTCCCACTCAGATGTGACAGATTTAAACAAGCACGGTCTGAGCCAGGGCCCATGGTGTCATTCTCCATGGCCTCACCACCCTACCTCCCACCCCGGCCTAATAAAAGCTATTTCACAGTTCTTGAGCATCCTTCTTCAGAAGATCCTAGAGTGTTTTGCAATTACTAAAAAAACGGATCATACCATGCCTACCCATTTTATTCCATAATTTCAATGGCACTGCTAGCACAGCAAGACACACACACACACACAAAAAGTAGCTCACTGTGCTTAGTGTGTGAAGAGACTATCAAGGTTGCAGTGCTTTCCCTACGTGTATCCACTATGACACAAGCCCTTAATTGTTCAATCATGTTCTACTTTACAAATAATACAGAGTACAACATGCCTTTTCCCCACTGACTTTGGTGGAGACGGGTTACAGCTTGCCACTGGGTTTTATTCCCGTATTCACAATGTTCACTGTTGTTGCAACCCAGTGCATTTTTAATTTAAGATATTAGCATCTCACCTCAGAATCATGCACAGCTCCCACTGACATCTCTGGAAACCCCAGATATTATCCCAGCTGTAACAATAATTAAAAAATCAATGTTGTTATTAATAAAATAATTATAAAAGAGCACCTTTTTTTTCTAGGTGTGTTTTAATAAGATTATTGGCACCCATGTTCTGCTCAGTTTTTTCCTTATTAACTTCCTCACGAGTAATTACTGGTCCAAGCTTACAAGCAGCTATAATCTTTTGAGTGCACCCACCCTGAATTTTGCCAGATCACACATTTTCAACAGATCTTGTTTGCAGTCATTGGGCTTTAGTACTGCACAAACTACTTCCCAAGTAAATACCTGGAAAGAACTGCAGCAAGGCAAAGGGATGTCTTGCCTAGTTGGGCAGTCTTTACAAGTGTAAAGGCTGCTCAGTTCTCCATATACCTGATCTCCAAGCTATCTATCTGGTCCTTTTCCCAAGTAACAAATGCGCTTTCATCAAAGCTTCTCAACTGCTTCTTGAAAGAGTGAAGAGAGGCCTCTGAAATTTCCATTCCTGTGCCAAGGATAATAAAGTTATTCGTGTTGCTTCTCTGGCCATTGCATCTCAAACCTTTCAGAAGCAGAACGTTTTGTCACTCAAAATGATTTGCCGTGACCTGGTGTCAGACCTGTATCCTGCCAGGCTGTTTGTGCAGCTCTAGCCACGGGCTACACCCCTGAGAAGGAAGCAGCTGATGACATGAACAGGTGTTCATTGCAGCTGTACTTTGTGCAATGCTGTTTGCAAAGTTTATAACCACACAAAGTGAAAAAAAAGCCAAACAAACAACAACAGCCATTTTTGTTGCTCAGCATGCCCAAGCCTCCCTGGCTAGTGAGTCATAAGAGCCAAAGGGCCTTGACTCTCCCCTTGCTCCTAAACCATGGTCCCAGCTTACATTTCTTCTGCTGCATTTGGAACAGGTCTCTCAGACCGAGTAGCTGAATTCTGCTCAGCTTTTGCTGCGCTTGATTATTGCCTTCCTACGAGCAGCTAAAAACATGTTTAAATATTCCTATCATTTAGCCTGAAGGAAAACTCTTTAACGCATTTAACATCTTCACCCAGAACCCAGACTTTCTATAGATGTAAGAACCATCTGATGGCAGCCACTAACACTTTCCTGTATAAAAAAAATAATCTTCTAAAAGAACAGCTACATGCAAAGTAAATAGAGAATTCTTCTATACAACAACATAACATGCTGCCCCAAGTGCCAAAGGAGTTGTTTAAAGCAGTAAGTTACAAACAGTGAAGGGTATTTTTCACCCTCATTTCTGTGATGTGTGCAAAGCAGAGCAGTAAGGACAAGGTGTTAATATTATCATTCTCCAAATGGCACAATCAAGGCAAACGGAAACTATGAAGAAAACCCCATCTACTGGGTATATACCCACCTCTCAGCTTTCCGGATAACACAAAACCTTTGTTCTTTACAACTGTGCTGAATAACCTAGAATTGAATAGAATACACACATACAGACTCATCTCAAAAACTTTCCATGTGTTTTTTTACCTGTCTGTATCTTTTCTTGGCCATTTCACTGGGAGAACAACACACCAACTTCTCTAAGGTAACACCCCTTGGTAGTGCACGTAGGAAACGTTATCTGTTGGGGTTGGCTGCACTATCTAATTAGAGATCTCCTGACAGCTCATCTTCACTAAGTTTCATAATTACGTCAGTGATCGCCAGCGATCCTCACTCAGCACTTCCATAGGAGCTTTCTCAGTAGACACCATTTATCCTATTTCTTTTACTGTCATTCTTATTTCACCATCTGCTGGACTCAGAATAGTTTTCAGATACCCTTTTTCCACAAAAGATGTTGCTTGTTGCTTTGGAGACTCGTACTGAAAGCAGAGCAGAGAGGAATAAATGACATTTGGGGTATTTCATTACAGCCATAACCTCGAAGAGAGGAGGAAAAAAAGAGAGAAGTTTAAAATAACTTTTGTTCCTCTTGTTCACAAAAACATACAGACAAATTACACATTTGTATTCAGGCAGTAGACAACATATTTACAAGAGCTCTTCTGCCTGTCTCCCTTTGTATAATAAAATGCTCTTACTCAAGGTTCAGGCTATTTCGAGGATTGTTCAATGCAGACTTATTCTATGGCTAACAAATGCATTATTTAACCAAGGAATGCCCAGGAGTAAGTGTAGGAATCAACACTCAGCTTGACCTTATCCTCCTTTCACAGGTGCTGTACTTTCACAGACACAAATACAGCTAGAACAACTATCAGGGAAAGGAAAAAAAAAAAAAAAAGAGAAGGAAATTATTTGCATGGATCATTTACCCTAACTTTTCAAACTCATTTCCTATTTATTTATGAAAATAAGTATAACACAGCATTTAAATTCAAATTAGTGACATAAAGAACCATGATACACTGAAGTTTCTTATGGCTCTGTGTATGTTCTGAATGCTGTTTTGGTCCTTCTTAAATCAAAAGAGCAATCTGTCTAGCTGAAGTTCCTGATGCCATTTTGTGAGTAAAGAAACAAATGGATATCAGTCTCCAATAAGACTTGAAGAGTAGGAAGCAACTTTCTCTACCACTGCTCATTTTTCAAGAGCATGTGTTTAAACCTCAAACACTTAATGGGAGCAGTGAATACTCTCATCTGCTTGGCACAGTGAAATGATACCAAATAAATCGTGACATGTTTTGGGAGAATTTTATCACTAAATATTATGCACACACAGTCTTGATCCTTACACAGTTTGATGGAAAAAAGCTCAAGCGAGTAACATTAAAGGGTTTTTTTTTCCCTAAGCTAAGAGAATCTTGCATGACCTAAGCTCTATTTTCTTTACTTAAATAAAGAAACTGAAAATCCAAATCTTGATCTTTCTGAATAAATTAATGCTAATTAAGTAAGGAAAGTAAAAGTTGGGTGGTTCTAGCACCAGCGGAATCAAAGCACGTCTCATTATTTAGCTAGTACAAGCAATTTTGTTAAACAAACTATACCTTTGTTCTGTAAATATTGGAAGTTAGGCTTTGGACAGATGTCCCCTGCTGTATACAACCATGCTAGGGAAAGGTTAGAGCCCCAGCTGTTGATCATCACTTCTTTGCAGAGGTTACTGCCCCCTCACATTTGTTGGCAGGGCTTGCTTACAGAAACACTCCCGGAGCCACTTGAAATTGAAGTGAGTGGCACTACTATTTAGACAGTTTAAGGTAATGAGCGCGGTTGCTGAAAGAGTTCGTGCCTGTCTGTACGTTTAAACTTCCAGTGTTCACAAGACTGCAAGTTCTCACAACTTCTTGTCAGGGCAGAAGCTTTTCTCACCTTTTTGTGTAGCACCAGAGATCAAATCCCCAATGCCATGCTTGTATATTTAACCTTAAGTGCCTCCTAATTAAACACTGACAATTGTGTTAAATGTGCTAGCCAGCTACAGTCCTGTTTCTCCTCTAGCCTTGTGCTTTGATTAGCTTTCAAATCACTTTTCCAAGTCTGTGCTCTTCGAAACAACACTCAAAATCCGTGTTACTTCACTGTGCAAGGGCATCCTGCCGACCTGTTTGACACATGTAAGGATACACCATCTCAGGACACAAAAAATGCAGCTCTGATGCAGTGATATTGGGAGGCACCAGGCTATGGGCAGAACACAGAATGTCAGAAATGCTATGATGCTCTAGACAAGCTCCTCACCTTTCTCCACTATTTTCTCACCTACAAAAGAGTGAAACTTTTGCAGTGTTCTTTGAAATATGAGTGAAAAGTGCTATGTGTTTGTGTATGATAACTGTTGTTAAGAATATAGATCCACTATTCGTTGGCTAGTTAAAAAAAGAAAATGCATCATTCAAGAATTTAATAAACAGATAATTAATATTGGTATGCGAATAGTTATGATGTTAGTATAAAGCAAGGTTTATTTTTCTCACTCTTTTGAAAGTAATATGTATTTATGAGTAAATTCCAATATATCACCAATTAAGTTATGCATTGAATTTACAACTGTTTTTTGAGGGATTTTTTCTGGTTTTCATTCCTGGCAGGATATTGATTAAGCTGCAGAAAGTATCATTCACAGTACGCTATTTATGTGATGGTGTCCCTATCCAAGTGAAATCGCTATGTCTAACACCTTTTCCCAAGAAAAAAAATTATTTTGCAGACAAAACAGAAGTTATTCAAGGCTTTAAAAAATGAATTTTCTGATTCTTTCCTTCAGTGTAGAATTACTTTATTTTCATGCATCTGTCTATCTCCTCTATTGCTTGAGTTACCGATAATACCAAGTAGCAAATACGCCAATAACCATATTAAAAGAACATTACAGACACAAAGTCAATCACTCAAAACTTACAACCTTACAAGATTTCCCAGACAATTGCATTTCAGGCCCCTTGGTGTACACACTGCATGCAGGACTATGGATGACATGACCATTTTTCCCCAAAGCCAATTCCGCACTCAGTGAACAGACTAGATGCTAATTATTACCTATGTGAATGTTCAGGGTTGTTTTTTTTTTAATTCTTACTGCTCTCTATGAAACACCAGAAATACAGATATTTATTGAGCTGTACTCAAGACTTGCTACAAAGGCAGACTTCTAAACGTCTGCTGACTTTTCTGTCATGCCATCCTTGCACTACTCGAGTGTTTTGCAAGCAAGAAATCACCCATATATGATTCTGTGAATGGGATGAGCCTCCCTTCATTGTCACAGGTGAAAAGATCATACAATGACAACCTGGAAAATATATAGTTATTAAGTAGTTTCCCTTAAATCTCCACAATTAAGTAACTTTCCACCACGGCCCTTGTATGTTTTAATAGTTCTCAAATTCCTCTTGCATGTGCCCTAGGACATTTGTAAAGCCTGGACTCTGACAACATTGGGACACATTGCTTCTACCTCCCAAGTATTGAATTCTTTCTCCAAATCATTGATTATACGTTTATTTTTAAGACAAACAAAAAAACATTTCTCTTAAACTTGTTCTCAGGGAAAAAAAACATACATTTTTTCGGAAGCTTTAGATATTCCTCCAGAACCAGTCTCCCAGTCTGTACATTTTCAGTCCAAATAATATACACTTTACAAATCTATAAGCAACTGAAAACAGGGTCTTGTGATGAAAAGCGTCAAGCAAGCTTAACTATAGGTGGCATTCACAGCTTCACCTATAATTGATATCTCCTAAAATGAGTCTTCTGGTAATCCAGATGAGGCCGGCAGCCCAACAACTCTCTGCATAGCTACACAAAGGACTGAGGCTGTGCTAAGAGGTCTCATTCATTCCTCTGATGATCTGAAAGGAACAGGCATCAAATGATTTTTATCATGCAATCACTGTTCACAGCCTCAGCAGAGTACCTGAATACAGCACAGAGGCACAAATGAGTATCGAAACCCCCTCCTTGACATTCCTACATAGGAACCAGTAAGCTGGTGAATTATTACCGCATAAGGAAGCCAGAAAGGAAAACTTCACTTGCAAATAAACCACTTCTAGCTAGCTTGGAAGAAATACGTGACTGTGACCCAGCCAGTTCTCACCCTGGTGAGTCATGGCTACATCTGCCCTGATACGGCCAGCAGTAATTACCAGACCTGTCTTCTCATGGTCGACACCATTCCATAAAGGAAAAGACAAGAATGGGAAAGGCCTTGTCCCTAATAATCTTGGCTCTTTGTCATTGTAAAGAGCAACTTAAAATGTGACTGACATCTGCATTCCCCTTTGTCTTGCTCTGCTAGTGTTTCTAGAGCCAGCTTTTCTCAAGCTCGGTTTTTATGTGTGTCTATGGACTACATGAGTAAATCATTGCTCTATCACAGCTCATTTACTCAACATACTACAACGAATTGTAGTCCCATAAAGGGCTAAGAAATCCTTGATGATTTGAAACTCTGTAGTACACTACTCCACTTAGCAGAATCACTAAATAATAGTAAAATAAAATCTGTCATTAACTGAATAATTGTTTTATTTCCCCCTATGGAAGTGGAAGGAAGCATATAAACAGTTCATGTCTTTTTATGGAAATGAAAACTAACACATTCAACTGACTAGGGGGTGGTTTCCCCCTTTTTTAAATCAGAAAAATATTTTTCAGCACGCATTTACGTTTTCAAGATTGTCTTGACATCTGTTCTTAAAAAGCACAATGAAAGGCTTTTAACTACAAACACTGATAAAATATGGTAATGCCCTGTTTTTCCCTGCTGCAGAACTGCCAAGTAATAAGGATTTGCATGACTAAGCTTCTATTACGCTGACATATGCAAAACTGAGGAACAATCATTCTTTCTGGTTTGACAACACTTAGAAGGGAAACACTCCTTTTACTCTCCTCTAGGACATGTTGGGCCCCAGACAAGATGAACAGCATTATTCAACCAAATCAATTTTTAAATGGACGTTTAAATGCTGAGTTCTCCTAAGCAGAGACACTTGGATAGCAACTTTATTATGTGAGCTGAAGAGCACTAGGGGTTTGACTAACACTTGAAAACATACAGTGTTTCACTTGACATGCCTCTACACGTCTCTGCCACACCATCCAGAATCTGCTTCCTAGAACTTACATAAACGTTCAGTTAAGCTTCTTGAAACACCTTTGCAAAACTCCTGAATCTGTGATCAATATATTGGAAAACAATATCCAGCTAAAGGATAAAAATGTTAATAAACATTTTCAAACTTAGGTGCCTAAGGTTATTTTCACACCAGTTATGTCCATTGGCCAACTTTCCTTCGGGAGCAGCATCTGCAGGTCCAATTGACTTCAAGTGACTGGCAGGTGCTCACTTGCCTAGAAGAATATTATTTATCAGTCTAATTTAAAAATGTTGCCCTCTTTCAGAATTGAATTTCTCCCTATTGACTCACTATCTTCATTGTACTGTACAGTATATCACAACTTAGATTTCAACAAAAATCACAACAAATTGCAAATAAAATGTAGTTCTGGGCTGAGGTACTCCTCAGGGGTGATGAGGCACCATTTATTTTCTAGACACCTAATCCCTACCACAGCTTTCATCATACATCCCCTTGAATGGCAAGAGACTCAGATGTGTGTATCTCCAACCTATCTAGAGCACCTAGATACCACATACAAAATAAGACATATCCTTACCATTTCTACTAAAAAAAAAAGATGTTGTATTTCTGAAGATAAAACTGTCAGCTGCTAGATGTCCAGAAGCTGGCAAACGGGGTACAACTATTATGTCATTTCTTACTACAACTATCTCCCAGACAGGGTGAATAGCCTGTGGAAGTCTGTGAGAAAGAAGCATTCCCATGCTTCCATAGGATGCCCACGTTTGTAAAGACACAGAAAGAGAGCTAGGATTCAACACACATCAATCTCAGCCTCCTGCAAGGAATTAAATGGACTTTGAATGGTGAATCCAGCTTGGCCAGCAATTACGATTTTTAACAAATAGACACTGAAAGTTGCTAGAATTGTAATTAAAGAGGGGAAACAGGAGGAAGAGGCCACTGCCACAGATCCCGAAGGCATTGCTGTTGTCACTGCACCTTTGACATCTCATTGCTGCATTCTGGATAAACTTTCAATAATGGTAATCACCACCAGCCATCTTCAGCTTAGTTTTGTACATAATGAAGCTTAAATAATTGTGTTATCTGCCTCTTTCCGTCTGTTTACCTCTTCCCACTCCCTCCCTCTCCCCCAACCTCCCTCACAGAAAACTTTCTGAGCTGTTGGCCAACCCAAATCAGTGACTGCATTTTGTACATACCCACTGACAGCACTGATACTGTCAGAGCAGAACAGCTGGAAATGCCCTGATGAAAAGACAGACTGTTTCCTAGTGACCTGTTGGTGGTCACCTGGGACACAAGAAAGATGGCAATGACACGAGGAACAGAAAACCAATTTAGGAATTATACAGTAAGGAAGTAAGCCTCTGTGTCTTTCTTACGTAACTATATATGTACCTACAAAATTACGATAGTTTTCTGCTTACTATTTTTTCAGCAACTCACCAAGTATTAATGCTAAGAATAATAATTTCCACTAAAACTTATCCATAGGCAGCAAGTGTCCTGAGGAAGATGTACATTTCCTTCCTTTGTCTTTTTTCCTTTCCAGCACCACTCTCCTCAAGCAGGGAGTCTTTTTTACTAGGATTTAAGCTGAGAAATGCCACACTCACAAGCACAGGAAAATCAGATAAATAAGTATGGAATTAACCCCTGATTTAATTATTTGGAAATACTGTCCTCCTGATTAATGTCTCCTTTGGATTAACTGATGAATATTGCAGTTAACTAACTTTCTTTTGATCCTCCTACTGGGAAATATAGAAAGGTTGAGATGGCAGGGGTAGATAATTATGCTCAAGAAGATGAGAGTATCTAATCCATACTAGGAATGCTAAACTCAAGTAGTTCCTTCTTGGGACTCCTATTACAAACTAGAGATGCCAGTGTGAAGCTGTTTAGCCAGTTTCAAATTGGTAGATGTTCTCATGTTCTTGCGACACCTGGCATATGGTGAATGCATTGAGACTTGTAGAAAAAACAGTGATTCATTGTTAATCATTCAGAAAACAGCCAGAGATTCATGGTAACCCTGTATTTCTGGAAAAGTACAACTACACCCCAATTTTCATCTGTTTTATGAGACAGAAACTGCAGGCGGGGTTGAGAACAGAATCCGAATCCTGATCTGTTTTACAGAATTTTGGGGAGTGTATTACGCATGGTGAGCTGTGCAGATCCAAGGAGTGACCTCACAGCTGGGAGACTGGTATGAACTGTGCACTTTTCAATGATGGGCTCAGCCTTGCACAAGCAGCTTCATTCATGGGTTGAATCGGATCTCTTGTAATGGCTGAATTCTAATCTCCTAGTTTGACAATATTACTTTTCACAAAACATACACACTTTCACTCCAGGAAAATACTGATTTGTCATTGCCTAAGGAATATTTCAAGTAACTTTTTTATCAAAAACTTGCCATTTCACTCTCCCGCCTGTGATTTTCCATAGTTAAATCTCAGGGTCTGAATCCTCACTTTGATCTCCAACAGGAAGGCATGTTAATTACTTATCTTGTTTAAAATCACTGCAGTGCTGCTCCACGCTTAGCAGGAGAGATGTTCAGATTCAGCAGTGCCTGCTCCTTCCTTCCTTCCTTCCTTCCTTCCTTCCTTCCTTCCTTCCTTCCTTCCTTCCTTTGTTTCTTTCTCATCACCTTTGCTTAGCACCAGAAGTGAGCCAAAGTGAAGGCTGACCCTGTGGAAGAAATGGACATCATAGAAGGCACAGCAGGGTAGGCACAGCACATAAAGGATAGGTGGATTGAGGAAGGAGTTGAGCAGGTCTTCGGTGAGTGGAGGATAGTTAGCAGAGAACACGCAGAGGCCAGTATGGGGTGAAGAGCAAGGAAATGAAAGCATAGCTGTGTAGTGGGAGGCCAAAGTGGGCGAAGGACGAACGGAAATGTCCATTCTTGGACCTCTGAAGCAGAGAACCTGCCCTGTGCTAACACTGAGTAACACAGACTAGTCCTCCAGGCCCCGGGCTGTTCCCTCCGTCCTGCAAAAGCAGAACATTTCAGCATCAAATTATCAGTGCAGCCAAGGAACAGCTGCCAGGCTGCCCTTGGGAGCAAATGCAATAGAACCTGGGGCTCTCTTCATCAGGTGCTATCCCTGCAATGGGAAAAAATTAACTCCTAAGAGACTGCACATCCACATATGGCAGAAAGAAAATGTACAGCTAAGCATTATAAAGTCTTGGATCAAGCTGTGTAAGCCCTCATGAATTCTGGGCAAGCTGTGGATTTGAAACCATACCTCACTGGGCCCGGGCTCAGTTCTGCTGTAAATCAAAAATTTAAGGCATCATTCCCATCACCAATAGATAAACAACATCATAAATCCTGTTGTTTGGCTTCTCTTTTCATTGCAGCACAATGCATGTGGTGCCCCAGTCACTGAATAAAAATGTACTCAAAAAAAAGGGTAATAATCTTTAAAATTGTACTCTTCTCTGGTCATCAATTACACTAATAACACACTCAATATGCCAGCAGACAGAGCTTCCTTAAAGTAGATGAGATCTAAGTCTGTTTTCAAGAAATTAAAGCATGCCAATAAATTAAGGTATCCTATTGGGGCCAGCTGTAAACTTCATCCAGGCCAGCAAAAGTGCTAGTAACCAGGAGTAAATTCAGCCTCTATGTGAGGAGCACTGCCTGTATATTTTTGTACTTTGTTAACAATGCAAAATATTGATGTTATTGTTTAAACATATCTTCCAAAGAATACGGGAACCACTGGAAAAATCAAGAGATAAATGATGTGATAGGGAAGAAGTTCACACTTAGATCAGTTAGTTACACTGCACCTCTGGATTCCCCGGAAAATGTAAAAAGCAGGCAAGTGAGTTACATGGGGCAAGACAGCAAGGAGCACATAAGGCTGGGTTTGTTCAAAAGTGCTTCCACAAAAGAAACAGCTATATAGCTATCCAATCCAACTTCACATCTGCTTCCAATTTCATAGTCTTCTGTGTCTTTGATGAAAACTCAATTTTTCCCAAAAGGAATTGCACACAGTTGAGTAAAGAAAGGTCTATTGATAAATCTAATGCATCTTTTACAGAGTGTGATGCTTCAGGGGTTTGGCAGTGGGGAGGAGAAGGGTTTTGTCTCATAATGTTTTGCTGCATCTCTAAAGGTCCCTTTACATGTCACCACCTTCTAACCTAAGAGGCAGTCTATTTCAAGCAAGATTGAACTACCTCCTTTTTTTTATCAGGGTCCCTAGGCTTCTTAGAAACTCTCCTCCATCGAAGCAGACAGTCTGAGATTTTTATTTTTTTTTAGCTCACATTTTTAAGCAACGTGCAGCAGCACAGGTTGAAATCCACTTGACATTAGCGTGTCCTTTTGACACCCTCTCCAAAGAGAGCAGCAAAAAAAAGAATAACACATCAACTATAAATAATGCTAATTTTGTTCTCTTTCTTTCATAGAAGCTCAAGAAAATTCCTTATCCTACTAAGAGCACCGCTCAGATAGTTCTTACAGTAATGCTAACCGTAGCTATGGGCTAGTTCACATTCCAGCTACTTATATTAAACTCCTGGGCCTTTCAAAATTAACAGATATCAACAGGGACAAGACACACTGCTCATGTTTCAAGGCACACAAAAACTTTGGGATCTTGTCTGTCATCAGCCCACTATTTTCTGCTCTGCAGCCTTGTTGTCAGAAACAGTCCCCAGGCTACGCAGGACACATAGCTTTTCAGGGGGACATGAAAGGTACTATAAATTGCTATCCGACACAATTGAGCCTGAAATCTGACTTGTATAAGGATGCAAAATTCCACTGAAGTCAGGGGGCCTGTGCTTATTAATGTCAAGGCTTCATTTCACCCATTAAAAAGTGAACTGTCTGCTAAGCTATGCTCTGTGAACTCTTGTGGGATTTCCTGCCTTCTTAAGTTACGCATTTCCAGTTTGCCCAGAGTCCCGTTTAAATGTACGAATTTAAAATAAATGCATTTCTAGGGACGCAGGATAGTCTGCCTACGTTACATGATGCTTCCAATGTAAAAAAAAAACCCCACAGAAATACAATGTATTTAGTGTAAAAGCACACCTATCCTCCGAACAAACGTGTGTGCAGGAAAGGCGGAGTATTCCTACATGAGATAGGAAGGTCAGGTCAACAATGGGACAAAGGCCTTAGTGCTCATCTGGCCTTTTTTGCAGAGTAAATCTTCGGGGATTGTACCAATTAACCCGAAGCTTAAGACACGCCAAAAAAACCCCCCAAAACCAACCAACCAACCAACCAACAACAACAACAAAAAAAAACAGAACCAAAAAATCCCCAAACAAAACAAAACAAAACAAAACAAAACAAAACAAAACAAAACAAAAAACCAACCAACCAACCAAAAAAAACCCCAACCAAACCAAATAAAATCCCACAACAAAAAACAAAGAGCCCAATAACTTTTTCCTTTCCTTCAGCCAAGACAAAGCCACGAACAATGGAACGGGAGTGCTAATTTACTTAACATAGTTTCTTTTTTCAGCACCTGTCTGGGGGTCTGTGGAAGCATTGGGACATTGGGACTGGCTAATCCACTGAATGATCTTTAATCAGACAGTAATATTAGGTGCTAATAGCTCTGATAAAGGGGCTGTTTAACCCAACTGTTAACACAAAGGCATACCTGCCACAACGACTATTTCAACAATGCATTTGCCAGTCATATTAATTAAAACTAATTCCTTGCAGGCCACAGAACTCACAGAGTAAACCCACACGGAAAATGTCTAGATTCTACCATGACAAATCACATTAAAGAAAAAAAAAAGAAAATTATCCTAGGGCAATGAAATTTGTCTCAGAAAATATACTCTCTTGGAAATTCTCAAATTGTAAATTCATAGCAAAGCTGAAAAGGCCTTTAATAGAGTCTTCGGAATGCATAACTATATATCTTTGTCTCTGTCCTGTGACTTCATAGAAGTCATTAAAAGCTGCTTGTAACTCAAATACAAAGCATTGAGCCTTGCTAAAGGTCCTGAGGAGACAGTCATTTATGTGTCATTTAGACGATTGTCCAAGACTAGAGTGGTTTAAGTGAAGTAGCAGAGTTAAGTCTCCTAGATAGGTTAGCAGTATTTTATCTTTTCCTATTTCTAGAGAGCTAAAATGAATTTTAAAAATACGTTTATCAGGCTATAAAAGGGTAAATCCTTAACCCTCTGCATACAAATTTCAGACATAAAACTTGTAACTAGTTCATCTGGAAAATCTTAGTTAGGATTATATAAATGATGGCTTATTCTTAGAAGTGTTTAGTCTGCAGAAAAGTGTTTATCTCTTCAAAAGTAACAAAATACTAACAGAAATACACAACTTAAGGGCTTCAGCATTCAAATTAATATTTGGGTTAAGAGGTAAAATGCATCTAGGTTAACTCCCCAACTCGTTTTCTTCTGCAGTCTGTGAATGGAGAGACAATCGGTAAGCAAAATGAGAAGCTGTTATCAGTGTGAATGTACAGTCCCAAAGCTGTACTCAGCTGCGATAGCACCTGCCAGGACCTGTAGGAGCCACAACCTGGGAGGACAGAAAAGTGTTATAAAAACCACACTCCAGAAATCTGTGCAATGCTCAAACACTCCTCTATTAAATTGGGAGCAGTGGACATAAGCTTCCATTATTGATGTGTTAAAGTTTTCTTGCTGGCAGATCAGTGCCAAGTTATGTGTATCTATCTCCGGGGCAAAGAAGATTAAAAGCCATCTGGACATAATCCTGGGCAATCTGCTCTAGGTGACCCTGCTTGAACAGGTAGTTTAGACAAGATGACTATCAGAGACCACTTCCAGCCTCAATCTTCCAATCATGAAACTAAAAGGAAAAAAAAAAAACACCTCTATTAACACCTACTCAGCTACTTCACTGAGAAGTTAACAGGAAAGGAGTAGCTTTATGTTGAAGATGATGCTGCAATGTTTCTAGAGCTCCATTCACTTTCAGCAGTTAGTAAGAAATGTGAGAAAGCTGTCCTTTACAGGATTTTTGCAAACCTTTAGCATTATCTTAATGCTTGTTAAGTGAATTATTTATTAACTTGATAAGCTCATTGGTTCACATAGGGAACTCCCACAAAAGCAATCAATCGGGCTTCTGATGCAAATCAATAGCAAGCTTTTAAAGGGATATTCTTCCTTTGATGCACATAGGAAACTCCCATGAAACAATAACAGGAAGCGTACAAAGGCTTATATTGCTAAAAACTGTGCGAGATAAAGACAACTTTTTACTATATCTGTTTTGGTGTTGCTTTGAGGCTTTGTTTTTAACCTGATTTACATTATGCCTTACTGAAAGTTAGCCTGGACTCTGTTTAAACTTTCTCACAAAACATAATTCGTTCTCTGATTGGCATTACCAAGTTCTTCTACAGTTTCTTTGAAAGTGCATTTATTCTGTAATCAGCACTCACTTAATAAAACAGAATATCTGTTACAGGATTTAAACATTATCTCTATTTTGAAATAAAACAGCCGTACAAGACACTGGTTTGTAAAATAGTTTGTCCCATAATAGCTGTGTCAATTAGTTTCACCATTTAGGTATGTTCTAAGCTTAGCTGGGCAGAATTTTAAATTTGCATTAACAGAAAGCCAGGCTTTATTGTTTTATTAAGGTTTACAAGCCAATCACTTCCTGGTTCTTAGTAAATTTACAGCCCTATATTCAACGGACTCTAAATTGCTAAATAGACTTACGTTAGTCAGGTACTGGGTTGAGCTGTTTTATTGTTAGTGAGGCAAATTCATTTTGTCCTGGAGTAGATTTTTTTTCCCCAAGGAAAATGCATTAAAGCTATTGGAACTGAGAATTAAAAGAATCCTTGTATCTGTCAATGAGGCTGTGCAAATGTTGATGCCTTATGGAAGTAAGTTGTGTTAGAAATGCTGTTGTCATACATTAAAAAGAAATAGTATCTTAGACACTTAAAAAGCATCCCAGTTTTCCAGAGTACTTTGATTCAAGAGATGTCAAATTACTTTGTGCTTTTTCTTGATACCAACACAATGCTGGTGAACCCGTGACCACAAACAATTATCTGTCTGATACAAACATTTCAAATAGCAAAGGACAGACAGCTGCTAACCACCACGGCAGAAGGTTTTAGACAAAGGGCATTTCTTTGACAATTATTTGGACTATGGTACTTAAACTGGTGCCCATTTTCTTTGTCACTTTATCCTCGACTTGATCAACATTCCAAATCCTGCCTGCATTCTTTTTGGAGCCCAGCAATAGCCAGAGCGAAGACATTAAATGAAAAATCACTTAATTTAATGCAACAAGAGTGGCTTTGTGCTTAGGCTTTCCATCCAGTCATTTATTTTCTCCCCCGTCTGACTTTGCCATTTAGAACAAGAATCTCTCAGGTATCTCCTCATTTTCCACAACTGTTGTTAATGAATGAACTGCCATCCTCACATAGACATCGGCATCAGTAAATCTGATCAGAGATCATCTCTTTCAATAATTATATCCATTCCACTGCTCCCACCAAAAAAGGGGTGCAACACTGAGGAGGACCAAAACCATTATGAGACGGTTGGAACACTTCCTATGAAGAAAAGCTGAGAGAGTTGGGATTGTTCAGGCAGGAGAAGAAAAGTCTCCAGGGAGACATTATTGCGGTCTTTCAGCACCTAAAGGAGGCCTATAGAAAAGAATGAGAAAAAACTTTTTAGCACAGCCTCTTACGACAGGTCAAGCTTGGGGTGATGTTTTCAAATTGAAAGATTTAGATTAGAAATAAGGAAGAAATTTTTTTTTTACAATGAGTGTAGTGAAACACTGAGACAAGTTGCCCAGAGAAGTGGTGCATGCCCCATCTATGGAAACATGGGAAGCCAGGTTGGATGGGTTGCTGAGAAACCTGATCCAGTTGAAGATCTCCCTGCTTTTTGCAGGGGGATTGGACTACATGACCCTTGAAGGCCCCTTCCAACGCAAACTATTATATGATCTTCTTGGCCAATGAAAATCCAGACAAACAGAAGAACTTAAGAGAGCATCCATAACCTCTTGGGATCACCATTGAATAAGGCCTCTCTTCAGACTGGCACAACCCACAATCCCTTGTTCCTTCCACTGTGGCACAGAACAGTCTGCTCTCTAAGGCCATCTGGACAATTTTACTGAACTTTGGCCAGTGAAGAAACTTATTTATCATGCTGACCTTCCGTGTTGCCTTATGCTTATGCTAGGTACTATTGATCCTCAGCTTTCTAAAGGATTCTCAGAAATTACTTGTGCCCACATAGAGAAAGTGTCAGAGGGCAGATTTTCTCTCTACCCTTCTGAAATAAATAGTGTACTTGTGATCAACAACAGTTTGCAGAACCTAAACCGAAAGACTGACTCTTACCTAATTCTGTCAGTATAAATATTTTCTGGGTATATCAATCATGTCTCTTTGTTTTAAAGGCATGTTTCAACATTGTGGTAGAGATGGAAGTACTCCTCTTTGGCAACTGGAAGTTACTTTGTTTAGAAAGATCTGTATTTGCTTTTGTTTTGCAGAGAAAAGCCAGTATTTCATGGCAGTGAGTCCTCATTTTAATAGATGTTCTCTTTCAGGGATTATTGACCTGTTAGAAATTTCTAGCTGATGGTGAAGAAGGCAGAGACCCAATGTGGGAAGATGGGAACACACTGGAGAATTCCTGTTTGTAACATGGGCCTCTGTACCACGACTTTCAGATTACAAACTGAAGAAGCTATTAAGGGAAAAAAGAGCTTCTTTGGAAGAGAACAAAAGTGATGCGAATTTCACTTACTAAGATTCTCTTAGCAAGAGAATTCACTCTCTACATGCTTGTGCATACCACATTATGGCATTACACCCCAGAAATTGATTAGAAGCACGGGAAAAAGTATACAGCTTTTCACAAGAATGTATATCCATGAAAAAAAGGAGAAGGAAGAAAACTTGACTGGTCAACTTACGGTCCTGTTTCTGGATTCTGCAACCAGAATCACTGGCAGAAATTTTCTAATAGAATGAAATAGAATGTTTTGTTTCCCACCAAAACATTCTGGACCGACTATGGATGACAGGCTTACTGTTTCTTCTGGCTCTACATGATCTTGCCAGGTGGACAACTGGAGGCTGCATTTCATGTATTAAAATTATGATGCATGCCAGGTGTGGAAATGGTTCCATTTTTAGCAGTTGCTGTGTTACAGAATGTAACAATAGACGAAGTAATTCCAGAGTGTGCTTTTCCCCAGCTCAAATTGAAAACCTTTCCCGAAGTCAAGCTCTTCCTTTTTCTTAGTCATTACAGCATATGCTGGTGCACAGCCTTCTCAAAAGAAAAGTTCCATTGACTGCAACAATTGGAAATTACACCAGTCATTTCATGTTGTGAAAGGAACACTTCCAATCCTGCCAAATTCCATTGTCTTTATGACTTCCTGGGCTTTTATCCCTCTGGCTAAGGGAGTCCCAAAGGCTCAGCTGGAGACAAAGGCAAGGTGCTCATGGTCAAGTACTGCCATTGTGCTAACGACTCTAAGGTAACAAATGAATGCCTCATCTTAAGTCATCGTTTCCTTGGGAGGGTTGGCTGTATGGGTGGCTCCTCTTCCAGGAGGCCTCAATCAAGTTAAATCAACACATTCTTAGAGTTAACACGAGGTGTTCTTACATTATTCCCACACTTCAGTAGATGATTCTACCTTCCATAGTAAAAAAACCAAACTCCTACAGTGTAAGTGACAGAGGTGGTGCACTCATGATCTAAGAACACCCATGTACCTGGAACCTATCAGTGAAATAGCAAAGAGAGAAGACCACCTAAGACTGCAGAGGTGAACAAACTGTTTACTGCATGCTTTGGCTATAATTTCGATACTTTTGATTCCATCTGCCCTCTTTGATTTCCAAGATGTGATTTTCATATCTCTGTATACAAATGTGTGTGTAAATTTGTATTACAACCACATAAAGGTTGTGTTGAAAGCAGTCACACTGTTTTTGTAAGAGCATATTATGAAAGTTATTGTTTTCTTTTTCACATCCTAGCAAAGAAAAAATATACATACATATATGGGTCAACATCTTAGCACAATTCAGCAGGTCTCTACCACTCTTTTGTTACTTGTTTCAATGAAAGATAAATTATGAGATCCTTGTATGTATTTTGAAAATAAAAATAATATAAATATTTAACACAAAAATTATACCTACAATGATACTGCATGGTATCTGGAGATTTTGATTCTGAAGTTCTCTAGTTGTTTCATACTGCAAGATATTTCTGCCAAAGTGTGTATCCCAAGTGTGGCAGTAATTCTGAAATTTTTAGTAATCTGTTAATGAGAAAGTCTATTTCTAGCCTAATTTTGTATTCCTGCTGATGACAGTAGATACATTATCCAAAATACACTGATAAATATTACAGTATTTTTTATTTTGTCAGAATGAAGCATGTGGATAGTTTAGAGATAAATGTAGTTATCCCTAAAGAAGGCTGATTTCTGTTTTAGCATTTTTTCTGAGATCTCGGCTTGTTGTAGAACTCTGCAAGATCAGGGTCTTTGCCCTGCCTTTCCCTTTTCTTTTACGGTGTGACTGCCTTATACAAAGTGATATTCGTATGCCAGAAGGTAGTATGTTTATGTAGCAGTTACCCAGACCTGACAAGTACTGTAGTGTATTTCTTCTGAAAATTGCCCAAGGTGGGGTTATTTCGCCTGCTTTGACAAATTCTAGGCGCACTATCAGCATTACGCTGTCACATCTACCTTGGGTTCATCAGCATCTTATTACCGATGCTGCTGTTTTCAACTCTAAATACATTATGGAGAAAGCAAGGAAGCACACAAACAAACCTATCTTAGCAATCATTTTAAAAACAAAGCCTTAAACAATAAGGCTTTGCAATAGCCTTGAGTGTGTGGGGTTTTTTTTGTTTGGGGTTGGTTCGTTGTTTTTTTTAAATAGGTGTGTTCTAATTCTTCAGAGAACAGAAAGGGGAGCTTTGAAAAGGTGCTAATAGACCATGAATTTGCAGCAGTGTAGTTCACAGCTAACTAAGCACACTCCCATTTCAAGCTCCGGCTGGAGAAAAAATGAGGGCAGCACAGAAGTGAATTAAAAACCACGCAAACAGTCCCAGCAACAACCAGGGCAGTAGCAGCTTATAAGATCAGCCTCGTTTGGCAGGGTGCCCATCATACCATGACCTAAGAGGGCCAGGGCAGGAGGATATCTTATGCCTTGCAAAAAGAGGATGGGGCGGGCTGCCAGGGAGAGGGATGGGAGCAAAACAAACATCTTTTAAGCCTATGTTGAATTAACTTGTTTTACAGAACACTGACAGCAAACTTCTAGGTCTTTTCAATGTGTTTGGAAAGTTCCTCTATAATTTTTTTTATACTGTAGACAAATATTCTCTCTGGATCAGCTGTCCTACTGGAAGAGATTACTATCGCAATACCCCTCCTTCTGCCTGGGGGTACTGTCCCCTCAAATCACCCAGAGATGCTCATGTGCCTTCTCCAAATGTAGCCGTGGTTCCATGACAGTATAAGGCGATGTAAACTGGGGCTGCCATGGTCCCTCCTTCCCCAGCTGCTGCCCTTTCCTGTGCCAGCAAGGATGCTTGTCTGGTCTCACACTGAACTGGCTCAGAGAAGACAGAACTAACTTCAAAAAAATCTTACCACTGCCCTGTTAGTTCAGCTCCCTGCGGAGTCAAACAAGCAGCAGCGCTGGTGCAATACATGGGGTGGGGATATACATGATCCAAAGCCAGGCTGCAACTGCTCTGGTTTGGAGCAGCTTAGACCATCTTGGAAGCACACTCCAGGCGGAGCCACTCAATGCCTGCTATTTAAACTGCTTGTGATGATCTAGTTCTTTCTGCCTGGCCCAAGTGCGTGAGTGGTCCTTAGAAGAGCTTCCTCATCAGATCAGAAGGAGTGGGCAGCCTCCCCTTGCTATCAGCAGCCCTTTCCTTAGACACACCTGCACGTAGGGCTTGGTGTGATCCGTGAAGCCCGCAGGGAGTTCCTGCATTCCTGTGGCAGGACAGGCACTGATGAGCAGTCCTCTGTGTTAAGTCAGGAGAAGCTCATCTCGTGGTCAAAGCCAACCTCCCAAGATCCCACCAGCCAGGGCACCCTGGGCAGCTGTGATGAACTACCAGGACCCATGCCTAATGTGACAGATGATTTGAATGTAGAGATGCCAAAGAAAGATGGTAGAGACACACCAAAGTCTCTCTGGATTGGAAATTGATAGAATTTCTTCCCCTTTCTGAAGTTTACCATTTTTTAAAATCAGATCCTGCGTAGTAAGGCAGTAAGCAAAGTGGTTTTAAACTCCTGACTTTTTGCACACATAATTACATCTGATGTGTGCATACTGGTGAGGAACATGCAATAGCAAACAACAAACAGCTAATTAAGACAGTTTTACTATCTCCAAAGGTCACCTGCTTCTTTACAGTAGTAGCTGTAGAACAGTTTAGAGCCAAAAGCCTGGAGGGCAAAATCAAGGATGCAAAAATTAGCCACTAGAGAGGCAGAATATCCCACAAGATATATTATGTCTTTACTTGAAAGGTGAGTCTAATTGCCAACTCTTTCATGGTCTTCCCTCATCAGCTTAGTTTGATGAATATTTAGTTCTGCTGTACCCACATACATCTCTGAAGACTACCGACTGCAAAGTATCGTGGTGATGGACAGTAGGAACTGAAGATACTCAGAGAGCAGAGCGATGAGGACTATACAAAGTCATCAAGACAGAAAAAGCCCCTAACTTCCAGGAATGAGAGAGGATGGGCTGGGAAGCGACCGTGAGCTTCTGAGGAAACAAAGGGAGGAACCAGTTAGAAGAAAATCCTGAAGCCACCTTCTAGATGCCAGACTTGGTACTGGAAAGCAAGTCTATACCTACAACTTCCCAGCCTTTGACATTTTACTTGCAGCAGGGCATCTGACTGGGTGAGTGATGTAGCTTGGGAAAGGATCAGGAGTAACATTGCTCAGATTTCAAACTGCATGATGCAGGAAAATACCTTAATAGTCTGAAACTATTGCAACACTTTGAG